>OZ010681.1:13702219-14282343 GCA_963932265.1 Thymelicus lineola | reverse complement strand
ATTACAGGTGATAGGTCACAGCCATTCATTCGCAGTAACCGCGCAAACCGACGCACTCGCCTTTGAGATTCAAAAGTTCATCATAACTATTACCTTTTCGCGGGCTTTTTCTTGTTTGTTATCTCTGGCTTAGCGGGAAAGTTATAAATTGTAGGATATTTTTTTTAACTTTTTTTTTCAACTTCAAAGTATATCAAAGATTTTATTAACACATACCTATGTACATATTTGTGAATAAATAAGTTTTTTTTGTATAATATTTCCGATTAAATCTAAGCTTACTCAAGATGCCGTTTACAACCAGAGTATTTATGGTAAGTGTATTTTTTATTTTATAAATAAAACGTTCTCAGAGTCTACATTCCGACTGCCAGTCCTTCCTCATTTTATAAATCCTGAAACTTTCTCTGAGTATGTTCCCAACACGCGTAAGAACGCTCCGGGACTATGAAGTTTGGATAATGGTTACTTTGGCACTGGGTACTACCCATCATACCCTATGTGGTCCGTGCCTGATGCTGACCAACCACCAAAGTAGGTGTTCACGGCAGCCCTGGATTTGTCAATAGGCCATAATATAGGCCGCGGCCTAGGGGCGGCAGCGTCCTAGGGGCGGCAGATTTCAGAAGATGATATTATAGATGATTTTGCTATTAAAAAGTGTCGCAAAAAATTGTAACTCTTGTTTTTTTACGCACTTTCTTAGTAACTAATTCAGTGCCGTCCTTACTATGAATGGAAAATTATTATTTTAGAAAGGTACATGGGGCGGCGGAAATAAATTGGCCTACACTCATAAAAAACATAAATCGGGCACTGGTTCACGGTAACTATTTAAAATTAGGACATTTACGCCCCAACTCAGAGACACTAAAGCACGCTTGCTTAAAGTGTACCAAAATGTCATTTTTTACTTTTTATTTTTCTTTATTTTATTTAAGTTAACACCGTGGTGTTACAAACATTTTTAATGGGGTCGATGGGTGAAATAAGTTTGAGAACACAAGATCAGGTTAACTTTGTTGCCGAAGTCGAATCTGGATATCGCTTACAAAATGTTTATTCTTAGCTATTAACGTTACAAAAGGTGAGATAATAAATACGATAATCTAAATTACCCGCTGAGATACGGTCGTTTTGAGCTTTTGAGAAATTAGAATTAGGAATACTTAACTTTAATATTTTTAAAAGACCTCGTAAGTCAGTTGGTAGTCAATAGCAACTTGATAGCAGATGCCTAGGCCGTCAGATCAAGATAAGCCCAGTTGTATCGTACAACCTGTCTCGCTGTCTATTGTCAGTACCGGACCGACACCGACTGCGGCGGCCGAGCTTACGTCGCTTATTCGCGGCCTACCCGGCGCGCACGCACGCCGCGCGGTACACACCAACAGCTCAAGCTGTTACGCTGTTTAATACTCTGATTGCTCATGCGCCAGATACGGATATATTCAACATGTCTTTAAACTATTTTATAAACATATGTGTAAAATACTTTTAAATGGTGTTTAGCAATAATTATTATTAGTATATGATACCAATAGCTTGCAGTATGCTTTGGCGCTGCTGTTAGTACTGCAAGCATCTGTAATAAATAAATAAATAAATAAATAAATAAATAAATAAATAAATAAATAAATAAATAAAACCCAGGATCTCGTGATCTTTGGCCCGACAACACAGAACACTCCATTGCCTACGTATAATATTTACCAACAAATAATATGAGCGTTAACATCTGCAGAGTGATAATAGTAAAGCAATGATATTAAGCTGGATTTTCGGTTTGTATGGCTGTACCGCCACTGCTTGGTAGTGTTGGTTGGCATTGGTACCTATTGGCCTTACAGAGCCTAGGCTTTGCAGTTTCAACTCCCGGACAGGGTAGATATTATTGTATTTAGGTGCACGACAGGTTTCTGGGTTGTTGCTTCTAATATCTTAATGGCTTTTGCACATAATTAGGTATACTTACATAGCTAATTTAATTACAATTTAAGACAGTAGGAACTAGCAGCACCGTAAGAACAAAATAATAAAATAAATAATAAAATATATACTATACATATAATATATTTATAAATATATACCTATAAGTGGTAACTGAATATAATATATAGTAAAAAATTGTAATACTAGGAGTGTGAAGCGAGAAACTATTGTAATTGCCGACAAACTGGCTTGCAGTTTGGCAGATATGGAAATGTGGAATATGTACACTCATTTGTTGGTTAAATAAATTAAAAAAAAAAAAACTAAACATTTGCACAATCATACCCCTGCACATCTGCAGTAGGATTCACCTGTGTCGCGCGTGACATGGAATGGACAACACATTACTATAACACCCATGACCCGAGAACAAATATTTATCTGTCACATAAATATCTGCCCTGGCCGGGAATCGTACCCGGGACACCTCGCAGGCAGAGTCTCTACAAAAGGACCTACGCCCGATTAACCTATAAGTTTTTATCTATAAGTAAAGTTAAGATTTATCTATAAGTGACTCTTTTAATTCGGCGATATTTAACTCTAAGTATGTCTGGAATGTAGAATGCAAAAATTGCAGTGGAAGGTTATATTTTAGGTAGATTTTATATTCCACACACTAACTAGGTAGGTAGATAGATACATCGTGGGCCTTATGTTAAATAGGTATCACCGAATAAAATAACAAAATATACTTAAATGAGTTTACCCTAGAATCAGTACCCTATCTGAAAATGTATAGGTATTTGATTAATTTATAAAAGACGTTTCGAACACTGCATGACATGTTCAGTTCCAAAATCTACTGATTTAAGGCTTAATAAGTAGCCGTAATACATGGCAAGTATCGAGATAATTGGTCAGTAACTATGATTTTTGTGTTGTCTGGAAGAAATCGCTTGTAAGCGATAAGGTCGTCCATTGTCTATGCATGGCAATTACCTGCCACTTACCCACATTCAGATTAAAGATGAGGAGCTTATTTGCATCATTTCAAGTTCATACAAGGAATAAAACTTATGTAACCGTTTTTAGTTCTTGAACTCAAAATAGTCCAAGGATTCAGGGAGATAGATCATAATATGAAAAAAATCCTTTCATTTGTACTCATAAAACCTTTGAACGGCTTTAAATATCACTATGGCTTTAACCCAGTAACATCCCACTTCTGAGCACGGTTATCTCCCTTTGAAGAAGCCTAGAGTATACTTCATCACGCTACTATTACGAGTATATATGTACTATTTCTTATTTTCTGTGTGACCACGCTGCTCCCGTGCGGATCGGTAGAGAAGTTAGTGTAGTGACCAACTCAATAGTGCTTAATTTGGCGGCTATTTCAACAAGAAGAGGGCTTGACCTAGAGATGGATTCAAAGCGTGGGCGCCCCTTCTAGTGGCCTGTGACGGCCCCCTCTTAAAAAAAGCTCGCCTGCTGTCACTATGGTTGCTAGTCGCTACTATTGACAAATATCGCCCTTGCCGCCCTTCTCGCCGGCTAATGTGTTTCTAACTTCGTGTGGCCGTGGCCCCTACGTAACTTCGTGCACCCTTTCGCACGTGCCTAGTTTGCCTGAGAATTGATCAGGCACTGGTTAGACCCTCAAATATGGTTTTTTTTTGTCGATGAAATTAAATGTATGTACTTTAATTTACTTTATTTGCCTTTAAATCGCATGCTCAGTGGGAAAAGGCATAAGATGAAAATTGCAATTTTACAGGAAAGCATAAAACCGACGATACGATACGATTTCTTGCATAAAACCGTCAAGATAAAACCGTAATGATAAAAATTTGAAAAAAATTGAGCATATGCAGCTTTTGTCCCTCTATCCAATCATATTAATAACTAAAATGCAATGTAAGACGACTTATACTTTTTTTCCACTGAGCGAAATTAACTCTAGTTCACAACCAGACATACTGTCAATGATCATTACAGCGGCCACTTGCTAACAGGTGGCTAGCCTGGGTTTCAGCTATTCACACCAATGATATCATTTATTCTTCGAGCTTCGTTCTCGATATTAGCATGGCAACACTAGTAGTATCACTTTACGGGCTCGCCATTTCGCACTGTAGTTTGGAGGTAGATAAAAAATAAAACATAAAATTATCAATTTTTGTAGGGTAGATTTATAAACCTCACTTAGCTGGGGCGCGCTCCTCTTCGGTTCGTCATTCACGTTTCAGTGCTTCGCCGTTTCGCACGGGCGCAAAATTATAGTTAAAGTGAAATTCCTAAAAGAAAGTTTAATAGTCATGAAAAAATCAATTGTGTAAAAGATTAAAAAAGTTAGAACGAAAAATTAACCAAAGCAAAAGTGATATTTTTATTGAGTGATATGCAGTGTGTTTCGTTGGATTTCGTGGGATTCGTACAGGAAATGTTGGATTGGATTGGATAGTGATTCATCAACGTTTATAATCATCAGGTAGGAGAATTCCAGTATTAAAATTTAAAGAATACAGCAAGTAACTAAATAACCCTACTTTAGTCGGTTGCTTGCAATGTAATTTGCAAGGAAATTACACGCAATTACGAAGCAAAAACAGATTATCTGTTGTATATCAGTGAATATATCAATTTAAATATGAATACCCTTAGGTATTCCTCTTTTTTTTTCCTTCATTATCAGCACGTGTTTTCCGTATGAAAATTATATTGCAATACCATACATAATTGGATTGTCCTTTGGGAGCCTTCCAAATAAGTACTTGCTAACCGGAATTACCTGTGGAGTCCTTCCATTGCTAGTAATTGTATTTCATAAAGAATTTATCAATTTATATTGAAAATAAATACAAATATAATCATATTGTCCTTTGAGTTGTTCCAAATAAAAAAGTACCTGCTAATTGCTGTACATTCTATAAGGGATTTATATTGCAGTAGTGTACAAATACAAAACCTAATCGGATTTTCTTCTGAAGGCCTTTTAAATAAAAAAGATACCTGCTAATAAGAATAACTTATTGGGTTCTTCCATCACTAGTATGCACTAGTACCTACTAGTAATCCGTAATGAATTTATATCGAAGTAGGATATAAATACAAAACATAATCGAATTGTCCTTTGGGGGCTTTTCAAATAAAAGAGAAACTGCTAACATTAATTTCCTGTGGGTTTCATTACTCTTATTACATTAGAATTACACTGCAATCGAGGCGAACATTACACATTTACGTGCGGAGTCTATAGCAAACTATATGTTACATTACAGAAAACGTATCAATTACCGCTGATGACGATTATAGTCTAAGATACGACGATATATTTATCAATAATATTTGATAGTACTAATCCTTTCACTTTTTATACTAGGATTCTCATACAATGAAGGTGGTCTTATAAAAATACGTTGCAGCTACGTAATGAAATTAGACTTCATTTATTTATTTATTTAGTTATAAATTATTAAAAACCAGTTCTGCGTTCAATCATAATTCATAAAGAGCCCTAACCATGTTATGCAGACAACTGCAACAAAAAGTACTCGCTAATCGGATCTACCTGTGGGTATTTCCACTGCATTGTACGTGTATTTCACAAAGAGCCCTAACCATGTTATGCAGACGACTGCAACAAAAAGTACTCGCTAATCGGATCTACCTGTGGGGTATCTCCACTGCATTGTACGTGTATTTCATAAAGAGCCCTAACCATGTTACGCAGACAACTGCAACAAAAAGTACTCGCTAATCGGATCTACCTGTGGGGTATTTCCACTGCATTGTACATGTGTTCCAGAAAGAATCTTCACAGCATTATAAAGCCGACTAGCGTATATTCCATATGGAATTAATACTGCACGCTATTCGTTGAACTATACAAAGTACTTGATAACCGGATCTACATGTGGGGTAATCGATTACTCAAACAGAAATTATATTTCTAAAGGAACTCGCGTCACGCCGCACACCATACGATGAACTGAAGCAAGTACTTATTTTTCGCATGAAATTGCGAAGGATTTCTATTCAAGGAACAATGGCAGTAGGTATATATTCAATTAGCAGCAATAGAGTCATAGGGCCACATGATCAATAGGGCCAGATGCCATTATGTCATATACACAGCAATATAATAGTCCACCGAGACGATATGTTGCTCAAGGAGTCACATTTTCCGTCCGCAGTTACCGTGACTTGTGAATTAAATTCCTCTTCAATCATAAAGTCTATAACTCAATAAACAGCTTAGCCTGTCATCAGGCCTTTAAGCTACAGTTCCTTTTATATGATTCTCTGACAACTGCTGCAATGGGCGTAAAAATTGTACAAACCATATGTGACTATGACACAAAGGCAACCAAGGCGGACAACAAAGCCAGCCTAAAAACTGCCTAAAACTGTAAGCCCTAGACGTAAGTTCTAAAACATTCTCACAATATAGACATAAATTATGGTATGCTTATGAAACATTTCAGGAATAAACATTCCTCCAAAGCTTACATAGTCAAAAAATAAGACTCAGTGAATCAAAAATCAGGGAATTTTATTTATTCTGGAACATACAGTTCTTATGTTACCATGGAACAATTCACATAAATATACTTATTTATGCAATAATATCGAACATATTCCAATAAAAAACGCAATAATAATGAGACATTGAAGTATTAATGTACTACTTACGATTACGATTTGATTATACTGAAGGTAAAGTAATCATTGTATGTGTAAAAATGGATACATATGCCATTATATGATTGGCATATAAAATTATGAATATTAATCCCGAATTTCAAATATAATTAATATTTGAATAGTTGACAACTTAATTCAAGCTCTTTTATACTCTTATAAACTGATGGGATACGTTTTTTTTAAAAAGAAAGCCCTTTTTGGTTCAATTTCATCCGGATTGAAGAAAATACTTATGCTACATCCTGTTTATACATCATAGGTACATATCGTTTGGCTTAGTATAGCAAATATTTTTAAAGGGTTTTAAACTTACGAAGGTGTATGGAATACTTGTCTATTTCTACTTAATTAATAATAATAATAATAAACAAATAACCTTCATTGGGTGATTTATTTTCTCGTTCGACAAATAGGAGGTATACTGCTGTATACCCCTATTATATATACGATAAACAATATCATTGCATAATGTATTAGTTAATTTTCAAAATTTATTGCTCTGTTAAAAGTAATATTTTTTAATACTTGGCATTTTTTAATATTTCCGTTCTGGCGGACGATTGATTCATCTTTGCCTACCAGGCTAAAGATACAAATATTTTCTATAAATGCAAAAAATGCATGTATTCCACAGATGGTATATAACATTTATACTTCATATGAGCATGCCTCAACAACGGGGTCCCGCCTCCATAGTAACCAGAATCCAGACATGATCACTAAGACAGCCTCATATAGGTACAACAAAATTTGTTGTATGAACGATTTTTGCCACTGAGTGGATGTTGTAAAATAAAATAATCAATAATGTATTTTTAATGTTGCAGAATTCGAATCTAGGACTTAGCAAATTTACAATCATACATCGAATGACAAATCGAATTAAAGTTATCTCTGTTATAATAGAACAAATCTTAAAGTAAGAACTTTCTTCATGCGAGGAAAATCTGAGGCGAATGCAAGCAATATGTACACTTATGGTACTATGGTTTGATAATATATTCAAGTTTTACGTCTTTGGTCCACCCATATATATGTCATCCTATAAACATAACAATAATAGTGACAAAGTGACTAGTGATTGTCCCTTTATGGCCTCCACAAATAATTTTTTAAACATTGAGTAATTATATTATAGCTATAATATAATATTATATAATACTTGCTTACACTGAAAAATCACACTATAGTTACCGTATAGAAGTCCGGATATTGTTTCCCCTATAAAAACATCCCAACTGTTTACGCTTTGCACTGCTTGATTTGGGTTAGGAGTGGTTTGCGTATTGTCACGAAAACAATTGTAACTTTACAATACTTTGTAATGCAAGGTTCCTTATTATTTCACATAGGTTTTAATCCTAGAGATCATAAGCAGTTCACCCATGTCCTTGCTAATTGTTCAAGGCAGTCGAGACAAATAAGGATTATATTTTATATATTTATCTGAAGAAAGTATTTTCATTGCGGCCTACATAAATACTAGTTAACTTGGAACATAATTATATCCAATGTTATTCAATTTAGTACTTTTTTTACTGTCACATACTTATAATAATAATAATGATAATCCTTTATTTCAGACTGATCCATATTAGGTTAGTAGGTATATCTTACAAACTAGTGTTAGTAGATACAAAACCAGTAAAATATTAAATAATCATAATAATCAAAATTTATTACAATATGCTTTTGGTCGAAAAACCAAAAGAAGCCGATATATTTACTTTATTTTATACAGAACTATGCAAAAAAAAAAAAAAATCTTATGACAATGATAGATCAGTGTTCTATGTTGTCAGTCTGTTCAAATTGTTGTATGGAAAAGTGGAAAATTGACTCTATCAATGGACTGAATGTGCCTGATGCTTTGTTTTAGTGGTTCAAACCACTTTCGGATTATTGCCTTTCAAATTAAACTAATTAAAGGCATATCGGTTGGATGATCTCAGTCTATGGAGTACATCTGTACAGGCATTTTTATGTTTTTACATATATAGATAGATAATGTTTTAAACAAACAGTGTTTTTTTATAGATATTTTTTTACAGGTTTAGGAATTATTTGTAGTTGATGACATAGTTGCTGCTATCGTTGCTACACACGCTGTAGTAGTGTGATCTAATGTAGCTACAAAAAATTGGATCCCTCGGGAAAAAACTAATTTCAGTGAATACAATTATCATCAAATTACTTACTCTCTTAGTACTGGCAAGGGTTACATAGAAAAACACCATATATAATATATTATGAATAATATTACGAAATTTATATTTACCTCATTTATGTCATTAACCATTTTTTAAAAGGATTTGGATATTTTATATAAAACTTGCGGAATTCAGTAGATATTCCACTATATTTAGTTAACGTATCACTCATGTTCATATTATCAAATAAAGTTTACTACCTATCAGTAACATATACCGAGTGTGCTATATATTATGGTTATTAGATGTACATATACTGTGTCACCAATATATTGATTAATAGATTGAAATTAAAGAGTAAAATATTGCTATCATATTACAATTAAAAATTGAAAAGCTAAAAATATCATTAGTTTCACGACTATCTTCTCTAAACATCTACTAGTGTTGCCATGCTAATATCGAGAACGAAGCTCGAAGAATAATTGATGATTAAACGAACTTACCTGTACGTGAAGTTCAATCTCAATTATTCGAGAGCTTCGTTCGAAGATATTAGCATGCCCTCCCTCCCTAGTGTACATGTCATATACACTACACCCCTAGTCGTGAAACATGAAACAGCTCAGCAAATCTCTGAACTAAATGACGAACCGAAGAGGAGCGCGCCCCAGCTAAGTGAGGTTTATAAATCTACCCTACAAAAATTGATAATTTTATGTTTTATTTTTTATCTACCTCCAAACTACAGTGCGAAATGGCGAGCCCGTAAAGTGATACTACTAGTGTTGCCATGCTAATATCTTCGAACGAAGCTCTCGAATAATTGAGATTGAACTTCACGTACAGGTAAGTTCGTTTAATCATCAAATATTAAAAAGAGGCAGATATGTCATAAGCGCGCGCGTTGTGTGACTCATAAAGTTCCCAATTGGGAACTCTTATTCAGGTGAAGAAAGAGATAGCGATGTAGTTTTGACGCGAGAGCGATAAAGACGTGCGATAAAGCAATAAAGCGTGCCTTGCGGACATCGGAACAGATTTTTCGGTTGATTTGTAAGGGCATAACGTATCTATATTTATTTAAACATCATTGATTCACAAAAAGATCTCACGAGACACGTATGTCCGCCGGGTCAGACAGGTTAATGATGATGTATATTATACCATTTCGATTTGACACTTACACTTAGTTCACGTTTTAACGTGTAACCTTTGTTTCACATTCTCAAGGCCAAATAATTATTTTATTGTTATACAGGAGCGAATGTCTTGATAGTACACAACTGTTAGAATACAGCAGTTCAATCTACGTACCTATTGTAGTATCTGTGGCTTGACAAAATTTATTTACATTTTGAGGGTTAAGTTTAAGGCATTTTGTGGTAAAGTTAACGTGAAATACATTAGGTGTTTCATGTAGTTTCTTCCGCACCCAATATACATAGAGACAAAAGATTGACGGCGAAGGAGTGGCGGATCTATCCCCTGCCTCTGGATCCGCAAGAATAGCGAAGGGAAATCTTACTACGAGAAAATTACACGCTTACCGTAAGCGTAAGCGTAAGCGGCTTACGCCCCTTGCGAATAAGCTTGCAGTGTGATAATTTAACAGTCTTCCTAAACATTTTTAGGTCCACCACTATTTGTAGGTAAGGTGATAGGTCATATACCTACTTAGTTAACTTATGTAACACTGTCAATCGATTTAGGGAATACAATCTCTCTACTGAAAGTCTAGCTGCTACACTGCTGGCCGTACACAATTTGCCAAAGAAATAAATATTTGCGTTCCGGAATCAAACCCAAAACTGACCGAGTGAAGAAAGTCAGTAATGCTACCAATGTTATAGAATTTCAATGACTAAGATATCTATGTATCTAATACCTTTAAACGAGCAATTCTTATATATTTATATTCTCGGAATCTCGGAAGTATTATTTATGTAGCTCCAACGATTTTAATGTAGAATGCAGGGGTTTCGGGGGCGATAAATCGATCTAGTTAGGATTCATTTTTAGAAAATGTCGTTTTATCTGTGTTTTCAGGCAATGAAAAACTTCTACAACAGAGTCTTCCTGACATCTATTTGTGAGTAGCAATACTAAATCTACTTCAGTAGATGGCGTCCGAGAAAAGCTCGGTCATCCGAGTACTTTCCCTTAAATAAAATCTAATACCTTTAAACGAGCAATTCTTGTATATATATATATATAATTGGAATCTCGGAATCGGCTCCAACGATTTTCATGAAATTTAGTATATAGGGGGTTTCGGGGGCGATAAATCGATCTAGCTAGGATTCATTTTTAGAAAATGTCGTTTTATCGGTGTTTTCAGGCAATGATAAACTTCTACAATATACTCTTCCTGACATCTATTGGCAAGTAGCAATACTAAAGCTACTTCAGTAAATGGCGTTGTTAAGCAACACTAAACCGAGCAAAGCTCGGTCATCCGGGTACTAATTAAAAAAGCCTTTATTTCTACTACTTAACAACTTTTATGTTACATATGGATAAACTTAATTATATTGTAGAAGTCGCCTCAGCGGGGCGTAGGCCTCCCCCAATTTGTTCCAGTGGGCCCTATCTTGTGTCAGTTGAGGCCAATTGGGTCCACACCATCTCGCCATCTTATCTTTGGCCTACATTGCTTCCTTTTCAAGGGTCTCGGAGTCCACTCCGTTACTTTTTTGTCCACTTTTTACTGTTCATTCTTCCAGTATGACCTGCCCAACTCCATTTTAATAATCTTATTCTCCGTTTCACATCAAAGATTTTAGTTTTGTCTCTTATAATTTTATTACTTATTTTGTCCGATATTTTTATTCCTAAAATGCTTCTTTCCATTTTTCTCTGGCAGATGGCTAATTTTTCTTCTTCTTCCTTTGTGGTTGCCCAAGATTGACAGCCATACTTACAACTGCAAGTACTTTCCACTAAGCCAGGATAATAAAACAACCACTAAGTTGTGTCGTTGTGTTCTTACTATACGAAGGTTGACTGGGAGAGAATGCTTTTAGCATTAAGTCCGCCTTTGCTATTGTACGTATGTATGGTGCAAAAAGTTAAATAAATAAATAAATAAGTTCTTCTAAGAACTAATAAAACCAATTACCTACATATATTCTTAAATGCCTAGTTCTGAAATAGATACTTTTATTGTATGTATGTATTTAATGTAAAATTTATACAATAACAAATTCTACTAATGTTGAAATGCATAGGGTTAATGGGTTATTATATAAGTAGTTGATTGTCCGTGACATATTCTGAAGAACTAGACTAGCTGTTGCCCGCCGCTTCGCCCGCGGTATAGTGGTTACAAAACGTAGGATTCGCGCGCCTGGATATTGATTTTTTACAAATCCTGCGGGAAGCCTGAACTCTTCCGGGATAAAAAGTAGGCTATGTGTAGGTAATATGTATTAATCCAGGGTAGGTAAAGGCTATCTCCATTCCAAATTTAAGAGCCATTTCGCGGTTAGACGCGCGGAATGAAGAATTTGATGTCAAAAATTTGTATCATAAGAAAGATATTAATGCTGGCAAATGAACTCATAAAATAGATCAATCCTTCATCTTGGATCTTCATTTACCGGAATTTTGAAAATATTAATTTGTTTCTGCGTAACTGTCAATCTAGCATAACTATTTTTCAGCAAAAGGACGACAGAGTCAATTTCATACACTGATTTTCTTTATTAAGTTTTATTAAATTGAGTAAAAAAAAATGTCTAGAGAACACTCATATATTATATTTTGCATTTATTACAAGGGATATACGATTACTATAATATTCGTTTCAAAATTAATTCAATAACATTACCAATTTTCATGGTTTATGCCATGACTTTACCATCGATTTTTGTATTCAATAAAGCGTATTTCCCATCAAAAATTTATGTAGTAATAAAATATGGTCTTTGTCGAATATGACACGTAATTATTTTTTTTATCTTACTGCAAAAAATAATTTATTAAAACGAATTTACTTTACCATATAAAGATACGAACAGGCGCGAAATCAAATCAGTCGTGCGGCAGCACTCTTGGACGTCGGACCTATGTCAATTTTTGCTTTAGCCATCTAAGGAATAGATTTCGTAAAAGTAACGTAATTATATTGCCATTGAACAGTCTTGATCACGTGAGAATTTTTAGTTACAGTCAATTGTATTATTTTTAGTTTTCTATAATTTTCAGGGTTTTGTAGTCAAATCGGAATCACGTCTAGTCCGTTCGTTATTTCAACCGGCCGGCTAGCCCGTCCGGCCGTCCGTCCTTCCGTCCGTCCGTCTGTCCGTTCCGTATGATTTTTTCTTCGTCTACCCCTTAATGTGGGGTATCGTTGAAAAGGTCTTTCAAAAATATTATAGGTTTCAAAAGACCATTTTTCAATTCAGGGGTCCGTTTGCGTAATATTCTGCTTTAAACATCTTTGGTTTGAAGAAAACAATAGAAATTAAGTAACTATTTCTTTCCAATTTATGTAGTGTAAGTAGTAACGGAGAAAATCACGAACATACATATGTACAAAATATAACTATATCTATACTAATCTATACTATTACTATTGTAATATTATAAAGCTGAAAAGTTTGTTTGTTTGTTTGGTTGAACGCGCTAATCTCAGGAACTACTGGTTTGAATTGAAAAATTCTTTTTGTATTGGATAGTTCATTTATCAAAGAAGGCTTTAGGCTATCGGATTTTTGGAAATTCAACCCCTATTGGGTTGGAAGTCACTGCTGTAATTTGAAATAAAACATTGTCCGTTTTTAGACATTAGTTGCTGTTTACAGTATTTAGGTTTTTTGTTATATGTGTAAATTACATATTTACATAGAAAAAAAATAAATAAATAATTATAACTTGTATACACATACCCTTTATTTATACAACTTTTAGATCAATCTGTACTTTATAGAGTTCCGTACCCAAACGGTGTCAACGGGACCCTATTGCTAAGCCAAAATGTTGGAATGATAGAAGCTCCGACATTAGTCAGCTATAGTCACTTATTATTAGTCAAAGATAATACATTCGTTGTTTGGAAACTCTCGTGCACCCAAGTTCCGTCAACTCCCCAAAACTCACGTATCTCAAATACACAACACAAATACAAATCACCCTCTCATTTTTTCCCTTCACAACCCCTCGCCTCCCCCTATACCCCCCCCCCCTCAGTTCTTCACCCAAAAGTGGAATTTTGCGTCGTGATAATCTGGGAGGCATCCGGGCAAATACCGCACTCATCAGGTAGGCGCAGATCGGCAGATCAGGATATCGGGATATAGATTTTTGGAAAACCGGAAATCCCGGATATCTCGGAGACGGTGCGTCCTAGACAAGTTTAGATGGAAATTTCAACCCCCTTTAGTAAACCCCCAAACCTTATTGCTAAATCTTACTGAACCCACTTTTACCCCCCCCCCCTCCCCAAATTTTCCTAAAATACCATATATCTCCTAAACGGTACGTCCTAGACGATTTCCGACTGAATTTCCATCCGCCCTGTGGAACTCATACTTGCAACATTACCCAATCTTATTGGGCCCAACCTTAACCCCCCCCCCCCTCCCAAATTTTCCGAAAACTCCTTATATCTCCTAAACGGTGCGTCCTAGACGATTTCCGAAAGGATCGAGTAAAAGTTGTAGCCCATAAAAAGATTGACATTTTATGTGCCATACATTTTTCTTGTAGAGCAAGTGGTTTGGGAGGAAAGTGCGAATTTCGTTTCTCATAATTTATGATACTAGACTATTGTCAATATTTTGTTTTGTAAACCAACAGAAAACAATAAAGAATTCGTTTTTAACATTCAAAGAATAGTGTTCTGAATATCTTCTTTTTAAAGCTGTAATCATTTTTGTGTATGGATTGTATTTACCTTTATTTTTACGTTATCTTTTGTATCACGGTAATGATTAGGGTATCGAAAACCGATCCTGTTTTAAATTACCGGGATTTTCGGTACTCGCCTATGCTGGAACCGGGATTCCCGGGATTTTCAGTTCTTTCGGGATTATTTTACCACGGCTTTCCCCGCGTGAAAATAGTTAGTATCGCGTTTCCTATTTTATCTCTCAGGAGCATTAAATAGGGAAAAACTGTTTTCTACCCAAATCCGTATAGTCGTTTGCCGTGATTGAGTAACCATCATACTATTATACCTTACATGCAAACATAAGTTTCGTATTAATTGTATGAAAGCAACACAATTGTTTTGCACAATTCAGCACTGCTTGGACGAGAAAAAAGAGTTAAATCATCTTCATTTATATTAGAAAAATATCGATCTGGGTTGTGTAAATAATATTATATTAGTATAGCTGCTTCATGTAGCCGACGTTCTGAATAAGTATCTTCTTTTTAAAGCTGTAATCATTTTTGTGTATGGATTGTATTTACCTTTATTTTTACGTTATCTTTTGTATCACGACGCGACATATTTTTATTTCCCAAAAGTTCAGAAAATCCCGGTTCTTTTATTTTGTTTCCCGGTTCTTTTATTTTGTTTCCTGGTTCTTTTGAAAAGTACCGTATTCCTTTGTAAATCCCGGGATTTTCGATTCCGGGATTTCCCGGTTTTATACCCTCCGATTGATTTGAATTTAGGTATACCTATGTATTTCGACGCGCTGCGAATATCGCAGGCAAAATGGACGCATATTGCATTTTATAGATCACCTTGAAAAAACGTGATTTTTAATTTTTCACGTTGATTTGCCAAAATATTGATTTTTGCAATATGCATCTATTGGACATCTTTATTGTGATGTACCCAAGTAGGTACCTAAAATGTATTATGTAAATAAGTTACCGATAATGGTACTACTACATTGTACTCTTAATTGTTATATAAACTTATATTGTCACAAACCAGATACATGTATGTGGTCACAAAGTGTATAATTAAAATTATATGTTCATAATTTTAAAATTTTTACGTTTGAAAGTATCAAGAAGATTACTCGCACAGAACTGAGGTCAAGCGCGACGCGAGCCGCGCGAGGCAATATCACGCCGCGGAGCCGCTTCAAATACCTATAGTTTATCAACCGAGTTTTGCGAAATGGCTCTTAAGCCAAATCGGTTGAGTAGTTGTGACGTGATTGAGGAACAAATATCCAAACATCCAAACATCTTCACAAATTTTTACATTTATTAAATATTATTACATAATATGATAATGATAATCGTTAGTGATACGCCAGTTTTCTTAAATTTATGATTGATGAAGATACTCCTTTATGAGTTATGGCTGATGTAAGTCGCCTTTTAGTATTGTCGGAAAGACATAGGTATTGTAAAATAATTTTATTACGTCACAGCACACAGGTAAATGATGAAACTCGAGATTTCATCAAATTCCGGAGGATGATAAAATTCTAGATTAAGTATTTCATTGATTTCATCAAATTCCCTAAACTGCGTTACAGGAATGATGAAATCTTTTTTCGCTTCAAGCATAATTATAGGTAAGTAATTACATTTATATCCTTTTAAAAAACGAATTTAATACCTTCTGTAAGGTGCGTTGGGGTAAGATCGTATAGGGGGGAAGACCGTTTTTGTTAAATATATTCTGAATTAGTAGTTATTTTTATAATTTGGCAACAAAGCCTGAGACGCCTTTTCGTATTGCCCCACGTCCCAGTTCGTGTTGGTCGTTCCGACGCATCAGGTGTGAGTTATGCACGAGAAACAGAAAGTGTCGACTTTTAGGATAATTTACGAAATCCGGATTTACCCCAAACAACATTTTGCTGGCTTTTTTGGTGAGTATTAACTATTTTTTCAAATAATAAATTTTTGAGTTATCAGGATACGTGGTGTCTTTTAATATATCTGTTTAAAATAAGCTAAATGTGATTATAGGCTGAGTTCCGGACTTTCCCCAAGCAGATATTAATAGGTGAAGTTCGGACTAAATCTGAAAATTCTAAAACTGAAGTGAAAATGCATGAGGTTGTAAAACTTTATTTTAATCCGAACTTTAACACCCGATATTTCATGGTGTTGCAATCTATCGCTATGTAGCTGATCTTGTTGATAAACAAAATTTCTCATGAAGTTAGTGCTTTGTTTTATTTTTTTACGTGAATTCATTTGTATTTTATTACCTTTAATTATATTTTCTTAAAATATTATTGTTAATAGATTTTTAAGATGCCTTTTACGGTCCGAACATAAAATGTAATGTGTATAATTATCTATCTTTAACTAAGCATTTTCTTTGTAGGGTCATAATGCCGCGTCAGTACGAGAGAAAGTCACTGCGGGCAACATCCTATTCGCAGGAGGATTTAATATCGGCAGTAGAACGAATAAAAAGCGGAGAATAGCATAAATAAGAAGTTTAATAAATTTTTGATTAGCTGAACAATTGTAAGGTTTTATTTATTGATCCAAAACATAAAAGTGTAACCTATCCAATCTTAAATATGCTAATAGATAAATAATTTTGAGTGAAAGAAAAGCTTATCAGGATCAGGAACACGGAAGTTTGAGAGCCATGAAAATTTGAGATTTGGTCTAGTGGGGTAAGGTCGGACGTCCAAAACAAAAAAAAAATACTTTTGTTATAATACTACTTTTTTTTACAATATATAAAAATTTCCAAAGAAAATCTTGTAGGACATATAAGAACAGATATTTTCGTTCTATGAAATCTGTGTTTTAAGGCACAATGGCGATTTTAGAAGGTAGTCCGATCTTTACCCATGAACGTCCGATTTTTCCCAAGGTTTTAAAATTTTATTCATATTTTAAACACCCGATAAATAGTAGGTGCTTCATTTATAACAACATTAAACACATTCTGTCTATAGGTTATTTATTAACAATGAATTTTCACTATAATTCATTGTGCTAACTATTGTAACTTTCGCACAAAATAAAGTTTGCCAACATCTTCCAAATACAACTAAAAACCGTCCGAACATACCCCAACGCACCTTACTGCGTAGTATACTTTGCATAATTTTATTATTTAAGTAGCCTTATCAAAATCTTAATTTATGTATTAATGCATTAATAGATACAGTGTTTTGTAAATAGACAAACGTTTTTCTATAAAATTATTAATGAGTTTGTTAATGTTAGGTAGGTATATAAAAATGACAAAAGATAAAATCCAAAGTTATTGTAATAATTTTATTTTATAGATAAGAAAAATTTAAATAGCTGCCCGTCCTTGTATTTTACATATTTTTCTTACTCAATAGAAACAATAGGTTTTTTAGAATTTTAATATGTAAATTTCTGCATTTATCGTTCAGACATATTATGTAATAAAAATCTATCATTGTTTTTTATCTCATTAAAACAAGTTTTACACAGGAGACGAAATAAACATTAATGACTATAATAAAATTTATCTTAAGAAGATCTTGCGAGGAAATCGGCGCAACATGCATTGAAGTATTATTACTAGCCTATAGAACCGACACCGCGAACACCATGTATATCCCAATGCATTGGCGCCATGTGGCTTAAATCTTCAATAGATTCGTTCGATTTTGAAAGGAGACCGGGGCTCAATTTTGAAAATCAACTTCCCGGGCGGGACACATTTTGTTCGAGATGTCTTGTTCTGACATTATACTTGAATGGTTTCAACATGTTAAACTTTTACTCTTTTGCATTTTTTTTTGCAACTCATCATCCATCATCCATCCATCCATCAGCCCTTGGAGGTCCACTGCTGGACATAGGCCTCCCCTAACTTGCGCCACTCTGACCGATCCTGAGCCTTCTGAATCCAACGGATGCCCGCTGTCTTCTTCAGGTCGTCCTTGAACCCAGGACTTGGTACAATGCTCGAGGACTTGAACAGCGCCTCACAACGGGTGGGTCTTAAGATGAACATGGACAAGACGAAAATCATGTCGAATGTCCATGTTACACCCGTACCGGTTGTTGTTGACGGCGCTGCTCTCGAAGTTGTAGACGAATACAATTACTTACCTGGGACAAGTGATCCAGATTGGTAAGTCCAACTTCGAGAAAGAAGTCACTCATAGAATCCAACTTGGATGGGCTGTGTTCGGGAAACTGCGTCATATCTTGTCGTCCAAAACACTACTTCAGTGCCTGAAGTCGAAGGTGTTCGAGCAGTGTGTGTTGCCAGTGATGACATACGGATCCGAGACGTGGTGTTTTATTATTGGCCTAATCCATAAGCTCAGAGTAGCGTAGCGGGCTATGGAGAGGGCTATGTTCGGTATTTCTCTACGTGATCGCATCAGAAATGAGGAGATCCGTAGACGAACAAGGGTAACCGACATAGCTCAAAGAATTAGCCGGCTGAAGTGTCAATGGGTTGGCCACATAGTGCGAAGGGCCGATAACCGTTGGGGAAGAAAGGTCCTCGAATGGCGCCCACGTCTCGGAAAAAGGAGCATAGGACGCCCCCCGACCAGGTGGACGGACGACCATGAACTCATAGTCATGGTAATTTGGAACCTAATACTTAACTGTAATTAGTTTTCGTTAAGACTGCTTAATTCATGAAAAAAGATCACCAACGTTTCACTGATGATCGGGTAACAATAACTATTAGTTACGACTTACGGCCTTACGGCATAAAATTTGTACTAAAATCAATGATGTTTAAATAAATATAGATACGTTATGCCCTTACAAATCAACCGAAAAATCTGTTCCGATGTCCGCAAGGCACGCTTTATTGCTTTATCGCACGTCTTTATTGCTCTCGCGTCAAAACTACATCGCTATCTCTTTCTTCACCTGAATATGAGTTCCCAATTGGGAACTTTTTGGGTCACACAGCGCGCGCGCTTATGACATATCTGCCTCTTTTTAATATATAATATCATTGACTAAAATAATGTTTGTGCAATGTTTTCACCATCTACTAGACTTTATTTGACTTTTTTATGAAACTGTTTCAAGTGTTGGTTACCAAACGTACCAATAACATTCTGCCTTGATTTGTTCACTTCTGCCTGTCAATTTAACTAAACATTGAATAACTCTACATTGAATATTGATACGTCATTATTATTTAGTTTAGAATTGATGTAAAATGTATTTTTAATCAAATCAAAGTTCCATGCAATTATTTTATTATTACGATTACCATTTAAATAACTTTTCACCACCTTCGAGGACGCTTCTTTTTAACCGACTTCAAAAAAAGGAGGAGGTTTTCACTTTTTTTTTATGTTTGTTACCTCAGAACTTTGGACTGGGTGAACCGATTTGGATGATTCTTTTTTAATTGAAAGCTGGTGCTTGTCGTGTAGTCCCACATAAATTTGAACGAGATCTGACAATGACATCCGTGTAAAAATCATATAAGTCTTAAAGGAGAACCCCAGTTTCCATAGAAACTCAGGCCTAAGTAGACAAGACTGGAAATTGGCTGTTAATTAGATTATTGCAAAAGGTTCAATTTCTCCAATCTTCACGGCTGCCAGCAATGGCCAACTAAGGAAATCCTAGAATGAATCACCTTAATTTATAGGTTATGATTATGTCATACTCGTGTCACAGTGCTATTTAATATGTATGTTACACTTACTTTAAACCTCTTCTCACAAATACTAACACTTAAACTACGAGTTTAATGGCTAAAACTAAGTTGGCGGGTGTCTATTATACTATCTACTACTTCAATGGTTTTCACCCAAAATGAATGACATGAAAAGGTTGTTTAATAAAAGCTATTGCATATTTCAAGAGATTTTATTAGTTATCATTATAATAATATTAACATTTCGTCTAGTTGTGCAGGAGGCGCTATATTTCGTTAGTACCTTGCCCAATCAAGATACCTTAATATACTCATTGTAAGTATGGCCACAGCAACCTCCTGATCTTCTAAAGATGTACCTATAGGGTACGTTATCCAGTGTTCAGGACTTATTCTGAACCTTTGTCAGTCACAAAACAGGCGATTAAGGAGTCCATATTCATATATGTAGTATTGGTTTGCAAGAAATTGTAGCGAAACTGCGAAACACATTCACCAAAACACAAGTACGGAAGCGAATACAATAGAAAATTAAAATCACTGTGTGCGTGTCGATGAGTTCCAATAGTAAATAGGACTCCAAATACGCTGAAAATATTTAATAGTAAAAATATACAAAACACGCGTAGAAAGATGAAAGATCGATGAGAAATATGACAATACAGTGGTGTTATTTATAAATACTATGGTTACCAAAACGACATTATTAGGGATTACATCATCTTTGTTGTCAATCGATTAATCGATGTCAAAATATTCGAAATGTAATTTAATAAAATTAGCGTAACGATTAAATGGTAATTATAATATATTACATAGTTTTGATTTATATGGAATATGAAAATATGTAAAAAATAAATTAATATTATAATTATAATCAATAAATAATACATAAAATATATTATTGTGTTCCATCAATCGATCAATATCAATCGATTCAATCGATTATAAAATCGTATGTAATGAGGTAAATACTGTGAAAACTTTTTTGCATTATTTAGTTCATTTGGCAAGAGCAGCGGAAGTTAAGATTTAAATATGTTTATCTTATAAATAAGACGATTTTTTTGGTATATAGTTTACACTTGTCTAGTCCGATGTTCTAGCACAGATAACATATGGTTCGAGGCCGAAAATTGGGGTTCTCCTTTGCATTAATTATCTGCGCGATAAATGGACGAATAACTCAATATCGCGCCAACCGATTTCGATGATTCTTGTTTTAATTGAAAGCTGGTGCTTGTCGTGTGGACTACACGTAAATGTGAGCGAGATCTAACAATGGTATCCATGTCAAAAGTACAATGTACTTCATTTGAAGTCGGTTATTTTTTTGTTAAATTGTTAGATTATACCATTCGTGGACGGTGATGCATTTTTGTCGAATGTTAACAGTGTTGACAAAAGACAATTCATACCACACCACACCTAAACCACAAACCTTCACTAAATTATCATCACGATTGCTTTTAGCGAATTTCATGGCCTTCACAAGTGATAAGTACCTACTTAATAATGTGCCAGCGTGCGTTCCGGAATGTCGCAGGTTCGAATTCTGTCATGTCAGCGTAATAATTTGAAAATAATTGTGGTCACTTATTGAATGAATTCTATCAGTTCCAATCGTAAGGTCTATCGAATGATATTATATTATATTAAAAAGAGGCAGATATGTCATAAGCGCGCGCGTTGTGTGACTCAAAAAGTTCTCAACTGGGAACTCTTATTCAGGTGAAGAAAGAGATAGCGATGTAGTTTTGACGCGAGAGCGACAAAGACGTGCGATAAAGCAATAAAGCGTGCCTTGCGGACATGGGAACAGATTTTTCGGTTGATTTGTAAGGGCATAACGTATCTATATTTATTTAAACATCATTGGGTCTATCATAATTGTTAATTTTCAGTTATGCTCTTGACAGAGCAGTCGTTGTGAGTCGTGTACTCCGTTTTATTACGATCCACAATCAAATTCCATGTCTTGTGGATCCACCCGTGCATTTCCCTCCTTTTCGATCCACACGTTATAATGTAATCCATATTAATGTAAAAATACCTCAGCATCATGCATAAATAAAGGTCATTCATGTATAATATCATACATTGTAGGTATAATATATCACAAAATGTATAAAGGATTTTAAACAATAGGTATCATTATACCTAACAGTATGGCATCGAGTTCCAATTGACATTTAGTTGATGACATATTCATTGTAACCAATGATATTATAAAATATCTTCCATTGTAATGTACGCTATGATCGGTAAGGCAAAGCACTCACAAGTCCGAAATGTTATTTGTAATTAAGCAATGATTAGTCATTAGCTTTACTTAAATACTTATTAGATTTGCACTTGTCTTCAACTTTAACATTTCAACTTATTAGAGACTTATTGTTTATACAGTTATACGGATTTATACATAATTATACTGACTTACTGTAGAGCTATGGATGGATGGATGGTAGTGTAGTCGTAGTGGATAGGAAATGCTTAATTTTGTTTGTCCGGGGGAAGAAGTCTTTGTGATATGAAAATAAAAAGGAAATGTTTTTTTATTTATTTCCTTGTAAGATCTGTCTGGGCACGACAGATATCTAATTTCTAGACTAGAAGCAAGCAACAATAAAAAAGCAAGCAACAATGGAGAAAGCATGTTCTAAGTTCTTTGATTACCCTGCTTACAAAAATGTAAACTGGTATATCTCTGAAACAAATCTGATAAAAGTGATACTGTTAAACGCACATATGTCCGCACGTACGCGCCGCGTACAGTACGGATTTATGTGCGATCACCATAATTCAGAACCACCGGAAAAAAATACTATATACAATGTATAATATGATAGTAGATAGACGCCCGGATATCCATTTATTCGGAACATCACTAAAACTTCACAGCTGACTCGTGTCCACTTTGCACAAGTTATACTCACGGTCGTTCTATAACATAAAAACTTACCTAATTTATCTATCAATAGTGTTCGCGCGATAATTTAAGTAAGTAAATGATGTTATTTGATTTATCGAACGAATGGAGGTCTGTGACACGTAACCTCAGTGATGTGAATGAGTATCTGCCCTTAGCACACTCTCGCTGACCTGCGTTTCATTATTATGTATTTACATTCTTTCTGGATCATAACATAGATCAAAACAATATAAGTTGGCTCACGACACATAATTTGTCGTTTTTTTATGTCATTTTTTATATAAATTGTCAACAAACGAGAAAGCGAGGCACCTGATAACGATGGTGAAAATGATTACCGTCGCTCATGGATATCAGGAAACTCTGCGACTCCACCGAAAAATGGAGAAGGAAGAAAGAAAGAAAGTTCTGGTTTTTAAGTCCACAGACTGTACACGAAGAGTCGCTTAACGACTGATTTATATAAGACTAGGAAATCGCCCTCGCTTCGCTTCGGGAAAATAGTAAAAAAAAATAGAATATAGCCTATGTCACCCGGGGATAGTGTAGCTTCCCAACAGTGAAAGAATTTTTCAAATCGGTTCGGTAGTTTCGGAGCCTATTCAATGCAAACAACCAATCAAATCTTTCCTTTTTATAATATTAGTATAGATGATTAGGTACCAATAGGTACGTAGCCTGGAGGGTTTTAAACAAATGACAGTTGAATTGGTGCCCAAAAGGCAAAAGTATGGTAGACTTATCTAATCATGTGACTTTTTTAATTCGATGTGCCATTCACAAAGCTCCATCGTAGGCTTCAAGTTAGATATCATCGAATTAAATAACGAATTCACATAATAACATGACTTTCGTTGAAATTGTTGTTACAGCGAATTCTAGCTGGGTTTACCGACCAAATATCAAGTAATATACAAAATAAATAATACTTGCATCATTTGGTTACAAGTCTGGTAAGTCTTGGTATAAGCAGTGAATTCGGTTATTTGTGCGTGGGTGAAAGTGTATGTCAATCATATAGTGTGCCGAAATCTTACTGTAACATTATGGTTAGATTGATGCGTAGGAAGCGTGTGTTAATTGTTGGGTAAACAGTAAACACTATATGGTCGACAGTCCTGGATTTGTCAATAGGCCGTTTAGGCCGCAGCCTAGGGGCGGCAGCGTTCTAGGGGCGGCAGATTTCAGGAGATGATATTTTATATTTTGCTATTAAGAAGTGTCGCAAAAAATTATTCTTGTTTTTTTTACTCATTTTCTTAGTGACTAATTCAGTCCCTCCCTTCTATAAATGGAAAATTATTTTTTTAGAAAGGTAGGTACATGGGGCGATGGAAATAAATTGGCCTACACTCATACAAAATATAAATCCGGCACTGGTGGTCGATACGGTAAATTATAGGCGTGCTTACCACACAAGTGAATTGGCGACCTGAATGACAGCGGGGACCAGTGCCGGATTTATATTTTTTTGAGTGTAGACCAATTTATTTCCGCCGTCCCATGTACCTTTCTAAAATAATTATGTTCCATTCATAGGCAGTAAGGAAGGCACTGAATTAGTCACTAAGAAAGTGCGTAAAAAAACAAGAATTACAATTTTTTGCTACACTTTTTAATAGCAAAATCATCTATAATATATCATCTTCTGAAATCGGCCGCCCCTAGGACGCTGCCGCCCCTAGGCGAATATATATATAGCGAATATACCTATACGAATCCAGACGACGAGCGGGGACCCACTAGATTCAAAAGCCTCACTGGAACGGAATGGTGCAAGTTAGGGAAGGCCTAACTTCACCAGTTTACCTCTAAAGGTTGATGGATGGACTTTACGAAACCTTTGACTTTATTAATGACTTCAATAAATACATATACACAATAATGGAACCTACTTCATCATATTAAAGTTTCAAATTTAAAATGTCATGTACTAACCCTTGTTTAGTGAATCGAATAAAATCGACAAGACAAGAAGAAGTATTAATATACGTAAATCAGTCGATGATTAATTAATATGATAAATATGTTATGTTCGATTGTTTCATAATCGGATGAAGGAATGCGAAGATCGGTTTGAATAAGATGTAGGTAACTATCATTTTTGATAAATTGACATATGACGTGACTACGAATTCAATCTTGTTTCATGTTTCGCCTCCAGGTTTACAATATGGTGTAATTGTCTACAGGTACAGGATGTTGTATGCATGCATAATTACCTATGATGTTGTGACCACACTGTTAAGCCATCCGTAGTTTTTAAAAACTAAAAATACCTTTACAAAACGTTATTGCAAAGTAAAAAAAAGTGACTGACTGTTCATCATTGAAGAGTTCCCTCTTATGGAGCCTAAACCTATGCTCTGATAGATCATGCTTATCATAATAACGTATTGTTATCAGACCTTAGCAATATGTAAAATTTCAACTCCTGAGAATAAGCGAAAGTAGTTCTTAATGAGCTTGGAACATTTGACCCACACAAACACTACAAGTTAAAACCATTTAATAAAATAAATTAATGCTTGTCATCAATGCTACCTGATGTTAAGTGACAATTATCCAAGATACAAAACAAACCATAACTAACGCATCTGCCACAAAGTCCACTAACGACTCCATGTCTGCTAGAGAAGCTAATTTTTTTATAGGTACTCAAAAATATTAGAATATAATTAAAGCTCTTCTGTAGACTAAAGTTTCACCTACATAATATTGCTCCGCTCGCGCTGTAGTGTAGAAACAACTTTAGTATGTATGTCGTAACGTCAAATCATTCTACAATTTGAGATTATTATTCAATAGGCCGAGTGAATACACTTGAGCGATTCATATGAGTGGAATTAATTATCACATTCTGCACGTTTGAATGCTGCATTTATTTTGTTTGTTATGATTTTGTTAGGGTTCTGTAAATTTGGCGAAAAACCAGCACCGTATAATGTATTTAATATGATTGTTAGTCTGTTTATAAAACCATTTTTGGAACGAAGTTCCTTATCGCGCGTTGTGAAAGGGGGCTAGACGGAAAATTACGATACTTTTTGATTTTACGAATGACGACACTTTTTTTGAAGTGATTCAGAGAGTTTTACAGAGATGGCGCTGTACAACAAAACAATACTTAAATCGAAAGGAACTTCGTTCCATCCGGGCGTCCCTTGACACCTCTCATGTTTTTTCCAAACATTTGTAGGTACTTACACATTAGCACACATACCCAATTCCAATATACTTAGTATAGTTATAAGGCCACTTTTTTAACACAAAGTTAATGCTTGACCACAATTCCACCTGATGGTAAGTGGAGATGTGGTCCAAGGTACATTGCTGCAATGATGTCCCAATAATGGACTTAATACCATATAAATAATCAATTTACTGCAGGGTGAATTATGAAAGGCCAATTTACACTGTCCATTGAAAAAAATGAAAAGCTAATATGTATATTAAAGTGAAACTTTTATTACATCGTCTCAAACTTTTTGGTCTGTGTGTCACATGTCGCGTGACGGTCGGCCGCGGAGTGGGGGTAAAGTGAAAGGCGCTCGACAGAGCAGCCGAGGACAATGTGGCGGCGCCATTAATACCCTAAATCGAATATTTATCCAAAAATTTTTAGTTAAATGTCTACAATACGAAAAAAAGTTTCACTTATACCTACCGTGGTTTCATAAAACCACACAATTGCTTTTTTTATGTTACTTAAATGCATCGCCTAACTATAAACAAACTGATATCTTTGAAACATGCTTTGAAACGCATTAGATAAAAGTGTCCTGAAGTCTATTTCATAAACGTGCCAGGGGAATTAACTGGGTTATTCCCATTTGTCCCCAGTTCCCCACCATGTTTGTCCCCACTGGTGACACTGAACACGCCGATTTTTAAGATTCACAGATAAGGAGTTACTTTACAGTTTGGCCGCATTTTTTTAATTTATCGAATCATAAGTCTATTTTAACCGACTTGGAAAAAAGTATGAAGTTCCCAATTCAATTCATTTGAATTTTTTAAGTTTATTACCTCAGAACTCAGAACATTTATGAACCGATTTGGAAAATTCATTTTTTATCTGAAGGGATAGGTACAATACAATAGGTACCTAATACTTATATCTTAGGAACTCATCATATTATAGCGATTTTGATTATAAAAGTTCAGCAATAATTTAAATGATTTTTATTTTTTGAAGCCGGTTATTTTTTGGTAAAATTTTGATTATAAGGTAATAGCAGCCTGTACCTAATTAACCATTAATTTGGAAAGAATAGCAAAATGTTTTTCTAAACATTTTGCTATTCTTTCGCCACAAGGTAATCGCTATTCGTGTGAAGTGTCATAACTTCATTGAAAGTTGACGCGTAGATAATTACGCGAAATTGATTATCGCGCGTCACCTGCCTTATGTATGAATACTATGAATGCACGCTTACTCACGTAAATATAATTAAATAGCTTTAACGCTTGTTACTTGTATGAATGTGGCGACTTTACGTAAATCGATAACACGCAACGCAACTCACAAGTTTGGTAATACCTAAAAGATAGCATATCTACCAATGATATTATATATTAAAAATAGGCAGATATGTCATAAGCGCGCGCGTTGTGTGACTCAAAAAGTTACCAATTGGGAACTCTTATTCAGGTGAAGAAAGAGATAGCGATGTAGTTTTGACGCGAGAGCGATAAAGACGTGCGTTAAAGCAATAAAGCGTGCCTAGCGGACATCGAAACAGATTTTTCGGTTGATTTGTAAGGGCATAACGTATCTATATTTATTTAAACATCATTGATATCTACCTTTAATATTACCTATTATACGTTCATTATACCTACAGGTGTCCAAAGGTAATACGACAAACTAAAGGGACTCCCTGTACCTACTTGGAAAAAAATAATCAAAATATCTGCTAATTTGTGTACTCAGCAATAAAAAGTAGGGTAAGGAGCCGAATTTCAGAAAGTTACACAAAGGTCAAGTGACATTTTTTGACGCCTGTTACACCAATCCCAAAGCAAAGGGCAGGTCCCTTACAGCACAGAAGAAATAATAGTACATATCGACGCTTGAAAGGAAACATTGACTAAGCAAAGCAACATTGAGCTAACTTTACAGGAGAGCAGTTTAAAGTTGGAATTTTTTGAAAAAAATCATATATTTTTGTAATCCTCCTACTGACGTTATTCTTACTGTTTTTTAATCCTTATTTTATGGTCTATATAGTGGCACATACAACAACTTTTCTAAAAATTCCACTTTAAACTGCTAACTGTGGTAATATTAATCTATCTATTTGCAACTCTGTGGTAATATTAATCTATCTATTTGCAAAAATAAAAACATGGTTATATACTTCTTGCGCTTTCTCGCTAACAGATTATGATAAATTCGGTCTCAAGCTACTAATATTAATTTGTAAATATTTTCTAAATATTTTTACCTTGATAATATTAGTAAACACCATAATAGTTTTTATAATTCATCGTCAATTAGGATTCTTATCTTTTACCAAACTTAACTGTATAATATTTCATAAATTGATTTATCTGTATCGCCCAACTGGCCCAGTTTACGGTAAATTAAATAAAACTCTCAATAAATTTATTTTCATTCCTTAACTATGAACAATACAAAATTAAACGTCTTTTATCAAAATGTCCGCGGTCTACGTACCAAGTGCCTAGAATTATACAACAATATTTTATCGTGTGAATATAATGTGATACTGTTGACTGAGACCTGGCTACAGAATGATATACTTGATAGTGAAATTTGTGATGATAATTTTGATGTATTCCGGTGTGATCGCAATCTAGCTGCCACTAATAAGTGTTCGGGTGGCGGGGTTATGATTTGTATGCGTCGTGAATTATGCGCCACAATGCGCAGCGACTGGACTTGTAATACATTTGAATCACTATGTGTTAGTGTTTCTGCAAGAACTCTCGGCTTAAATCGCAACCTTAACATTATATTAGTATACATACCGCCTGATGAAAGCAAATTACCTGAATACGTTACTGAATTTAGAGTAAATTTTGAACGTTTTTATCAATTATTGCCTGACGATTACTACATAATAGTCGGTGACTTCAACTTACCTTGCTTAAAATGGGACTCCGAAGGATATTCGTTGCTTCAATTAGGTAAAACGGAAATTCAGCTTGCTGCTACCGCTTTAGTTGAAGATTTAAGTTTTTTAAATTTGACTCAATACAATTTTATTCCCAATAGGTGTAATAACATCCTTGACTTATGCTTTTCAAACATACCGTTAGAAACTAAGCTATCTGACCCACTTACTAGAGTAGATTCATTTCATCCCCCATTTACTATAGATATTCAAGAAATTACATTTAAACCCTTTAAAGACAAAGAACAGTGTAGATATAATTTTTACAAATGTAACTATGAAAACATTAATAATTTTCTAAGTAAAGTAGACTGGGATTTATTAATTTTTGACACCTTATCAATCGATCAAGCAGTAGAAAACTTCTATAACAAATTAAACGAATGCTTTGCCTTATTTGTCCCGTTATTATCTAAAAGTGGTAATCGTTACCCTTGTTGGTACAGCCCTGCTTTAATAAAGATTATTCGTGAGAAATTTAAAGCTCATAAGAAATGGAAAAAATATAACAACCCGCGAGATTATGACGAGTTTAGGCTACTCCGTGACAGACAACATCGAGTACAAAATGAATGTTTTCAAAATTTTAATTCCAACTCGGAAACCTACATCAAGAAATCACCGAAATATTTCTGGAAATATGTTAAATCTAAAAGAGGAGGATCTAACTACCCTCGTAACTTTACTTTAAACAATATTACTTATACTGACGGCCAAGATATTTGTTCAGCATTCAACACTTTTTTTTACAGTGTATTTAACTCTAGTTCAAGCCCTTTATATGATCAGTCTCTTAATAACTCAAACGATAGTGATGATTTTATCTCTCACGTAGTTGTTACGCAAAATTCTGTTCTGAGATATCTTGAGCGCCTGAATTCCACTAAAGGAGCGGGTTGTGACGGTATGCCCCCTATTTTTCTTTCATCTTGTGCAAAAAGTCTTAGTTATCCTATTACGTTGTTGTTTAACCTCTCCTTAAAACAAGGTGCTTTTCCCAATCTATGGAAAAAAGCTCATGTAATTCCCATTCATAAGAAAGGGTCTAAATCTAAAATCGACAATTACAGGCCAATATCAATTTTAAACACTATTGCTAAGATGTTTGAAAAAATTATCTTCGATAATATTTATCCAGTAATCTCGAAAAAAATAACTACCGCACAACATGGTTTTTTCAAAAAGCGTTCCACTATCTCTAATCTTGCGTGTTTTACTGAATACGTCCTTAGACACATGGAAAATGGCGGTCAAGTCGACGTTATATATACCGATTTCCAAAAAGCTTTTGACAGGGTAGATCATGTCATTCTAATAAACAAGCTCCAGTCTCTCGGTATACACGGGGATCTCCTAAGATGGGTCAAATCCTACTTATGGAATCGATCACAATCAGTTGTTCTCGGTGGCTATAGATCTGACTTCATTACAGTGCCATCTGGAGTCCCTCAAGGTTCACACCTCGGCCCTCTCTTTTTTAACGCCTATATTTATGACATTTATAAACATTTAAGCTACGCTAAGCACTTACTTTACGCTGATGACAAAAAAATATATATGTCTGTAGAATCTATTAAGGATTGTGAACTAATACAAAAAGATCTCGATTCATTATATGAGTACTATATTGCTAACAAAATTAGCTTAAGTATTAATAAATGCCAATGTATATCGTTCTCTAGAAAGCGTAACCCTATACATTTTTCTTATAACTTTAATGGTGTTCAAATAGAGAGGACTGAGACTATTAAAGATCTTGGCGTGTTATTAGACTCCAAAATGAATTTGAGTAGTCATATTAACAGTATTTGTAGAAGCTCCTTCCGTAACCTTGGATTTGTAATTCGAACATGTCGCCCATTTAATAACTTAACAACCTTAAAGGTGGTCTACTTCGCCTACGTGAGAGCATTGTTGGAATATGCTAGTCAGATTTGGTCTCCATTTTATGCCGTACACATTGATAAGATTGAAAGAATACAAAAGAAATTTATTTCCCATTTAAACTATAAATTCAAACACTGTGGTATTTCATATGTGGACGACTGTGACTACTTTAACATTCAAACACTCAAGGACAGACGAATTCTTCTGGATATGGGATTTCTTTTTGATATCTTGCATGGCGGAGTTGACAGCCCTGACTTGTTGAGCGAAATAAAATTCAACACTCCACTGAAACGCACAAGACATACAGCAAAGTCATTATTTTCTATACCTTTCCATAATACTCGTTACGGAAGTAATAGTGTTCTTACGAGGCTTGCTTCTACGTATAATGCAGGATTCTCCGAGATCGACCTATTCATAGGAAGTAAATGTAATTTCAAAATGAGGGTCAAAAACTTAATTGCAAATTCAAGGGAGGCTTGAGAGCCAAGACTACTTTTTTCTCGTAACTAATTAATGAAATCTTATATATTTCCAACAAATAATAGGAGGTGGATAATATACCTGCCTGCAAAGCCCGATTGCGATTGCGTTTGAATTGATAGTGTAAGTGTCTGTGTTGTGGTTATTCAACTGATCCCAAGATAGACTTTTTATCGTAGGGCAACACAGACACACATCTACACATACACATAAAAATACAATGTTATGTGTCATCTAAAATTATCTCACAGTATATATTTTAGATGTATGATATGGTATATAAATAATATGTATAATATATATATATATATATATATATATATATATATATATATATATATATATGTGTATATATAATATGTATGTATAGTATGTATTTTTTGTCAGTTACTTATTGCTTACCGGCTATAATTATGTTATATGGTAATTTAATAACTATATCAAACGACTTGCTAATGGTGCGTATGTACAGAGTTGCGTATGTAGCTAAGTTTGTTATATTATACTTTATTCTGAACTACTGCTAATTTAATGTGGATGACTGTAATTGGCTTTATAGTGTAACTAGATAGTGATTCATGTATATTAGAATTAAGCTGTTGTTATCCCGAATAAATAAAAATAAAAATAAAAATAAAATAAAATAAAAAATAAAATAAACTGCTCTCCTGTAAAGTTAGCTCAATGTCGCGTCAATGTTTCCTTTCAAGCGTCGATATGCTTTCAGTTTGTCGTTTACTTTTGGGACAACCTGTATATCTAAACTTGTTATCCGACGACATTTTAGTGTCATAGTAAAATAGCAAAACTCAGTCAGGCAGGACTGTGGTCAGGATGTCCGATGTCCCTTCAAAGCCTCGAACACAGGTACAAGTACATTTCACGTGATCGTATCACATCCCTATCCGGTCCCGCCCGTTGTAGCTACATAAGAAAAGATAAAATAACGCGTGACTTTGACACTACATATATGGCGTATTTAATCAGATAAAATTTATTAAGTCATATCAATAAGTCCTTAAACAGGAATTAACAGAAACATTTTAACCGAATGACCGATCAATATGATAGATATGGAATATTATAAGTATTTAAAGTTATAAAATGTTTTGCGTAATTTTTTGTCTATAAATAACTAATTAAATATGTGCGATTGTAAAAAACTTGTAAAGTAGACACTGCTCATTAACATTTACTACAAGATGAGATTATAATTTTCCTAAATTGTGATTGGTAAATCGACACCATGATAAGACATGCGAGGCGATTTTGTCAATTTCGGCCTTAGATTACATACCTATTTATAGGTAGGTACCTACATAATTAATTTTATTTATTAAATAATGTATAAGGTTTCGTCACAATGTAGGTATTTACTATATTGCTGGTTCAAGACCTCCTAAAACCGGTCAAGTGTGCGTCGGATTTGTATTTACAATGTTCCGAGGCACCGTGCAATTTCTAAGCCGAAATAAGAGAAAAACCGGGTAGGTAAGTGCGTGTCAGGCCACGCGCAAATTAGGGTTCCGAAGGAATAAGCTTATCGACTATTACCTACTCATTAACTTATGCTAACATAGCCGTGATAGTTTTTCTTGTAAATTTATCATATAGGTGTATTTTTGAGAATTTTTTCACTTGTCCAAATCCAACCATTTAGCCTGCAGGGGTGGAGGGTCACTTGACTCTAACTAAAATTAGCACTTTAAAGTTAAATATTTCGCAAACTAACCCCTAAATCCAAAAAAGGTCTATGGAGACCCATAATATTTTTGAAATACCTTTTTAACAATACCCCACATTATGGGGTACGCAACGAAAAAAATATTTATCCTCATGTTACCTGTAGTGGAAATATCCTGAAAAAAAAATCAATATTTTATTCTGCGATTTTGGAGTTTTAATAAATGTTCATAATTATATCCATGCCAAATTACAGGTTTCTAGCACTAAACAGAATTTAAACAGAATTTTTGACAAATTGTTCAAAGCGTGGTAAAAATTGCATATTAAATTCTAGAATAATGCATCAATGTAGTGTATTTGGAATATTTGGGTGTAGCAATGAAGGGACCCATTCATTTCCAAAAAATATGTGCGAAAACTATTCTATGGGAGGTGACAACACGTTACAAAGGCTTTCGAGCGAAGAATACTCCAAAATGTGTTCAGCACATTTTAAACCCGAAAAGGCGATCCCCAATTTTCGGCCCCGAACCATATGTAATCTGTGCTAGAACATCGGACTAGACAAGAGTAAACTATATACCAAAAAATTCGTCTTATTTATAAGATAAACATATTTAAATCTTAGATTCAGCTGCTCTTGCCAAATGAACAAAATAATGCAAAAAAGTTTTCACAGTATTTACCTCATTACATACGATTTTATAATCGATTGAATCGATTGATAATGATCGATTGATGGAACATAATAATATATTTTATGTATTATTTAGTGATTATAATTATAATATTAATTTATTTTTTACATATTTTCGTATTCCATATAAATCAAAACTATGTAATATATTATAATTAGGTACCATTCAATCGTTACGCTAATTTTATTAAATTACATTTCGAATATTTTGACATCGATTAATCGATTGACAACAATGATGATGTAATCCCTAATAATGTCATTTTGGTAACCATAGTATTTATAAATAACACCACTGTATTGTCATATTTGTCATCGATCTTTCATCTTTCTACGCGTGTTCTTGTATATTTTACTATCAAATATTTTCAGCGTATTTGGAGTCCTATTTACTATTGAAACTCATCGACACGTACACAGTGATTTTAATTTTCTATTGTATTCGCTTTCGTACTTGTGTTTTGGTGAATGTGTTTCGCAGTTTCGCTACAATTTCTTGCAAACCAATACTATATGAATATGGACTCCTTAATCGCCTGTTTTGTGACTGACAAAGGTTCAGAATAAGTCCTGAACACTGGATAACGTACCCTATACATCTTTAGAAGATCAGGAAGTTGCTGTGGCCATACTTACAATGAGTATATTATGGTATCTTGATTGGGCAAGGTACCTACTAACGAAATATAACGCCTCCTGCACAACTACACGAAATATTAATATATTATAATGATAACTAATAAAATCTCTTGAAATATGCAATAGCTTTTATTATACAACCTTTTTATGACATTCGTTTTGGGTGAAAACCATTGAAGTAGTAGATATTATAATAGACACCCGCAACGTAAGTGTAACATACATATTAAATAGCACTGTGACACGAGTATGACATAATCATAACCTATAATTAAGGTGATTCGTTCTAGGATTTCCTTAGTTGGCCATTGCTGGCAGCCGTGAAAATTGGAGAAATTGAACTTTTTGCAATAATCTAATTAACAGCCAATTTCCAGTCTTGTCTACTTAGGCCTGAGTTTCTGTGGAAACTGGGGTTCTCCTTTAACAAAAACTGGAAAGTATTTATAATCTTCCTTTTTTTTCACGTAGGACAAACAAATATGATTTTATTTAGAACTTAACCTAAAATCTCATTTTCAGGAATAGTTAACCAGGCGCTTTTTAAAAAAAAGGAGTAATGCCTTATATTTTGTTTGCTTGCATTTATTATCTTTGAATTTATCGATTGATGGAGTAAATAAAGATTTTAGTGTAATATATTGTCAAAGTAACCACTTCTTATGTTACAAAAGTTTTGATTTTCGTCGTATAATTTGAGCCTGAAAGAATTTTGTGAAATTAATTTAAATTGAATTTAGGTGGAATGAATTTCAATTACCATATTATTATGTCAGTTAATTATTTATCATTATTTTCGTATCTTTCCATCAAATCTTTCTTTTTTCCTATCAAACTCACACCACGTTCTCGCATCAGCTTTTTTATGATAGATCATCCACTCTGTAATGGCCGTAGGATGCCATCATATCACAAAGTATAAATGCAATACAGTGTAATATACAAGAATAATTATAAAATTAATTTGATTTTACAGACTGTTTTTACATTTTAATAACATTACTGTTAGTGCAAATATGAATGCACCATGATGCCGGTTTGTTTAGTGTATGTGCTGGTGGCGCCATCTACGTCGAAATTTGCGTAACGTTTCCTATTAGCAACGTTACTTTATCTCTTCTGTGATTAATCTATACTAATATTATAAAGAGGAAAGATTTGATTGTTTGCATTGAATAGGCTCCGAAACTACCAAACCGATTTGAAAAATTCTTTCACTGTTGGGAAGCTACACTATCCCCGGGTGACATAGGCTATATTTTTTTTACTATTTTTTCCGAAACGAAGCGAGGGCGATTTCCTAGTGAAATATAATTTTAAAAGGTACTTTGTTTCCATTTATTTCTTTTGTTATATCTAGAAAAGCCTACAATATCTTGTATCTAAGCTATCCTTTGTTCCTCATCACAAATTACATACAAATAGATTCACGCATTTAGATGCTACCATAAAATATTTATGCAGATTACAACATATCCCGTACAATAATTCAATAAGACACCGACGCCGATATTACTCCAAAGTGCTCTGCAAATATGCACATTAATCAAGTCTGTAGCAAGGAACTACGAGTAAGCCAACGTCCACGATCAATGCCAATATTAGATACGTGTTTATTGACCGATGATATTTATTGTTCATCCTCATACCAGCATTTGATTTAATTACTTAGCTTATTTTGTATAATGTAAATAGCAAAGTAATGCCGTTTTTAGTGCAAGGATTTTTGATTGCGGGGGGCTTAAACCAGCGGTGGAAATGAAATGAACCTAAAATAGTACCTATCTAGTTACAGCCGGAGCCCTAATATATCAAAGGCCTTTGAGCGGCATAAAAACTTCCGACTTTTGGGTTATAAGTATAACCTCTCCAATTCCGCATTGGAGTAGCGTAGTGGAGTAAACTCTAGGCCTCCTCAAGAGGAGGGAACCGTACTCTTAACGGGCCATTTATTTAGGCCATACTTTTTCCATGCTGATTATAATCTTTAAATTCTTAGCTTTATTTACGTGTGATATTCATTTTGCAGTTGCTGTCAGTCGTATCGCTGATTGGAGCCCAGAGAGAGAACTTGGTGGTTCGGAATGACTTCGAGGGTCCTTACGCTGATGGCTCTTACAGATGGGCATTGCAGACAGGTATGATACGTTTGGATTGCATGAATTGCTTTAGAACCAGTTCTTTCTTTTTTTTCTTGCTAAGCTGGCAATGCATCAGAAATTGGTGTTACTGATGTCCATGGCCTTCGGTAAGCAAGCACTAACCGTATGTCGGCTGTTCACATAAAAACTGGCCAGTGTGTCAGGTTGAAGCTAGCCTAGCTACTCGTATGGTAGTTTTCCTTTTAAATTTATCATAAGCTTCTGCCGTGAATTTTGGACATGACAAAAATATAAGGGTTCCGTTTTGTCTAAAGAACTCTAAAGTATGCTCAAACAACGTCCTCCCTCCTTCATATTACCCCTTTAGAAGATTTTTTTTTAAAACCATTCTTAGTGCTCTTTCACAATATAATTTATTTATTTTATTTTATTTTGGACACAGACAGTCATGTACAGTTATATATGTTACAAAAAAAAATATGTTTAACTAAAGACATTGAAAAGAAAAAAAAAAATAAGAAAGCTCTGTACTTTCAAGCTTCTAGGTCCACTGGTTTAGGCTATGCATTGCCAATGTATCTATCTTTTATTTGTCTTATTTTAAGCATGACAATGTCCTCAATGGACAAGGTCCTCGAATGGGGCCCACGTCTCGGAAAAAGGAGCATAGGACGCTCCCCGACCAGGTGGACTGACGACCGGAAGAAGACGGCGGGCATCCGCTGGATTTAGAAGGCTCAGGACCGGTCAGAATGGCGCAAGTTAGGGGAGGCCTATGTCCAGCTGTGGACCTCCCAGGGCTGATGGATGGAGTATGACAATGTATCTATCTATTTGCAGAAAGCGGCATCTTCCACGAGCAGAAGGGATCATTCCCTCCCAGCGAGCGCGAGCCACAAAAGAAGAGTCTCCTGGTGGAGGGACAGTACCAGTACACCGCTCCTGACGGACAGGTAACTACTGCACTTTATAACATGGGTCTATGTTGATTTGTATGGAAATAGTACCTAAATATAGTTATACTCGTACAAGCCTACTGCATAATGCGTATTTTTCGCGAATGACCGTAAATGAATCTGTGAATTCTATGATATTCTGGCACAGGAGATACAAATCAGATTTTTTGGGCCATAATTGGGAGACAAATTCCTCGGACAGCTTGCTTCGGTTTTTGTCTAGATCCCTTTTTTATAATAAATAAAATATAGTCCATGGTACTCAGAAATGCTCTATGCATTCTATTGGTGAAAGAATTTTTGAAATCAGTTCAGTACTTAGTTTTTGAGTTTATCCATTACAAAAAACAAAAAATCAAATCATTGATAAATTTAGATAGGAACCAAAGATACCCCCTATGGGGCCATTAATGGGTTGAATGAAATAGTGGTTAAAGCCAAGAAATTGTAGTAGTATGTGACTGTTTAACTGAGAATTGGTTACCCGAATCGAGCCAGGACGAGTTTTTTTATTTATGTTCTCTTCCAGATCATCCACGTCCTATACAAAGCCGACGAGAACGGCTTCCAGCCAACAGGCGACCACCTCCCCACGCCGCCGCCCGTGCCCGAAGCGATACAACGCGCGCTCGACTACGTAGCAAGACTCCGTGCTAGTCAACAATAAATACATTACACTACACTGACAAGTTTTATTCAATTTTTATTTATTTATTTAGCAGTGACAGCCTAGCGCTTAGAACGTTGGTCTCCCGAACGCGGGGGCCCGAGATCAAATCCTGGGACGCACCTCTAATTTTCAAATATTTAATAACACATATGTGCGTATTACAAGTTAATTAACACTTGCTTCGGTGAAAACATCGCGAGGAAACCTGCACACCGGAGAGTTCTCCATAAAGTTCTCAAAGGTGTGTGAAGTCTACCAATCCGCACTTGGCCAGCGATGTAGATTATGTACCCCTCACATCGTTAGAGGAGACCCCGCGCCCAGCAGTGGGACAATTATGGGTTGTTGCTTTATTTATTTATGACTTTACTGACCACAAAATCAGGGTACAATTGGCGAGCTTAAAAAAGAGCCCTTAGTCCACACGCACACGAGCTTAATACATAATGCATTCTCGACCAGCTAATCATTAGGCCAAACAGATATCCACGATGAGCGGTATTAATATTGCTAATACTAATGACTATTGGTAAATGTAAACACAAAACAAATAAAAAAAAAATTCCTCCATCAGTACATAAGGGGCTTAATTTTAATTATATTGGTAGTATAACTACGTATGCAGGGGTTTAGCTGCCGCCATATCAATGTTATGGAGCCCCCGGTGTACAGGGTAACCAATGAGTAAGTAAAAATTTGTTAAGTCTCGGAACAACTTGACGAACCCCGTGGAGTGGGGGCCCGTCAATATTTTTTTATACAAGGCCCGTCTAGGGCAAGTAGCTGCTGTATTATTAATCGATGATCATCCCAGAATTAGATCCTTGTTAGCAACACTATCGAATGGTGTAGTGTAATAATACAGGATGAGATTTTTAAATCAACGGGTTCGATGCCTGGCCAGGAATATTAATTTTTCAAAAATTTATTTTTTCATCAAAATCAGCCTCGAGACTCCTTTGACCATTGTTCGCTATTCCTTATAGTTTTAAATTTGGCCATCCACGCACATTTGAAAAAATCACCCTTTATATTTCAACATAAAACACAACAAATAAAACACAACACTAATTGAAATATAAGTTTTATTGCAAATAAAATATACATTATACATTTCAAAACGATAACAGAGCCAACAGGAGCCTCGTGTCAGTCTTACAAATTAATTCCAAAGGTAACTAGAAGATGCCTTAATTAAAAATAAATTTTAATTACTACGAGTTAGGTATATTTTAGTAAGCACAGAATATAACAGGGTTTAGACTATTCAGTCATCTTTGAAATCCCCTAAAACTCTTAGGTATATTAAGTTTCTGGTGTATATTCCATCACCAATTTGACAATATATTTGATACTAGCGTTGAAGAAATGGCATTCACAATATGGTAATACGGCTCTGAAGAAAGAATTGAGTACATATAAAAGTGCTTTTCCACCAGAGATGTGCTATGCAGCTATGCTGCGAAGATGTGAAATCCAATAAATATGATTGGTTCAATAAATTGATTGATTTCCACCAATGAATATGATTGGTGGATGTCAAACGCATCCATAGCAACGCAACATAGCACATCTCCGGTGGAAAAGCAGCCTTCGGTACAACAGACTAACGTATGTAAACCTCTCAAACCACTTACAAAATTTATTTTCCCTTCCTCTTCTTAATTTCCTTCCTTCAAAATTTACGAAGCACAAGTTGTAAAATAGTAAGTTAAAATAAACTTAACAATAGCACCTGCTTCAAACCTTATAAATACAATATTAAAACTACTATAATATAATGTATAAAATTGATATAAAAACGTTTTTATTATATCCAAAAATGGCACTTTATTATAACACGAGTAACCGCCCTCGCTTTGCTTCGGTTTTCTTTATTTTTTACACCTTGGGTTACATTATTGGAGTTTTATTAAGGATCCCTAATTTTTTTGAAAATGTAATATAGCCTATGTTACTCGGGGATAGTGTAGCTTTCCAACAGTGTAAGAATTTTTCAAATCGGTTCAGTAGTTTCGGAGCCTATTCAATGCAAACAATCAAATCTTTCCTCTTTATATATTAGTATAGATATAGATAAGGGTGGAAATATTAAGTTTTAGCATGTCAATTCGCAATGATAAAATAATAAAGTTATTGTATGAAATTCATACATATTGTTATGCATAAATATTGTTTTAATGTATTCATACTATGACTACATTTAAAACAATATTTTATATAAAATATATAAGGCGTGCATAGTCGTGTCGATTCAACAAAGCTGAGCGGTAAAATATAATGTGTACTTTAAAAAATAAGCTCATCATAGAGTGGAGCGCATATATGTATGTACGTCAACCTGAAAGGAAGCCAAATTGTATCGAAATTTTGTTCGACAAATATTACCGAGTCGAATGTGTGTAGCACACCTAAAATGTTATACCTACCCAAAGTATGAAAACCGGCAGTTAATGAGCGCTATTATAAAAAAATATAAGTGATTACAACCTCAATGATATTTAATAATACTTAAAATATTTAATAATAATTCCACCCTCTATATGTTACTCATTATCATTTAACATGTTTGTTCGAACTTCATTATAAACAACTCTCTATACAATATTTTAAAATGTAAATATTGGTGAATTTTCAGTCACTTCAACCAAATAGAAAACTACTATTTTTTGGTTCAATAAGAAATAACTATACTTGATAAAAAATATTATGCCTTAAATTTTTTGTATAAATTTGATATTTATTTGCACTGCACTTAATAAAAATATAAATTTTTGTTTTCCTCATAACAAATATACAAGCCTCTAGAAGTCTAGAATAGCCTTTTATTTTCTTTATCAATGTGTATAAAATGTATTTAACCTATATTTTTGTGATTTTGCTATCAGTTCTACATTTATATACAAGTTATACAGTTTGTCTGAGAAGCCATGAAAATAAGAATAATAAAATTATTGTAATATAATATTGCAAAATATTATTACAATCAATGAAATACACAATTTATTTGATATCATTGCAACACATAATTGCTATACATAGGCATGATGACATTAAATAAAAATAATTAAAATGATGTATTTATTGAATAAAACCCTATTAATGGATTACAAAAACAAGCAATTATTGTATTATTATGAGCGAGATTAATAATATTTTGATAAAATAAAACTACAAAATCGGGCAAGCCGCCATGATATCTTGACCGCCAATCAGAGATGACTGAATAAGCCACAGACATGTAATAAATAAATTATGACATCATGTTTAATATATGTAGACGCTAGTTTTTTCTGATTTTCTTTATGAAATAATATTGTTTACAGTGACTGTTTTCTTTTGTTGTATTTTTACATCAAAAATGAAATATTAACATGAGCCATGAAACCAGGATATACAAATGCAAACAGCGGTAATGTGTAAGTACAATAATTATTTTCGAAAACAAAAAATAATAAAATAAGTCAAAACCTTTAAAAGATACTTTTTGGATTTCACTCTAGTTTAATATTAGAGGTTATGCTATTAAAATTATTTCATATGGATCTGTGCCACCGATCCTATTATAATTATGATATGAATAGTTTTCCATATCATTTGGCAGCTGAAATCTAAATAACATACCTATTATGATACAAAACAAGAGTAAGAGATACGGGAGCTGAAGCCTAACCTCAAAAAAGTTTGTTTATTATTGAATTTAACGCTCGACCAAGATAATATTGGTTTTTAATCTACAAATTTAGATAAATATTTACGTCAAAGTGATCTTTACAAATATTTAAAAAGTACTGGGCAATATTCCCGTTGAATCTCGTCTTGCAAGTTTAAGTCACTTATTTCGTGTTGTTTTTTATACGGGACGAGCACAAATAACTTGTTCGGAGTTTTTATTGATGTGTACTATACACTGAGTGACTGCACGCCACCGATATATTTTTGAATTCATATTTAATAATAGTTATTACCAAAATGGAAGAGGTCTAGTTTTTACATGTCGCTCACCTAGTAATATAATGGCACATCATCATTGTGGCACATCCGCAAAAAATGCGAAATTGAGTTTATATGGGTATGGGCATGCATAATCTACATAGTGGTAAATACCTATGTATTAATGTCTATACTAGTAACCAAACCCATACAATCTGTAAAAAACGTAAAAAGAACCCATAAATTAATTTTAAATTTTTTTATAAAATTTTTGAAATTCGTTTCTGTAAAATATGACAAACGTAGATGTGCCGTTATATTACTGGGTGAGCGATATAGTCTACTCAGTCGTGACGTCACAAGCCACGCCATGACCCTTTGAATTGTTTTGGTGCGAATTTTAAACTAAAAAATTAAAGTGTATTTATTTTTTTCTAACCCTTTATTTTTTGCGGGAATATGATATATCATATTAGAATAAAATAAATAAACTTTAATACGTGTATTACAACGTAAACGTTGTAATTATATTTCCCAAAATTATAGAATAGTATTTCAAAATTAGTCATCATGCCTATTGGAGATCAAACTAAAAAATAAAATAAGAAAATACTCATTTGGTATATAATATTAATTCAAATATAACAAAATAAAGATAAGCTTTTTCTTACAGCTGGTAAAAAGTGCGTCAATTGAATTTATACAATTTTTCATAAATAATTTGATGAATAAATTAATATTATCAGTTTCATAAATCTATATTATTATTATGATCAATAAAATTATATATCTTCATTACTATCAAGCATAAAATGACTTGTCTTTGCAGTTTTAAAAATAAAGCTTTATTACTCTTTGATTTAAAAATAATATGGCGACGTTCTCAAACATTACAGTTTGAAAAAACAGAAAAGTATAAAAAAATAAACTACATTCGTAAATATAACTCTGGCTTAAATATTGGCTCAACTATACTCAAAATTATCTAAGAAGCCATTAATGATAGCTGCCATTTATTAATATGAACCAACCTTGTACGGACGTCTCTGAGCAAAATGGAATAATCATTTAATTGACATGAATAGTTGGATACTTACGAACAAAGGAATTTGCCAAAATTTGTTAAAAATCCCTATTCGTTTTCATTGACGTTATTTAAATCATTATCATCATCATCATTAAATCATATTAAACGTTATAATCTAGTAAAAATCCCATCACATCGTAATTTATGCAAAATTGAATAAAAAAATAAAGCGTCGAATCAATGTTATATGAAGATGCCAAAACCTACACTGACGTTAAGTGATGTGTCGGCTTGAAACCACTTATAAAACCAATCATAATCGATACATTACTATTATCGAAACTTAAAATAAAAATGAATTTATTTTATTTCTTTCATTGTGTTTAACAATTATACAATTTAATTTCTTCTCGTCTATAAGAACATGACCAAAAGTGTTTATTAGGATAATCTCTAATCGCAGCCATTTGAACTAATTAGAATAGGGTTAGAATATTCATTATTCAACCAAAACCCGAGTTTCATACGCTGGATGTGGCGCGGACGAATTAGCAGTGAGTTTTTTAGGAAAAAAATATATTGTTATAGTCGTAAATACATAATTATTGTGCGTATAAGTACGGTAAAGTAACTTAAGTAGCTCAATGGAGGCAGTATCATTCCAGTTACTTGTGGATATCTAAATGTTTCGGTTTTTAGGATTTACAATTTAATTATTGAATCGATTAGAAAGTCTTACAATTTTGAATCGATTTGTTGCAAAAATTGGTTCTTTCATGAACCGATTTTTTTTGTACATCTCTAGTGTCACTGCGATGACAAACGACAAATATGGCTTCTTAGTTCGTGGCGACTATAAAAATACGTTGAAAATCTTTACTTGAAAGTAGAAACCATAAACAAATGAATCCTTGAATATCGTTTCGCTAAATGAATTTTAAATAGTTATTATTAGTTGTTACTTATAATTGAATTATGGTATCCAATGTAAGAAAATTCATCATCCAATGGTATGCAAATAATATTGTTAGGCAATGGAGGAGATTAATAATTTTATGTTCCCTTGAACAAAAATTTAGTGAGAAATTAATTAAATTTGAGGCATTCCTATGTGTTCCCGCCTACATAATACAATATTACTGTCAAATCAAGTTCAATTAGTACCCCAGGGGTTGAGAATTTAATATGTCATCTTGTGTCATCACAACCTTTGTTCGGGGTATGAATAATTTGACAATATCTGCAATACGTTTAGTAACAATAATATTGTAACGATTACATAACTTGATTTATCACACTAACGTCCTAACTCAGAGTCACTAACGGTTACTTAAATCGCTCCTTAGTACAGAACCCGTATCTAAATTGGCTGATCCCTGTTTTATTACGTCATACGACAATAAATTTACGTATTGGCAAGAGACGTGTGAGTTTTTTACTTCCTGTATAAAATAGATTTACTATTTATATTTCGATTACTAACCGGTATTTTCATACCAGTACTAATATGAGTACCGGTATTACTCGAGTATTGGTACGAGTACCAAAAATACTTATTAAATATTTCACTAAAATGACTAAAACTATACCATATACAACGAATCTGCGGTGATAGTACATTGTACGCACACAAAATTTCTTTTATAAATTTTTCAAGGGTATTTAGAAATTTTCACCAAATGAGAATTGTATGAGAATTATTCTTTGATCACGAGTATCGTAATTGTAAATTCCAGATATAAGATTTATAAAACGAATAGGACTGTCTATTGATATGAATAAAGACGTCACTCACTCTATAGGCGTGCTATCTGATGTCGGTATTGAGTTTCTTCTCTCCGTCGAGAGCTACCACAGTGTCCCGGTAGACGGCGTTGAAGGACTCCATTGGGAGCATTTTCTCGCCTTCTTCCGGTGACGTCACTTCCGGTGCGGGTTTCTCGTCTGAAAAAAAATTAATAAACGTTCACACACTCATAGATACGCTGTAGAAGACAGATATGAGACACTGACACCCATAACGGTAGAGAAAAAATGCGTAATATATATATACGTTAAGTATAGTATAGTACAGTAAAGTATAAGTAGTACTGATATTAGTATTGTTAGACGGAATACCGGATCTGTTACAGTATCAACAGATCAATGACCAAAGACATCACCAATCTCATTCACACCGTATTTCTACAGTCATACAACTCAAGTAGGGTAACAACACCAATCATCGGGATCGCCAGAACAAACAAAAACCTCCCCAAACTTATCCACACCGTAGTCTAACATCCATACAATATTATATACAAGTGAGAAGGGTAAGAGCACCAATCACCGGGTTTGCCAGAACAAACAAAAACCTTCTCAAACTCATCCACACCGTAGTCTTACACCCATACAACATATTGATCAGTAGGGTGGTTGCACTCACCGTGCCGACAGCTGACGTATCGGTAGAGCAGTGCGTGTGTGAGCGAGGCAGCGATAGCGGCGCCCGCCAGCCAGCGGAACGCGCCCCGCCCCCCCGCCGCCGTGTACAGCTGCCCGCCCACTAGCGAGCCGAGAGCGAAGCCTGGGAAACAACTTTGCTTATATACTAAACGCAAAGACTCGTGGCAGGCGGAGTAATAAAACGTGCAAAAGAGACGGCGCACATCATTTTCTCTCTCGCATTTGCACTGTTTATGGAAATCAGGTGTTTCGCATCTCTGTGCCTGTGTGACGTCATCCATAAACATTGCAAGTGCGAGAGAGAAAATGATGTGCGCCGTCTCTTTCACGTTTTATTACTCCGCCTGCCACGAGTCTTTGCGTTTAGTATAACAACTTTTATATCGACTAACATAACAGTAATTTAAGGGTGTTAAACATCAAAAATTAAGTTTAACATGTAAAATCATCTAGCGTTTTATTATGTAATTTCATACGATCCTCTTTTCTACTTGGCGACACTTTGGCAAATAAACTAGTTGTTCGTTGTCAACCGTGTTTTCGGCTTCAAACAATTAACGGCTCACTACTGATCATGGGTTTCTCCTTGAAGGGGTCTAGAGCACACTCCACCACGCTGCCCAGTGCGGATTGGTGGAGGGGTTAGTGGCCAACCCGAGTGTCGGAAGTTTTCATGCCACCCGAATGCCTGCAAAACGGCTTAACAACTGTCATCTTGTGAATCTTTTGATAAGCGATCAAGAACTATTTTACCCACTTGCGGTCTCCCTCTAACTACCGACCGCGTCCGCTGTTGCTTCACTCGGCCGATAACTTGGGATCGACACAAGCCACTGGGCTATGAGTAAAACTTGTTTCATTTTAGAATCAGCACCTTTTACCAAAAATTTTTGTAGTCTTTTTTTTTGTTTGAAAACTGACATGTTCGAGATGGTTCTCGGCTACAATTTATATAGATCTGTTTAGGCGTTTCAAGTTTTAAGATTTGTTGGTGAAAATAAGTGTCGGTGGATTTTTTAATTTTCAAAATTTACATAGACATAGTTAGGCGTATCAAGCGCTACTTTGCGGAAATCCATTGTTATTAAGTTAGTATTAGTCTTAACTATAACTAGTTACTTGGTAGGCTGCTCCTACGCTAGCTCGCACTATGTAAAAATCTATAACTCTTGCTGCGTGTACCAGGCGAACATAACCGTCCGAAGCTCGTTCTACTCACCGACGCCGTCGTCCATGCCAGCGACGATCCCCTGCACGGTGGCGGAGTACCCCGGGGGCGCCGCCGCCGCCGCGTACCCCACGATGCTCGCGTAACACAGCGCGTACGTCGGACCCTGCATCACTGACTGCAACACACAACCACAGAATACATAATAATACCTATTGTAAAGAGAAGTCGCTCCGCAAAATCATTTAAATAGCGACTCTTGCTCTAACACCGCCTTGTATTGCCAGTAACTTCCGGACAGAAAAACAAAAACAGCATGGTTTTTGACGTGGATGGGCGTGGTAGCTTGTAAATACAGGAATTACGTAATCCAGCACGGTAGTTTTCTTCCTCAGTCAAATACAAGGCGGTGTCTTATCTATCGTACCTTATTTATTGATCTGTGAATAAAGTGTAATTCAGGTCGCACAGCGCTAACCGTCAACAGTTATAGTCATCTAGACGTTGCCTCTCTTTCCATTCATAACTCTTATCCTCTCTAACAACGTCAGGGTTGTCTTTTTTGTGATGACATGTGTGATAGATTACGAATATATGACACAGCCCTTTTGAAATTGGCTCGACACGTCGAACGCGGCACGTACTTGTAACATCATACCAAAAGTGCGGAGTGCGCCAGGCTAAACGCAACACACGGTACATGTAAACACTACTGTCATGCCCCTTGTACAATTGTGATCTTAATGTTAACGGCTGCGCCGGTGGCACAATGTCATTTTTAACGCAATAATTAACGCGTATATAATTTTAAAGTTACAGTTCCCTAACAATACTTACTAGTTCCTTAATAATACTATTTTTTCATAATATAAATGTGAAAATTTGTGAAGATATTTGGATGTTTGTTCCTCAGTCACGCCACAACTGCTACTTTAATTTGTAACAATTAAACATATGTAATGCCTATTTCAGTGTATGTGAGATAATATCGCACCCTCAGTAGAAAAAAAGCCTAAGCCGAGTTCCTTTGAATTTCAGTAATTAATATGATTGGAAAGAGGGACAAAAGCTGCATATGCTCAATTTTGTTCAAGTTTTTATCATTAATCTCGACGGTTTTGTGCAAGAAATCGTAATGTGAATTCCTTTGACTACTTACTGATATATTAACAAATTTTTTGCTCTCCTGTAAAATTGCAATTTTCATCATAATATGCCCTTTTACATACCTCTATGAAGACGAGATGCCAGGGGTGTTGTATGAGCGATATGAGCACGAGCCGCACGCCGTAGCAGAACAAACAGAACGTGATGGTGGTTCCGTAGCCCCACCGCTTTATTATTCTACCTGCAAATAACCAACATTTTACATTAATAGAAAGAAAGAAAGAAAAAAAAACGAGAGGTGTCAAGGGACACCCGGATGGAACGAAGTTCCTTTCGATTTAAGTTTTGTTGTATAGCGCCATCTCTGTAAAGCTTACTGAATCACTTCAAAAAAAGTGTCGTCATTCGTAAAATCAAAAAGTGTCGTAATTTTCCGTCTAGCCCCCTTTCACAACGCGCGAAACATTTATTTCACACACAGGGCACTGCAAAAGATACAACAATCCACTTAAATCTAATACTATGCTTAAAATTAAATGCAGTGCTATGTAGGTGAACAGAAAAAGGTCACATTCAGCGACGTCCATTGTTTATCAATGTGACCTATGGTGCATACAGTGTAAAACTATTCTGACACTTAATTAGTACAAACCGCATACCGCTTAAATTTTAAATTTAATATTTGTAGATGTAAAAAGCCCCCGCCACTTTTATTTACACTAAACATAGCTAAGAACCATCTTGATTACGTCAGCTTCAAACAAAAAAACCGAATCGAAATAGATCCATTCGTTAAGGACAGACAGACACACAGACATATCGGTCAGATAACGTCGGGGGTTAAAAAGGCTTATTTTACATTTTCAGGAGACGAAAGTCTTAATTACTAAAGTTACCTCAAGAAGCTTTAAATCTATCTCTTTGCGAAATCCATAATTATAAATAACTCACCAGAGAAGAAGAAGAACAGTAGCTCCCCGCAGAAGCTCTGTCCGGCGACCACCACGCCCTCTATCAGCTTAATCTTCTCCATCGAGCCAGTCTCTTCTGCTAGTTCTTCTAGAAACCTTTAGTTAGATATATTAATTAATAAAAGCATCAGATTTATCGCTATCAATTGACTTTTGTATTCACCTACCTACCAACATACAAAGAAAAACAATAGTTACGAAACTAATAACTCTTTCATGGAGGATTCCAATTTGAATTATAGGTAGAAAATAAATAATGAACCAATTTAAATAATAATTATAAATGATCTACGAAGATTAGTAACTGTGGGACAAAACCTCAAACAAGGATAAGTTAAGCTTCAAGCTTAGAATTTCACATAGCGCCAAACACACACACACATACACACACACACACACACACACACACACACACACACACACACACACACGCACGCACGCACCTGACGGTAAGTGGACACCGTCGTCCATGGACAACAACAACACCAAAAGCATTACCAAAGCTTTGCCGACCAAAAAGAAGCGGGCTAGTCATTATACTAGCTATACCTACTTTTAAGTATAAAGTTGTATCTACATTGTACCACAATAAAGCAACAGACTCACCAAAACATGTAATAGATGATGAAGCTATCGAAGGTGCCAGCCACGACGGCGAAGGTGATGAAGACCAGCACTCGCGGCATGCGGAGCACGTCGCGCAGCGCCTTGCCGGAGTCGTCGGGTGATGACAGTGAGGGTAGCTGGGAAAATAAATGAGGGTATCTGTAAGGTGAGGGTATCTGTAAGTTGGTGGTATCTGTAAGTTTAGGGTATCTGTAAGTTCGTATTTGTAAGTTGAGGGTATCTAAAAGATTAGAGTATCTGTAAGTCAAGGATGTGTAAGTTGAGGATTTTTGTAAGTTGAGGGTATTTGTGAGTTGAGGGTATCTATAGGTAGTATATATCGGTTGTATATATCGATTGTATATATCTTGTAGGTTGAATATATCAGTAACTTGAGGGCATCTGTATTAGGGCTTGAGTCTCGAAATCTCGTGATATCGGAATCTTTTATTTTATTCGAATACTTTCCCCATATTGTTACACACATATACAAATAAATTACGTTGTATCTACATTCTTAACATACGTCCAATAGTCAAACAGGAAACTTGAAACCTGCTGAAGCCATTTTAACGAAACCTACAAGATTGCGTGAATGCTAAAATATATTTTACTTTGGAAATATGACTACAAAACCCATTGTTAATTACGCATGAAGTGGCAGCGCTAACCAGTAATGTAATATAATCTATTACTCAACGCTTCACGTAACGTGTCGTTAACAGTAAATTATATTTGTATAGATCGCTGGTCGTTTAATGTTTCATTCGTACTATTAAATGTGGCGTTGTTGTGGCTGGTTAGTGCCAATAATAACTTGAGATACATTTTATACGACAACTGACTATTGTGTATGACAATAGCACTTTGTTAGTGATCAAAATTATGTATTATACTATACGTTTTTTCTCAGTATTAGGTTCATACTGAAAATAAAAAATCTTTCTCATTCGTCATTTCAGTATAGCATCGTCAATTCATATAAACATCAGGATAAAAAAGAAAGGATAAAAATTAATAATACTGTTACATAATATGTAAACAACAGATTAATAATATATGTTTTGAATAAGTAAATAGCTTTTTTATTTCATTGTACGAAAGGTCCCTAGGCCCTGTACGAATGTACCCCTGCTACGGGGCACTTTCGTACATTTTCCATTTTTCATAAAAATTATTATTACTAGCTCATATTAGTTTGTTTCGATACCATAGTAAGTTTTATTTATGCCCAGATATATTTATCATAAAATAGTACTAAAAACAGGCAATAATATTTGTTAGCTATTTTTTTATAAGACATAGAAAAAAAGGTGTACGAAGGGTGCCACTCTTACCCTATATTCCAATTTAATGAACATAATTGATAGTTGAAAATAGAAAAATATAAACAGATACACATACAAACAAATAGAATACAAACAAGCTATCTTACCGTGAGTCTCCGACAGCTATACAGATCGACAGCGGTAGCGACGATCGCTATAACGAAAGCCGGTGTGAAGTCCTTGTTGGTGCTGGTACCAGACGCGCGGTCGACCAGCCACCCACCCAATAGAGCGGTGACACCATACCCCACCGTGCCCCACGCGCGTTGCCAGCCGTAGTCACGGCTACGTTCAACTCCTGATAGAAATCATTTATAATTTTACCAAAAAAAACACCGACTCCAAGGAACTAGAATTCGAAAAACATATAACCTAGAATAACGCCAATCCTACGCAGGATGAGTATCATAATAGGCGACTAAATCCAACCAGCTGGTGGTAGGGCCCCTCAGATTATATATATTGGTAATATTGATTTTGGTAGTTCATTAATACCATGATGGCTTGAGCTAGTTTTTTTTTATTTTTCTTTTTTTTTTTCTTGGCTCACAACGCATCAGTAATGCAATTTTGCTGATGTCCATGGGCGACGATAGCCATTTATTATCAGGTGGATCTTCAGCTCGTTTGCCGGCTATTTATATAAAAAAAATCTTGTAAATTACCGTAATGTCCGACTATCTTAAACGGTTAAATATAACCAGTTAACGATAGTCCAGTTACACACCTCGCATTATCATTTTTATTCGACGGAAAGAAATATACCTTAATTGTATGACGCAAAGGCTGAAAGGCATGCCTAGGCACATCGACAACTTTCTTTATGTAACTATTATAAGCTTCATTGAAATTTCAACCTAATCATCATACTTTTAGGTACATAATAGGTTACACTCAAATCTAATTTTATGCCTCATAAGTTTATGAGTATACTCTTACCCAAAACATCGAAGCATACAGCATCTCCAATACAATTGGCAACGTTAAACGCAACTGTACCCAGACACATCAGCACCACGAACGCCCAAAAAGTAGCTGTCATGTACAAACTAGAGTCATCACTTGTCGATCCGTCTGTACTTATACCAGGGTCCAGTACTTTCAATTTACCAATACCCTTCTCAACAGAATTCACCGAATTAGCTGGATTCCCTCCAACCTCTCTTTTACTCCTATTGGTCGCACGCGTTAATAGCGTCGTCGTATTCATTTCCTCATCCAACGTTTGTTCAAAGCATAGCAAGTTACAGTCCTTAACTGGAAGACATGTCAACTCTCCCTCCCGTATATCATCAAAACTCATGTGTAAGAGCGAGCAGGAAGTATTTGTCACAGACTCGTCCACGTAAATATTGTTAACGTAGGTTGAATTTGTGAGGTAAGCGCTGAATTTTGAGCCAATGGAACAGTTCCAATGACATGAGTATTTTTCTACCATGGCGTCGCTGGAGTTGTCGTATGTTTTGAGGTATATCGTATCGTTTAGATGGTAGACTGATTCGACTATGGGCTCTTCGGGCATGGGTAGGAACCAGAGACCGCAATAGGTTCCCGTCATAAACGTTATAAGGAACATAAAAACGAATTTCCTGTGATTCTGAAACAAATATGGCAAATTAAAATAGAGAGCTATAACTATACATGTTGTGACTTCTGAGAGTTGCTAAAATATTGGAGGCTACCGTGAGAGAACAGACAGACTTTGTGCACGTTGTAAAGCTTAATTCCGCATCACCAAAATTATTATTTATTACTTAATAATCGAAAAATTTAATGTAAATCGACCAAAGTGCATGTTTATATGCTCAAAGAACAATTTCAAACTTCTGAAGACACAAATCATCTAAGGATGGACAAAATTGAAGGGTCATCTCACCGGCCAGAAGTCAACGACGTACCCAAACAGGGGCTTCGCTGCCGCCCACAGCAGGGGCAGCACCGCAGTCACCAGCCCCATCACACTCGCAGACACCCCCAGCTGTCGGCCAAACACATTCATTTGTGGCAGGAGTGGACCTAGTGCTGCAGACAACATCAGAACATAATAAGCAAAATTTTATCAAAGATTCCATAATATTTGAGAAGTTCCCTCAAGGCTCAATTCCGCATCCGAACTTAATTTTTATAAATACGGGAATTAAATTATATTATCGATTATCCCGCACAATATTATTTTTTATACCCTAAGCTTCTGCACATAATATGTACAAATATCCTACAGGAAAGAAGCTTGAGGGTTGATCTACCAGATGTCAAAATTGATCTTAGTAAAAGTGGTACCGTTTTCGAAATATTGGCCTTTGCTTAACTTTTCGGAAATTAAACTTAACAGTTGATTTACAATGTCTCGATGTAATTTGGTGTAAAATATTTCTAAAATGGGGTCTATATTATATTTTCATATTCAACGTACTAGTGTAAACCGCCCTCGCTATGTTTCGGTTTTCGTATAGATCACAATTGCTTTTAATATAATGTAAGTTACATTAAAAAATGTTACCATAGACACAGAAACAATAGGGCTTCCTATTGGTGAAATAATTTTGGAAATCGGTCAAGTCGTTTTTGAGATTATCAATGGATACGGACAAGCAAACAAATAATCAAAACTTTCCTCTTTATAATATTGGCATGGCATGGCTTGGCTTCAACCCATTAATGGCCTACTACTGAGGACGGGTCTCTCGCCTTAAGGAGGCCTAGAGCACACGCCACCATGCTGCTCCAGTGCGGACTGGTAGAAGGGTTAGTGGTCAACCCGAGTGTCAGAAGTTTTTATGCCGCTCGAGGGCCTCCAACATGGCTTAACGACTGTTATCTTACGCTAACAACCGGGACCGACGACGGCATTACGTGTCCTCCGAAGCACGGAATTTATGTAATTGTATATTTTATAGTAGTAATATCCGGATGACCGAGCTTTGCTCGGTTTAGTGTTGCTTAACAACGCCATTTACTGAAGTAGCTTTAGTATTGCTACTTGCCAATAGATGTCAGGAAGAGTATATTGTAGAAGTTTATCATTGCCTGAAAACACCGATAAAACGACATTTTCTAAAAATGAATCCTAGCTAGATCGATTTATCGCCCCCAAAACCCCCTATATACTTAATTTAATGAAAATCGTTGGAGCCGATTCCGAGATTCCAATTATATATAAGTATACATACAAGAATTGCTCGTTTAAAGGTATTAGATATAGTTGCAGTCATCATAGATTAATTTAATTTAAGTGCCTTGTACATCATTAAACACTGCAATTTATTACGAAACGACATAAATCCTTATATCTCCAAAAGTTAATTACATCTTGTTTAAACAGCATCATTAAATTGTGCAAACAAGTATATTATCATACTGAAATTGCTTGATAGCGCATTAGCGTTAGGTTGTAAATTCATAGTTTGTATAAGTCACAGGGAAATGATGAATACCGAGATATTATGATCAAATCCCGCAGGCTGATAAAATAACAACTACGTTGGGTCATTTCTTAAGAGTATTTCAGAGATTTTATCAATTCTCTAAATTACTTTTGTGAAATGATAAAAATTTATATCCTAATAGATTTATTAATTAATTTATATATTTTATTTTATTTCATCAAATCTCGCAGGATGATACAATAATAACTCCGATAGGTTATTTTATAGTTTGTGTAATACGATCGGACTGACATGTAAATAAATAAATTAAGTCCGTAAAATAAATGAGATAAAAAATTAAATAAAAAAGTAGGTTTCTTTCCGAACGTAGGAATAATAGTCGAAACTTTGTGTGAGAAGAAATAGAAGTATCTTTTCATTGATTTCATTGATAGAGAAGGATTGTATCGATCCGTGATCAACCCAGTAAAGCAACACTGGGCGCGGTCGGTACTTGGATTACTTAGATCGCTAGTGACAAAAAACTATTGAGCGCTTGGCCTCAAGATGTACTACATAGCCTACTTGCGCGTACCCTCCGAAGGGTACGCATAGCCATTGGTCCCGGTTGTTATCTTTAAATAGCAGGCTTTAAGCCATGTCACAGACCTTCCCGTAAACTCCCGACACTCGAATTGGCCACTAACCCCTCCACTAAACTGCACTTGAGCAGCGTGGTGGAGTATGATTTGGTCTCCTCAAGAAGAGAGACTTGTACTTAGTAGTGGGCCATTAATGGGTTTGTTCCATATCAGTAGGTACAATGATTATAATAGCCATAGGTATAATTTAGAATACTTTAATTTGAATATCATGAGCATTCAGACTATCATAACGTAATACTTATTGCCTCATTATCATGGATTACATTTATCAAGACTGATGATAACGTGAAACAACTACAATATGGTTTTTATCTCTCAACAGTGTACAAATGGCTTTATTAGGACGATATACTTAAGTAAGATACGAATACATTGGCATTGATCGTCATTGTACAGATCATCTAATTTAAAAATTAACGCCTCTTCACTGTCTGCGTTTCATTAGTAGGTACCGTCAGCAATGAAGAATTAAAAATACCTAATGTATCTTATTAACTTTCTTCTTTTTTACGTCGGTAATGCATTGGAGGTGCCTATGGTGTTGTCTCATGGATGTCTATGGCACAAAGTACTTAAGTCCATGGGCCAATCTTGGCCTTACGTGGACTTAAACTAATGGCAAGGATATATATGTGATATAATAATATTATGATGTATGGGCAATTGGGCATAAAATACAAAACACGCGCAAGTCTATCAAAAGCTTTCTGCTTTCTTCTTGGTGTTCCTACGTGTTCTGAGTATCGGCTATTCATCTTGTTAAATACGTAGATCGTATCTTTTAACAGACATGGTACGTTTGAACAACCAAGTCAAACATAATTTGGGTTTGTTCGAAACAAAAATAATATCATATTTTTTTGGTCTGTACTGATCGGGCCTGGTTAAGGGTAAAGCATGGAGAATAGAGGTAACTCCATAGATTAAAGGTATAGTAAGCCGATTCACGTATAACAAACAATAAAAAAATCCGTAAAGGAATTAAAAGTCTTGCCTTACGAGCAGTATACCAAATTTAAATTCACTCTCACGCCTTTTGTAGTGAACTCAACCTTGACACTGGCCCCCTACGTAAATTATCCTTTCCTGTTCAATTCTGTCTCAATTGATCCCATCTGTACTGTAATAAAACGGGGCCGAAACAATATATTTTTCAGTAGAATTCAGGTCATTTTTAATCAGACCAAACAGTGGCGTAGCGTGGGCTTTCACCGTGCGGGGCTACCGAAAATTAGACACCTCCTTCATATTTTTTTTGTATTTTTAAAAATAAAAATTGAGGGGAAGGCAAGTGGTGTATAAGCCGCGCCATTAAAGAAACGAATCTAAAATGGCGGAAATTATCATTCCCCTCACTCGCACGTCGTTCCTGTCTTTAGAGTGCGAGTTTCTTTAATAGCGTGGCTTATACCAACTGCTCGAAGTGAAGCGATGCAGAAAACTTCGATAGCGTGGTTCAGGTCGGCGTGACGTCAACGTACGTGTCATGTAGTGCGATATCGCCACATCACAATGAAAATTAGTGTATGGTTTTTGGGTAAAAAGGAATTGTAAGTTTGCTTAAAATCCGTATATTTTGAAGTAATTACTTTGAAGAAAATTGCTATTAAGGCACTTGTAAGAGCCAATAAGATCGAGCAACTGGGCGGAGCTAATACGAACACTTTCATATTTATACGTACAGCCTTTATAGGTGTAATTTATGCTAACATTTTAGTTAATGAACTGTGTAAAAATTCCTTTCCGTTTAAAAGTAGATGCAAATCTACGTTTTTGTCAGAAAATTTGTATCGACTAACCGGAGCTGAATTCGATCGTTCAAGATGGACTAAAGACCTTATGCTGCCGTTTCAGCCTTGGAACCTCCGCATTCTGGCTCCGAAGTCGACCCTTTAGGACAGAAGCACCCGTCCCGACTTTTGAGACAGGGGAATCATCTGCTTTAGAGGTTATGAATGATCCTTCCAATCTTAACACCGAGAAGTAATGGGCGGTTGCCCGGCGAAATGCCGCTATAATTGTTGAAGTTACCCAAAAATCGGGAAACTTCAAAGGGCCTATCGCCAAATAATTAAAGGACTCTGTTGCCGCCTTACAAGAGATCGTAGGCGCTCTGGCGTCCAGGACTGAGGTTGATGGAAACCGTCAACTGAGGTCAGAGAACTGTCGTCTTCGTCGAGAGATAGAAAATCTTAAAGCGGAATTAATGCACCGTCGTGAGTTCGCTAAAATGAAGACGACAAACAGCACAGCAGCAAAGGCAACAGCAATGGAGACGACCGCTATTGAGGCACTCAAGGGCACCATAATTTCTTCAATCCGAATTATGATGGATGCCCGATTCGCCGGAATAGAAGAGCATCTCTTATCGGCTAAGAATAAAAATAATTTAGACTATATTTGATTTAAAAATGAAAACAGTTATTCCATTGTTTTGATTTCTGTCGGCAGTTGATTTTTGACGTCCATTTTCGTATGCGACCCGGGGCCATGGTCCCAACTCCCAACGCTATGCCACTGAGACCAAAACAATAAAGATTTTTTTTGTTACTGTCTGGATGTATGTAGTTCTTAGATTATAAAACAAAAGCCAGATAGAGTGCGCAGTAAACAAAAATGAAGCCTCCAAAGCAAATACAAACATTATTGACGATTTAGAAAATTAAAAGAAGTGTTATTTTAGGTTAAATGCTTCCCTTCTGCTGGTTAAATGGTTGGAGTTGGACAAGTGAAAATATTCTCAAAAATAGGTTATATGATGGATAACTATCACGGCTATGTTAGCATAAGTAGTTAATGAGTAATAGTAGATAGACTTACTACTTCAAAACCCTACATTGCTTGTGGCCTAAAAAATAATTAATAGTAAATAGAAATTACATTTGGCATAAAGTGATTATTTGTCTTTGTATTTTTTCATTTTGTGTCAGCTTTATTTTTAAATTACAAATTAGTGTAAATGGACGGTGTATTTTGTTTGCCAAATAAGACTCCAAAAAATGGATTATACACTATGTATTTCTCTATACTATAATAAAACTCAAAGGGCAAATTTTCTGTACATTGAATATTTAAAAAAAAATCGATTAGGGGGCACTTCAATAACGTGTTAGAGCACAAAAAAAATTTTTTTTTAAATTATTGTCTGTCTGTCTGTTTGTCAGTCTGGGCATCACATGAAAACCCTTTAACGGATTTTGATGAAAATTGGTAAAATTGTTACTACTACTCCGGGTCATATTTTAAGATACTTTTTATCCTAGAAAAATAAAAGGTTTCCCCGGGAAACACAATGAAACTTTGTATGGAAAATTATACATCAACCGATTTGCTTCAAATTTGCAACAAATCTTCCTTGCTTAAATTGATGGAACACATGTTTTTCAGTTTTTCAAAATTTTGCAAGAAAAAGAAAAAATAATACAAATTAATGTGAATATTTCTTATTTTTCAAAACCCGCTACTAGAGGAATCCTTTGTGATTGTATTGTGAGTTTCAATATATGAATTACTAAATATAAGTAATTCAATATAAATTCACCGTTTTTTAAATTTTCTTCTGTAAGAGGTACAAATAAGGTAAAACATAATTTTCGTATGCGAAGTTGCGGGCAACAGTTAATAATGTAATAAAAGTATACTCGGACATCATCTTGACATCACTAACTTAAAGAAAAACATAAGAAGTAATCAGAAAATAAATGTTATGTAGGACTCAAAGAAATTTACCACCCACATTACTTTATACAAACAAATATTAAATAAAGCACTTCATGAGTGTGACATATAATATTCTAAAATCATCACTGCGGGTCTCATTTGTGTTTATGGCAGTCTCACGTTTGTTGAATTGTATTTCACTTTCATTGAGCCCAATCTTTTACCCCAAATACATATATAATCATTTGTAAAGCTCAAAAAAAAACTTACCAGCAAAGAAAAAGAAGAAATGTGCCTTTACTGGCAGTAAACCTTTGTCGATTTTCCACTTCATTGTCAGGAATATTTTGAATATTCTGAATCTAAACACTCGGTCAAATAATCTTCTGGTTTTAAATCAATTAAATTTCATATTCATTCTGCTATTTGTCACTTTATGTATGAAGCGGGTCATTTACCGCGCTTACCAGACTAACACTACTATTTTCTAAACTCGTCTCGCATTAAAATAAGCATGAAACATAATTAATAAACAGTAAAAATCTTTATTATCCTTCGATGTTTACGTTCTCTAATCCACAGATTACTATACTAGTAGCTCTCTAATCTCTCACTCACTCAACAGTCAACTCAAAGCTGACATTTGATGATTTGACAACTGACAACATCAATGTTCATTATTGACATTGACATTATTGTGACAATATAAATACACTTAATAAGTACTATATTTTATATCTATGCATAGATATAGAACTTTGTATCTATGACAATTTGTCATAGATATATAAGTGCTATTTATGCACAAGGAAAAAAAAGAGATTCTATAAGATCCATGGATATATTACTCTAACTGGATACATAAGTTCGTAGAGGTATTTGAAGATTAAATAATTATAATAATAATAATAACCCGCTCATGGGGGTTCAATCCCCCCTAGATGGTGAAATCGGTGCCGCACCTTTCTAAACCCCTTTAGTTGCTCACGCCAATGTGGGCAACATTGCATAGGCATACGCCGCTTTACGAGGGCCCATCTAGTGAGTGGCGAGCCACCACCTGCCATTTTTTCAGTTGTTATACAGTCTGAACGGCAGGTGTCCATAGTTTCCCATAACCCAAAAACCAGTCCCTCGGAATTTCATCCCAATATCCCAGTATTAGTATAGATTTTTGTTTTTGTAGATTCTAAATAATTGCTGTGCACACGGTGGGGACTATCTTCGGGTGTATCAGATTGTGCAATCAAGGATAGTATCCACCGTGTGTCCACACACGCACTTTATTAATGTTCTCAAAGGGGTCTCTGCGTGTTGGACCTGTAATCCCACGCAAGCCTACCAAAGTACCGGGTCCACTTACATCTAGGACCCGAGAAACTTAAGAGATAATAATAATAATTAATAATAATCCATAGTTTCCCATAACCCAGAAACCAGTCCCTCGGAATTTCATCCCAATATACCAGTATTAGTATAGTTTTTTTGTTTTTGTAGATTCTAAATAGTTGCTGTGCACACGGTGGGGACTATCTTCGGGTGTATCAAGGATAGTATCCACGGTGTGTCCACACACGCACTTTATTAATGTTCTCAAAGGGGCCTCTGCGTGTTGGACCTGTGTCCCCACGCAAGCCTTCCAAAATACCGGGTCTGCTTACATCTTGGACCCAAGGTACAAATTGAGATACAAAATAATAATTATAATAATAATTCTGGTCAAGCATTAACTTATTTGTGTAAAAAAAAGATTGATAACGTCGCAACGGAATGAATATTTGACTAATCACAGGCCGAATTGAGGTTGTCCTTTAAAGAAAAAAATATGTCCAATTTTTCTGGTGGTAAAAAATTTCATGTAATATTTTATTAATTAATTTTATTAAATAACATTAGAGTGTGTATTTACGGATATTATCTTTATTTTAATTGAATTACTATTTACTTTTATGATGGAATATTAATAATAAGTAGTCTGGTCCGAATTTTCTATGCTTATTATTGTTAAAACTTATCGTTTAATTAGTTAACATTGTACGCCCATAATGGGCAGGACGTAGCGATGAAGATTTCAAAAACTGTACCGTGCCAGTTTACCTACTGTCCACAGTAAACTGTTTGATTTTATTTCATTTGATTTTATATCTAATTTCTTCAAAATTATCCTTATGTGATGAAAACTGAAGTTTTTATATGATTATTTTTGTTAATGAAATGAAACAATATTATTTATTATGCTACATCTCTTTTATTTTAAGAGCAGAGCACTAATAAAAATATTTTAACACAATCGAATGATAATAATGGGACAATAGATGACACGGACATAATATAAAAATGGTCATTCCGTTGTGACTTCATCCGACTTCAGGTACCTTTACGAAGTTATATATCCAGTAAGAGTAATATATCCATGGCATGATGCTTTTATATATTTTATAACAAAGTACTCTGTGATGCTTTTTGCTCTCACAGTATAATAAAAAAACATGAGAGGTGTCAAGGGACACCCGGATGGAAAGAAGTTCCTTTCGATTTAAGTATTTATTTATTTATTTCATTTACATTTCCATATAAACATTACAGATTAAAATCTAATGCGTTTATATAGAAGCAATAGATTGAATGTATCTACTGGCCGCTCTGCGAAACACAGCAGGCGTGGATGAAAATATATCTAATTCCAAGTCCCAGGCCAGGACACCATTAAGCAAGGCCAGCGCGTGCACCAACGGTGACTCGCGGACCAAAACTAATCTGCAACTAACCCTGAACAGTTTATTATTTGTATTCCCGAGCTCTTTGTATTGTTTTGTTGTACAGCGCCATCTCTGTAAAACTCTGTGAATCACTTCAAAAAAAGTGTCGTCATTCGTAAGAATCAAAAAGTGTCGTAATTTTCCGTCTAGTCCCCTTTCACAACGCGCGATAAGGAACTTCGTTCCAATAATTTAAAATAATTTTAAATATATATCTATGGCTCACAGACATGCACAAGTAATAGTATTCTGTGAGTGATTAAGTACTCTGTGGTTCTGTGGCCGCTATGTGTGGCCGACTGGGCCACAGCTCTGATGAGAGAGAGCTCATTGCCTCATGTCATTGTAATTTGTTTATTTATAATCCTTTGGCATGGCATTTTTGGCAATATACGTAGTGAATAATATTGTGTTTGGCAATTTGCACTATTGAAAATAAATCGAATGTCGTCGATTCTAGAGCAACTGAGGTAGTCAAGAGTGTTTCCGTGATTTTAGAATAGAGTATAAAATCTGGATTCGGGGGTGTTCTGCCTGCATTTCTAAGTTAAGTTTATTGAAAATGGGAAAAACAAAGTCAGTCAAAGTTGATCATTCATTTTCTGTAAGATCAGATGTTTTCGGCAGCTAATAAGGCATTATTTTGTACAGCGTTGTAACGAGGTGTAATACCTCGTTCAATATTCCTTGGCTGGCAGATGCATTTTTTCTTCTCAATTCGACACGTATATTTTTTTTATTTGTTTTTTAATGTATGGTCACTCAGTACCTAATCGGCAAAGGGTGGTCCGATTTTGATGATTCTTTTTTTAATGTATGTGTTCGTTTTTTAATGGGGTATGTCTTGAAGTTGGTCACATATTTTTTTGGAAGTTTTATTCCCACTCCCAAGGTACGAAAATAGGGGATGATTGATTGTTCACCCACAGAATTTTTACCCGTTACCCCAATAACTTTGTACTGGATGATCTGATTTCGATGATTCTTTTTGTTGGCTAGTGTATACTTTGAAGTTATTCTCATTAAAATTTGGAAACAAAGGTTTACCCCTAAAGGTACCGTCAAATGCCCTAACTTTTCACGGATTTTTATATTCATTGGGCTTTATCTATCTATCTATACTAATATAAAGAGGAAAGATTTGATTGTTTGCATTGAATAGGCTCCGAAACTACTGAACCGATTTGAAAAATTCTTTCACTGTTGGGAAGCTACACTATCCCCGGGTGACATAGGCTATATTATATTTTTTTTTACTATTTTTCCTGAAGTGAAGCGAGGGCGATTTCCTAGTCATATAATAAAATTAGAAATTTGCACGGTAGGGATGTTTTGCACAAATGTATTCATAGAATAAGGTCACAAATCTGTAATATTCATTTATTTTAGTCAATTTTCGTACGTAAATAAATTTTTTGAGGTGTTTTAGGAATTAGGCAAAGTCATGTCTTATATTCCTGACATTGCCTGATGCATTTACTCCAAAATAAACAACTGGATTTTTAACCTGACTCTTCTAAAATGTAACTTAATCTCTAGAGAATACAAACCAATTTTGAATGACAAATTTTAGGATTATTTTAGTAGGTAAAAATATTAAGGCAATGTATGGACATGTTTTGACACAATCTCCATACATTGACAAAGAATAGGTAGGGTTGTGTCATGTTAGTAATTTATGAAAAGAAATAAAATATTAATCGAATATTTATTATTATTAATGGCTTAAGGTACTTTACGCTCACATAGTTAACATTTAATCAGTCATTGCGAAATGTAGGAAATAATATTTACGAAAAAAATAAACATTTACCTTAGGTACCTAAACATTAAATTAACAATAAACGTTTGGAAGGTAGGTACCTTAAAATTAAATAAAAACAATATGATAGTTTATTGTAGTTAAATCAATAATCAACTTAAATGCCCCCCATTTAAGTTTAATTTTTAATAAATGTGTTGAAGATGCTATTTTTCCCAATCTTATGAAACATGGGAAAATAATACCGCTTTTTAAAGCTGGTGATAAAAGCGACCCTACAAATTTTAGACCAATATCCATCTTACCAGCCCTCAGTAAAATTTTTGAAAAAATTATCTACAACCAACTACTATCGCATTTTTCTACAAACAAATTATTTCATATTAATCAATTTGGTTTTTCAAAAGGTAAAAACACCACTGATGCAGGCATCGCACTTCTTAAACACATTTTTAATGCTTGGGAGGATAAGCATGATGCTATCGGTATATTCTGTGACCTCTCAAAGGCATTCGATTGCGTTGATCATAATATATTAATAGACAAACTTAGGCATTATGGTGTCTCAACACAATCAGTTAGTCTTATAAAATCTTATTTATCTGAACGTAGTCAAAAAGTAGTTATTAATGGAATAGAGTCACCTGGAGCGCACATAACAATGGGTGTGCCCCAAGGATCAATATTAGGACCACTGCTATTTTTAATATATGTATATCAATGATCTTCCTTATTTCACTAATGACATGTGTGAAACGGTATTGTTTGCTGACGATACATCTTTAATTTTTAAAGTAGATAGGAGGAAAAAATGTTATGACGACGTAAATAATACTGTTTCTCAAGTATTACACTGGTTTACATATAATAACTTGTTGTTAAACGCGAAAAAAACTAAATGTGTCAGATTTGCCTTACCCAATGTGAAACAAATCCCAGCTAAAATTGTCATAAATAAGGAAGTATTAGAACTAGTAAACTCTACAACATTTCTCGGCATTACCATGGACTCTCGACTACAATGGGGTCCTCATATTGAAGCCTTGTCAGGGAGGCTCAGTTCCGCTGCTTACGCTGTTAAGAAAGTAAGGCTCTTGACTGATGTAGAAACAGCAAGATTAGTTTATTACAGCTACTTTCATAGTATAATGTCCTACGGTCTATTGTTGTGGGGCTCAGCTGCAGATATTGAGTCAATCTTTGTATTACAGAAAAGAGCAGTTCGGGCTGTTTACAACCTCAGGCCTAGGGACTCTCTTAGAGAACTCTTTAAAGAAATCAATATACTAACTGTTATTTCACAATACATTTTGGAAAATATTATGTATGTTAAAAAATACTCCGATACATTTCTTAAAAAGAGTGATGTTCACAATATTAACACAAGAAACAAGGCTAGACTGATTGTGCCTAGTTTTAGACTCAGAAAAACTAGTGGCTCGTTCATGGGTAGATGTGTGAAAATCTATAATAAAATCCCGTTAGAATTAACAGAAATGCCATACTGTAAATTTAAAACTCATGTAAAAGGTATTCTCATGAAGAAAGCATATTACAAAGTTGATGAGTATTTAAATGACAAGACTGCTTGGACATGAGTTTTTTTTTATATCAAATATTGCAATAAGTAGTATTAAGTGCTGTCTGTAACTGTGAGTAGGAAAAAAATAATCCCGGGGGTTTCTTGCCGCTTCTTCTCCCGGTACCACTCACGGTAGGGATTTGTTGAAGCGATTTTCGAAGTGACTTTCGAAAAGTGTTTGTAACAAACCTACTTCGAATAAAACTTATTTCATTTCATTTCATAACTTTTTTAACGTTAATCCTATCCGATTTAGCAAAAAATCACATCACAACATTACTATCAACAATAATTATTAAATTAAATTTCCAAATTAAATCAAAATAAAGATTACTTCATTAGGTGCAATAAACTGGTTAAATTACAAACAAACATATCAAGGGTATAGTGCTGAAACCCAATAAGTACGAAATTGTGACTTCCGAGATATTCAATATTTAAGTTTTAAGGTCAAAAATACCTGTTATTAAAATAATATCGTTATAGTGAGTATTTGTGGTAAAAGTGTGTGTTTAATTAGTGTAAAACAGTATTTTTAAGTTTCTGATTTGATCCATTTTATTATAAAAAGAAAATAAGTTACAAAGGGTACCGACTTATTGGGTTTTAGATCTAGAGAAATTAAACAATTATGTACTTTATTGAAGTAAAGGTAAAGGTAAAAGTAAAGGTTTATTATACGAATTACAAAAAAAAAAAACAAGTTAAATCATTCTTCGTCACTTTCAAAGGCTGTTGGTTCGGTGTACGTCTTCATACCACGTATCCATGCATGGAGTTCCTCTGGTATAATTAGTTTTTCGCACATATTTAGGAGATCCTTCTTTTTAGCAAGGCTTATCGGTAATTGACTGGAATATAGGTGCTTTATTTCATCTGGTAATTGAATATTAACTGAAGGCGGGTTTGAATTTCTTTAAGCTCGAGTTTTAGGTGTATTAACGGACATTTTACAGATATCTATGCTACGAAAGTTCTCGGACATGTCGTAATTAAAATATATTTTTAAGTCTCCTTTAACATATTTAATCCTTTTTATTTTAAGCCAGTTAACTGTTTCTTTCATGCTGTCTTTATTTTTGTTTCTAATTAATGCAGCGCTAAGGTTTTTCAAGTCTAACATCTCATTAAATTTAAATTCTTTCACTTTATAATTAATAATTATCAATCTCTATTGTTTCCTTTACATCCTCTTTCGTAATAGTTTTTGCCCTCTTCTTTCTAGCTGCTGTAAAAACGTTTTTCCACTCATATACGCTGCTTATTGTTTTATCGTAATGGGACTCTCTGGTGCTGTGGTGATTTAATAAAGAGAATCAAATGCAATAAATGTGTTAAAGCTTTAATATCTCATATAGTTAGTTAGTCTCATATCGTTACTATTATAAAATTTGTAGACGATGTGAACAGGTCATACGAAGGTCAATAGATTTAAATAAAGGTACCAAAATAAATTATTAAAGTAAATTCCGCATAGTAACAAAATCATTAAGCAGTTTTATAAAAAAAAACTATTTCCACAAATTAAAAGCCACCATTTTGATCACGAAAATTGTAATAATGTTATTGATTTACCTCGATAAAAATAATCTTATAGTATCAAAAAAGAATTTTAGTATGTATAAATCGTATAAACGGCTGATGTTGACTATTTTTGATTTTAAAATGTTCGTGATGGTATAAAACTGGTTATTACAGGAAGAAAAATCGAAGTTCTGGATATGGTGGCGTGGAATTTCAAGGGAACTGCTCAAACGATTAAAGATATTGAAATGCCATCATAGCAGAAGTTATTCTATGTAATGACCATTTACCAAAATTTGGTAGAAATTGAAGGTAGGTGGTTCAATATACCTTAAGTATTGAAAGTTTGAGGCACCTACTTGACGTAGAAAACTGAAGAATTAGCAAAACTAAAATATTTTTAAAATACCGTCATAGCAAAAGATTTGTAATGTGATTTCCATTTAGCAAAGTTAAATGACAGTGGATAAGGGATCCGCCAAATTGTTAAAGATATTAAAATGCCTACTAAGCAAAAGTAATGTAATGCAACTGTAATGAGAATTTACTAAAAATTTAATAAAACTGAAGGTCTGAAGTTTTTTATGTGGTACACTAAAGGGTCCAGCTAAATGGTTAGAGAAATTGGAATGCTGTTATAACAAAAGTAATTAATTGTAATTAGGAATTACTATAATAAATTATGGTTTATTCATTTGGACATCCCTTAACTTAAGGCCAAAGTGGAAGTTAAGCCAAACAATAAAATAATAGTATGAAATTAGAAATATCGAAATGTTGATACCGTTACAGAAAAAAAAAAATCAGTGTGATGGAAATAATATACATACGAAAGGAAAAGTAACACACCTTTAGATATGACAACGTCTGTCGGATCAACTAGTTTCTAATAAAAATAATTCCTAAAAACAAGCCAAAAATATTGTTTTTATATTCGTGAAGCTAAGAAGCAGTCCTACGACGAACAGTTATGTTATTATTTTTTATTATTGTTATTAGTTAGTTATTTTATTATTGTATAATTAATTTATCGAATCAGACATTGTATACATATAAATATACCAGCTGTGCCGCGCGGTTTCACCCGCGTTAATTTGTGGAAAAAACTAACTGCTTAAATATATGATGTTATATGTATAGCCTGTAGCCTTCCTCGATAAATGGACTATCAAACACAAAAATAATTTTTCAATTCGAGCCAGTAGTTCCTGCGATTAGTGCGTTCAACCAAACAAACTCTTCAGCTTTATAATATTAGTAAGTACATATAGACTATCGTCAGCTCGTTTGCCGGCTATTTCCATAAAAAATCTATCTAATTTAATAATGAAACAAGATGTTCAATTAAAATGTACCTACATTTATTATGAATGAAAATATGTATTGGTAGGTATGTATAAACTAATCGCTGTCACTGTTGTTGTCAATCTTTGATATCCCAACCATAAAACTATCTTCGTCTAAACCGTGTGAAGTATTTGGCTGTGGCGTATCTTCATCATCATCATCACTTTCACTTTCATATGTTTCTTCTACTTCTTTTACTTTTCTGCAAAACGCAGACCATTCTGCTTGCCCCATTTCATCTACTTTTTGTTTTACTAACTCCATGGTGCGAGCTATGTTCCACTCTACATTTTTAGTGGCAACATGCCCTTTAATTGCCGCCCACGCCATTTAAATAGGGTTAAGATCGGGGTGGTAGGGGGGCAATCTGAGGAAGCTGTGGTTTTTCTCATGAAATAATTCGTCTATATTATATCTTTTATGAACATCCTTATTTTTTTTTATTAGCCCATATAATTGAGGCTTTCGTAAGTCATTTTCTACTGAAATTCCTTTTTCTAGGAGCCACTTTTTCATAATTTTTTATGTATTGGTGTTCGGAGGGGGATCTATTAATTTGTTGTGATATGTAACATTGTCAATCACCACCACGGAATGTAGTGGTAAATTGGGCAACAATTGCGTCCTCAGCCATCTTTCGGAGTTTACGAAATCCATGTCGTTGTGGTAGTCACCAGTTTTCATACCCGACTTGAATATTAAGAGCCCATTTGGCACGAACCCATCTTCCGATCCGGCGTTAACAATCACTATTCTTTGGCCTTTCGATATGAGGTGCTTAAGTCCTTTGTTTGATTCGTCAGACCATGCTTTAGGTTTAGTGTGCGAATGTACGTATGATTCATCGGTGTGTTCGACCTTCGTCCCTTTATTTTTTGTCTGTTACAGATAATTAATCATCTGAAGGCAGATGTCGGATTTTTCTATTAATAATTTTCTATTACTTTCAGTTTTAAACCACTTAAACCCAATTTTTTTAATAATTTTCAGGCTTGTTTTCCCTCCTTTAAAATCCAGGTCCCTTTTTAATACCGATAATAATTTATTTACGGTCGGGATTTCTTTCTCCGTTTTGTGAAAGTTATGTACACACCTAATCACACTTTGGTCAAAATTATGGCATCGGCCTGTTAATCCCGTTATTGGGTTTGACCTCGGCCCCTTTTTACCTGGCGCACGGAACACTGCTATAAATTCTGAGTCTTTTTTTTGCTTCAGTTAAAGGCTTTAATTAAAGACAGAACTGACTCTTACTATTTACAAGCAGTCAGTATTTCGTCAGTAGTCGAGTATATTTCTTTTGGTGTGCATACGTTCGTAAAGTCAGTGCGGAAAAATGAATTCTCGAAAACAGCAAAAAATCTAAGTTAATAATTTGTTGAGAAAATTTACCTTTGTGATGATGCAAGAACTAACTGGTATGTTAGAAGAAGAGATATCTAAACAGAAACGAATTTGGGTAAGAAAATGGATAGATGACAGAGATAAAACTGGAGGTTCTGATCTGTTAACCCAGTTGAGAATGGAAGATCCTGGGGAATACAAACTGGCTTTGAGAATGACGCCAAAAAACTTTGACGATTTGCTTATGTTGCTATCAAGCTCTATTCAGCGTCAAGACACATTTATGAGAGACGCCTTGCCAGCCAAAGTGAAACTCGAAATTACGCTGACATTTCTGCCTTCTGGTATGTCGTTTCGAAATCTCAGTCACTTTTATCGTGTATCGATACCATCTATTTCTAATTTAATACCAGAAGTGTGTTGGGCAATATATGAGTCATTGAAAACACAGATTAAGGTTGGAAGGAAAATTGTTTATTGAAAAAATACTTAAAGTAGGTTATCAAAAAAATTTACAATCACATATAAATCATAATAATCTAGACAAAAGTAGGTACTAAGCTGAATCAAAAGCATACTTAATAATATCAGTTACACTGTCGCTTTGACACTCATCATTATCGTTATTAAGAGCTGTATCAGGGGCGGGACGGATGATCACCTGACTGGGATCTACATATCTTGGACTTTGCGTTGGCAATGAAAAGTAACATCCCAAAGAGCTGCTACTGGGGACAGCTATCTGTGTAGACTGGGTGGGATAAAATCCCAAAGAACTGTTGCTTGAGGCAGTCATCTGAGTTACATCGGGGGGATAAAATCCTAAGGAACTACTGTTGCCGCTGTTTGTCGTAGAAGCTGGACTAGGAGTGTAACGGTTCTACTGAGGCTGTGAACGAGTAGTAGAACTCAAAGAAAAGTGTGTATTTGGGTAAATATTCACGTTTCTTTTTCTCTTTTCTATACCTGCCAGTCTACATTTGGATAATATTATTTGTATTTCTTCCTGTGCAATTATACATTGTTCCTCAGAGTTTTTTTAACTGAGAAGCCACATGCTTTCCGTAAATATCACATTCACTTTCTTCGTCTGATGGCATATTGATACTATATGATACATTTTTTATGTCTTTTATCATTTCGGACATCTGAGACAGTTTGCTACGTTTTGACCTCGGTCTTGTCGGTTGATTGGAGTTTTGTGTGGTCGGCCCGGATTCTGAAGCTGGTGAATTCGCAGTATTATTATTTTCATCATCACCAGAAACAGGAATATTGTTGGGAGTGTCCGAATTATCCTGAAAATAAATAAAGTAAATTTTTAACTAACGGTGCAGTACTTTTGGATAGTATTCTTTTGCAAATAGTGCCAAAATTGGAGGCCATTATCAATTTTTTTCTTATATCTATCCACTCACTGGAATCTTTTTGTAACAGAGTGCTTCTCTCAATTTTTTCCTTGTCATCTGTCAAATTTTTAAGTTGCCGAGGAAGTCTTCTTTTGACCTGACTAGTCTTACTGGGCTCATATCTGGAGCCGAGCTAGTAGGTCCATAATTATGTGCTTTAACACTCCGGTCTAATTTTCTAACTTTTTTTTCGGATGTTCCCTATTATATTTTCGTTTTAAGGACCTCCTCTTCTCAATTTCTTTAACTTTTCCTTTAGGGCTTCTGCCCAATATTGTTCTCTGAACAGAAGAAACAGCACGTTCACTGTTGAATGAAACTACTGCGGCAGAACATCTTCCTTGGTATCCCCGTCTTTGTGAAAAGTTAATTCTTTTACCACCTACAAATTTGGCAATAACGCTATTGAACCTCTCGACAACATTTGTATCCACGTCTTCTATAAGACTTCGAGCTTTACTTGTTACAGTAGCAACAATAGCGTTAATTCGGAACAAAAAAGTTGAGTTCCGAATTGCTTTCATTGTGTTATTATTTTGATTTTTTCCTTAGAGCAGTGATAATCATGACAAAGCCTATGATCCCCATAAGCATGTGCCACCGAATTAATTATATCTTTATGTAGTAAATTTATACAAATGTTTTTCGACAAAGATCTTTTGTGAAATAGAATTGATCGTACGATTAATTTTCGCATGCTCATAACCTTCTCGTTGGTTAGCGTTTTTCGAAACTTTATTGCATATTTTGTGTCCTTCAAAATAGTTCTTAGCTTGTTACAAAAATTTCTTAATATATGATTTCTGCATTCAATTTTTTCCACTGTATGGTTAAGGTGGCCGTATGGTTTTGCTTCGAGTACTTTGTTATAAGTGGACGAGGCTCCATCTTCAATCATTCTCCCGTATATTATGCCATACATATCAACAGACAATTTGAATCCCTCAGAAATTATGTCTGCTTCCATAGCACTGGAGGGTCCCCTATAATTTTTGAAACTGGTGGTCTTTGGGATCTTGTCTTTGTTTCTGGGTACGAACACATATCATGCAATATTTATTTTTAACACCCATGCATAAGACTGTATAAGACTAAAAATGTGAATTAAAAGAGTGGTTTTTAAAAATTTCATATTATGATTCGGTACAATCTTCAGTTACTATACGGCCTATACTGTGGTATATTTTTTATTACCTAGAAGTAGTGTCCGACCGAAGGTGCAATTCTGGCCGAAGCCGAAGCCGAAGCCGATTAATCGGTATTCACCAAAACCTTCGGCCGAAGCCGAAGCCGAAGCCGAAAGTGTCATTGATCTTGAGAAATACGATAGTTACTTTGATCTCAGAATATACTAGATACATATTGTGAGAGCTTTAGAGATTTAGCCCAATAACGAGCCGAGTGACCAACATATAAAAGTAGGTAATAAAATATTGTCAAAAATAAAAGTTTCAAATATACAATGTTAATTAAATATTTATTTACTTAAAGTAATTTTAACAAAAATAATCAAATAATCAGTCACATTTTTTTAATTATCAGACGAACACAAAATATTTCTATAAAATAATTGAGCAAAGTTTAACGCTTTTTCAATATCTATTTTTTTACATATAATTTTTTGGAATTTTTGAGAAAATTAAATACTTATAAGTAATTTCTTAGGATAATTAAGTTAAACATTTTTGGTAACAATTGGAGAAAATAAAAACTTAACAAGTTATGGTAACAATTTGAGGCACCTTATTAAAAAATAAACTCACTTTTTTCGACTAGTCTTAATTAAAAATAGCTCTTTATACTTAATTATATGGCGAAGCAGTCATTTATCAAAATTATCAATAATATACCTATTTGGGAAAACTAAACTAAACTATAATAAAAACTTACAATTAAAAGAAAATATGAACATTTTTGTTCACTATTTGGAAAAAAACCTTAGGTAGTAGAAGAGACTAGACTTAAAGTTATAAATGCACTTTAATCAGCTAATTCTAAAGATTCTCTAAAATAAAATAAAAAACATATTTTTTCGATGAAAGTATACATAAAACAATAATTTCAGTTTGACAATAACTTCAATAGTTACTGTTTCTAATAATTAAATCATCATTACAAAATCAATAGAAAAACACATTTTGCAATTATTATGCAAGGGTTAAGTTTTTTTTTTCAATTGGCGATTCTAAAAGACAGGATACCTTTTCTTAATTTTCATGACTAATTTAATTTTATTAATTATTAATTATTTACTTTAATTAGTAATCAAAGTTGAACAGTCTTATATTGTAAGCTAAAAATAATAATTTTTCGGCATTCTCACCCATCAAATTTGACCGTCTGTCGGCATATATTTGCCCCGCAGCGCTAAAAAGCTGTTCGCTAGGAAGGCTACTGGGGGGAGCAGACAAATGCTTGATTGCAGCTGGCTGTAGACAAGTATATGGGCTTGATGCCCAATATTCGTAAATATTTGCAGTTCTTAAAATCCGACGATCTTTTAAATAACGACTAAGATGTTCTTGAAATAGCGGATAATTGTGTTCCAAATCCAAATCATTATCACTTGTAATGGGCAAACCAAGTTTATCGTGAGAATCCCATAATCCTTCATCGCTTTTTGGAGATGCATTCTCTGTATGTGGATTTGAGGTTGAACAAGAAGGTACATTGGTGTCAATATCCATATTGTCTGCACGAGATAATAGTTCATGTTGCTGTCGTAAGAATGATAGTATTTTAGTTTAGGCTAGGCTAGAAGCGATTAAAACTCAAATAAAACGACATTTTTATTCGAAATCAGACCCAACTTTGTGATTTTTTTCGATGCAGTGAAGTAAAGGCTATCGTGTATCAAGTGACGTAAAATTAACGAACAAAGACTGTTTAATAACATATATTTTTTTTAGAATTTTATTATGTACCATTTATGTATAAAACGCATTCAAAAACACAATTTTTAGGGAAAAGCCCCCCTTAAATGGTCAGATTTCTTTCAAACTTCGTAGACTTATTGAGGACCGATGACAATTCAATATTAAAAGAAAAAAGAAAGAAAAAGAACCTAACTTTCATTTCAATAAATTTCTTTCAAACTTCGTAGACTTATCGAGGACCGATGACAATTCAATATTTAAAGAAAAAAAGAAAACAACCTAAAGGAGAATGCCCATAGCCAGTACTCTTAAAAACATAATTGTGTCACAATGATTTTTGGACAAAAATTTAATTAAAATATTTCAAGTATTTTACCCAATTTTCTAAAAAATCCTTATTGGGAATAATTTTCTGAAATTAATAAGTAACTTTACTTCCGTTTTACAAAAGAAAACCATTGGGCCATTTATGTTTGGATAAGGGCCAATCAGAAATCTTTTAAGATCCTTCGGGCCAATAGGTTGCATTGATTCGATTATAATTATGATACAACAGTAATAGTATAATATATCCATGACAACAAAGTAGATGACGTAAGGGGAGTGTCAAATGAATTAGAAAATTATTATAATCAGCCAGGAGTAATAGTGTTCTGTGATTATAATACATTACAAACTACATGGTGTTTGGGGACTGTCAAATGAATTTGAAACTTAAAAGATCGAGATTACATACGCAAACGACTTTAATAAGCCTGCATAGAGTCCATATTACTGTGAGTTTACTATAACCTAATTTTAACTAATTTTGTTGAAAATCTCGTATTTCCTAATATTAACATTGACTAAAGTTAGTATGTATAATTTATTAAGATAACATAATCAAATAAAGATATTTTTATGGAGACACAAAAATGTTAAAGTCAGTACATTTCTCCATACTAAATGGGCATTCTCCTTTTATTTCAAAAATCAAACTAAAAAATAAAAAATAAAATAATAGTTAAAAAAAACTAAAAAACACGCTTTTTTAGAAAATCCAGCTAAAAGAAATAGAAAAAAAAAGAATTAAGAATCGTGTAATTGTAATAAAAGCGTGGGGTGCTTTTTAAGATATTATCAAAATGATAATCCTTCTATTCATTGACACCGTGCACCCCACATTTTTATTACAATTACACGATTCTTAATTCAAATTTATTTTCTATTTTTTTTAGTTGGATTTTCTATAACAGCGTGTTTTTTAGTTTTTTTAAACTATTATTTATTTTGATGATATTTTCACAGAGCTTGCGCACAATCATTGGCCATTAGACTATATTCATATGTAATTTTCTTCATAAATTCTGATTAAGAGTCAAAGCCTCGAAGTCGTTTAACAACTGCAGCCTTTCTCAATTCAACTGAGCATGGGCGCTTCATGAAGGGAATGTACACTGTTGCAAATCCTACTTGCCCTGCTCTAATCTCAACGGCCACTGCACACCAACCAGTTATTTTTCAGTCCATCGGTTATTTGCAAAACATCTATATAAACAGCCCTGTTTCGTAACTTTTTCACATTGTCTGTTTATCCGTCAAAGCGTGAGGTGTTTCAGTGATTTTGATAATTTCGTGAAATATGCGGGTATGTTACCGTTTGTTTTTAAATTTCTTAGATATTTGACAGTTCTGCATCTTTGGGTACTCTTAATAAAGAATATGAAAATTAACATTCTCAAGATCTGAATTTATCAGTATTTTTGTAAAGTAAATGATTAATTATAAACAGAAATATGCTAATTTATTCATTTATCAAGAAACTTGCATTGAATTTTGAATTGAAATCTAGTTGTGTCCATGACTTCGTTTGCGTGTCCCGATCCCAATCCTGAGGGGATTCTAGGATAAAAAGTAGCCTATATGCTGCGTTATAACTTCCTCTATGTTCTAGTGAAAGTTCCATAAAAGTAGTTCCAGAGATAAGGGCATGATACTCACGATTGGCATTGATTTACAGTTAATATGTCTATGGTGTGTGATCCTGGCAGCCTCAGTTAGGTCTCAAGATCTGGATTACTATGCCCCACAAACGTTTCGACAAGTAAGTTTCAGAAATTATTTTTGTATTTTATTTCAAATATTGAATAGTAGACAAAAGTTATGGGGAAACATATAAATCTATTGAAGCGCTCATAGCCCGGCGGCTTGCGTCGATCCTGTGATCGATAAAGTTAAGCATAGCGGGTGCGGTCGGTAGTTTGATGGGTGACCGGTAGTGGCAAAAATTTTTTGAGCGTTTCCGTGCTTCGGGGGGCACGTAAAGCCGTCGGTCCCGGTTGTTATCATAAGATAACAGTCGTTAAGCCATGTCGGAGATCCTCGGGCGGTTTGAAAGCTTCTGACACTCGGGTTAGCCATTAACCCCTCCACCAATCTGCACTGAAGCAGCCTGGTGGAGTATGGTCAAAGCCTCCTTAAGGGGAGAGACCCGTGCCCAGTAGTGGGCCATTAATGGGTTGAAGGCATATACAACGTGTTCCTGGATTTATGCAGTTACCTCGGCCTGCTATTCATGTAATGTAATGGACATTAGTCATTTTTCATTAGAGGTTCTATGATTAAATTTGTATTTTTTTATTTTCCATACAAATTAAATACTGGAATGTAAATCACCTAAGGGGCCGTCCATTAATCACGTGAGGCTTGAAAGGGGGGGGAGGGGTTTGACAAAAATCACGAAAATAGCACGAAGGGGGAGGGGGGGTGTAGTAAGATATTATTTTTTCGTCAAACGCGCGATTTTTAAATAGAAAAGCAGCGTGTAGTGTGACTTTGACTTGCCGTTGCCAGGCAACGAACGAAGGCCTCACGCGCCGCCACCGACTGCCCGGCTCGGCATGTTTTGGATTAAAACAATGTCGAAAGTAGGTGATCTGTATAAAGACCTTTTTGCAGAGTATAAGAAAGGAAAAATACACGTGATGTTGGGGGAGGGGGGGGGGGGGGTAGTCATAAACCTCACTACATATCACCAAGGGGGAGGGGGAGGGGGGGTTAAAAAATGCTAAAAAAAGATCACGTGATTAATGGACGGCCCCTAATGTGAAATCTCTTTAAGCAAGCTGGCAACGTCGCATTGTGATCGATATGAAACTTTGACATGAATAAACTTTTCTTGACGTTAACAATTATTTCTCATCGATTTTACTGTCTGTGCGACCAGTGACAATAGTAAAACCGAATAGGTAATAATACTGGTTCAAAAAGTTTTACGATGGTTGTTTATTTTAAGGCCCATTAAGACCATAGTCGAAGTTTGACCATAATTATTGTTTAATAGAACAACCTCGTAATCGAAATGATAGTATACGGAAATTGGTTTAATTAAATACAGGTCTCGAAAAATAATAAACTTTACAAAAAACTATTTGAAAAAGGAATCCCTTCATGCTAGTTCTGCATGTAAAAGTATTTATTGTTCATTTCATTTAGAAGATTATTACTCTAAGATATCATAAATGTTTTACGTTAAGATATTAAAAAAAAAATTAGTACACATGTTTGTGCCGTTAAAAATTTTAAATAATTGCATTGATAAGAAGACGACAAAGTGGAGGAAAAGTTGTGTTCTAGGACTATTAACACCACCTATACATAGATATTCAGTTGAGTTACTCTTAGCTGTAAACTGAATATCTTATTTATTCATTATTTAAATCCAAAATACCAATCTCCAAGGGCTATTTACCCTAATACCCTAACTTCGATATAATTAAACTTAAAATCGGTGGGTGTAGATTGCATCTAAGATTTCAAACGTAGTAATATGATAACATAGTTTCGCACATTATTAGCAAATCGTCAGTCTTGCGCGACGTGTTCAGGCGAGTGTGAACAAATTAACCGACATACAGTCCTACCAGTAAATTGCGATGGTTCAATTAACTTATTAGATTGCGTTTTTGTAGCTGTCGTTACTTCACTTAATATAATTAAAAACTTGTATAATACCAATTTTATTTAGTTAAACAACGATAATTGCCTTTAATTATTATTTTGTATGAAGCGCTCATAGCCCGGCGTGGCGGCTTGCGTCGATCCTAAGTGATCGATAAAGTTAAGCAATAGCGGGTGCGGTCGGTAGTTTGATGGGTGACCGCTAGTGGCAAAAAAATTCTTGAGCGTTTCCGTGCTTCGGAGGGCACGTAAAGCCGTCGGTCCCGGTTGTTATCATAAGATAACAGTCGTTAAGCCATATCGGAGGCCCTCGGGCGGTTTGAAAACTTCCGACACTCGGGTTGGCCACTAATCCCTCCACCAATTCGCACTGGAGCAGCGTGGTGGTGTATGCTCTAGGCCTCCTCAAGAGAAAAGACCTGTGCTCAGTAGTGGGCCATTAAGGGGTTGAAGCCATTATTTTGTATAATATTTTCACACAATATGTCATACTATAATTTCGTGAAAGTAAAAACAGATGACGGAATTTCTCTTTCCAAGTCATATTCCTTTCGGCGTAAACTGACTTTCGTTCGGCAATTAGTTTTACTATTGGCACAATTTTTTGCATAACGTATAATAATATTTCGTTTTCAATTCTGTACACTTCTAAGCGATACACGACCTAAGTCGATTTTTAGTATCAGTTTAAGTAATCTTTTTGTCTGTCATGGCAGGTTAGGCCAGCGCTATTCCAGCCTATGGACCGACCCTGGAATATTGCTACGACACAAGATAGAGTAAGAAATACCTTACCGTAAACCTAGTGTAGACTACGTATACAAATTGTTAATTTGAAAATTAACTTTGACAGAAAATGTCAATTCAAAGTTGACATCAACAAACCTACAGTAGGCGCGCGAGTTGAATGCAGTCGGGTCTGAGGTGAGAGGCAGCGGAGGAGCACGTAACGTGCAAACTGTGGAATGAACTTCCTTCTGAGGTATTCCCGGAGCGGTCTGACATGGGATTCTTTAAGAAAGGTGTAAAAAGAGTTCCCTTCAGGGCTGACGTTGCATTAACGATTTCTCTGGTACTGCTCATATTCATAAGCGACGGTAACCACTTACCATCAGGTGGTCCGTATGCTTTTTCGTCTGCCCTTCAGGCTATAAAAAAAGCAAGCCCCTGCCACCCGCCACTTCTTGCCTCAAACGCCTGGAGTGTAGTATTGTCTTTGATAATTATCACGCGCATTCGTTGATATTGATTGAGTTATATTTAGTGTGCTTGAAAATAAAGCTTAAAAACTTGTGTTTTAATCAATACTAGTTTTGCCCCATACCCTCTGTATTGTTTCAGAGTTTTAATTTACCTACATACCACATATCAGATTAAATCTTTCAACTCATTTTAGTCGATTTAGTAATTCTAGGACATGTACGTGGTAACGAACATTCACATTTATGATTATATTTACTATGTTAAATTTCTAATTCCAATTTATCGCCATATCACTAATTAATTGCCAATTAGGTTACAACACTAGCCGCATTCCTAAGCTCTGCACTCAACTCGCGCGGCTACTGTATATACTTATATAAGATCAATTAAACTAGGGTGAAAACAGAAATACTTGTACATATAATTAAATAGTCAGTGGCGTATCGTGGACTAATATACACGAGGGCGAAGTCGCATCAGCGAGGCACCTTTTCTTTCGTTCCCAAGATGTACTCACTAAAATCTTACCAAACATGCTTTGACACGACATACCTACTCATGATAGTGAAAAAATATAAATGCGCGCTGGGAGAATATTGAAAAGAATATAGATTTGAAAAAAGGTTTTATTTTGTAAATTGAGTGATTTAATTTTTCACAAAAGTAATGTTCTTCGGCTTTTTGTTTTACTGTAAGGATTTGTAATTAATGTTTGCAGCTAAATCTGCTTCGATTGAGAGTATTGCTAAACCAGACAGTCAGTCCTGCTTCGTACTGTTTCTTAAGTAGTTTTTAATAATTATTTTTAACTTAGAAAAACTTCTTCCTGCTGAAGCTGTACTTACAGGCATAGTCAACATAATTCTAATAGCAATGTAAACATTAGGATAGATGTATTCCAATCATTTGTAATTATGTATTGAATCATCTGATTGGCATCTCTAATGGAGTTTGGTAGATTAGGAACTAAAAGTTGTAGTTCTTCGTAAAGCTCATAAGATTCTATGTCTTTGCTTTCTCCATCTTGAAGTACTACACCTAAATCATTACAGTGCTTCAAAAGCTCGTTATTTAGCAAAGATTTTAAATTATTTAAGTCGTTTATTACTTTATTTATTTATTCGTTCGTTGATTCAGTCAGGATAAATAAGTACAGAAAGATTCAAAGAAAGTAACACACGTCGATTTCAATGACTTAAACAATCCGTATACTCAGTAACAATTTAACACAAGTCAAGTAGTAAATGTAAATAAAACTAAATATGTATTGTTTTATGATGTAATCTCAATAGCACTTACAATGAAATGACGAAATTATGACGGATGTAAGCGAGACTCAAAGAAAGATCGGGGAATCCTCAGTTAATAGACAAACTTCCTTATAAGCGGCTCACTCATTCGAGGCACACGCGCCAAGTTTAAATAAGCGAAAGGCTACCGTGTCTTTATTCATTATAAAGCGTAATATTGGGAGTTACTTTTTGTATTATGTACTTCAGGTTCAGGAAAAACTGTATTTTAATTTTTGTTTTGCCATTATTTGTAAAATAATAATTATAGGCCACAAACAAATACGGTTTTAAAGAAGACAAAATTATATGGTACTTTAATCTAAAAAAATACTACAAGTTTCATTGATATACCATTTGAAACAGACGAATAATCTTATTCTGAACTACTCGTACCTACTTCTAGAATTTTTTAAATACTCCCTTTTTTCCAAAATGTTCACCACCTTCACTGTTTTGTATGAAGTATGCGTGTAAATAAACGTTTTGCAAGGCTAAGCTGTGTTGCCAGTCTGTGACGAGTGTGGCCAATATTTTTTAGATTTTTATTTAATTTAGAAATAAACGGGGATTTTATGTCTGGTGGCATCGTATTTAAAGAGGCTTCGCGAGGCCCCTTTCGGTGCGAGGCCGTAGGCGAGGGCCCACTTCGCCCACGCCTAGCTACGCCACAGTAAATAGTTAATATTTACAATAGTACATATAGTTAAATAGGTATTAATTAATATGCCATTATTTCCTTTACTATACTTACTTATTTTAACATCAGTCACTATACTATCCACGTACCTACTCTTTGTACTCCTTTTGTTTAAACTTTTAACGATTATTAAACAAAAGGAGTACATGATCATGACGTCAGTTTTTTATATAAAATGCTTTTTTGTCATCCATTACAATGGATGATACTTTTCAGTCTTCGATTTTGTCAACAAAACTAAATCCATTAAGTATGCGGCTGGAGGAGTGTATGGTTCGTGTCTTTCTGTACCAAGACTAGAATATTAAAGGTTGAAGTATAAGCACAGCTCTTCAATGTTCGTCGCCTTGTAAGGAAAGTGCAATAATAATGCATTAATGGCATTAAGTTAATCATATTCGAAATTCTTCTAATAAATATTCAAGTCTATTTCGGTGCACAAAAATCACATAAATACTTAATCTTGTCTCTTCACAGGCCGAATCGTACAATAGTGGTTTGTTCACGCCTGCCAATGTCGATGACGTAGTTCCGCAAGGTACCACCGCCTCTACGTGGAGACCAGCCGGCCCACCACCAGATCAAGAGAAATGGCGTGGTGAGCTTAATTTTGTCCGAAGTGTAGAATGCGAAGCTATGGAACCAGATCCTTCCTGTTAGAGATCGTTAGTGTCTGTACCTCCCAGTTTTTAACCTGACTTGTTAGTTACCGACTACCTTCTAGAATCAATCGTGAAATGTTATTTGTGTTTCGGTTGCAGTCCCTGAACGACAATAATAATAGCTGATGCTGATGTTCTCAATTACTACCACTATGTAGGAAAATCCAAATGGTTTTTTATACTCTTCATGCTAAGATGAAAAGGGTTGCGAATCTTTACCGCTATGTGGCAGCACTATTTCATACTTACTCGTGCGCAACGGGCTTGGCGGAAATTTTAAACTATAGTACTTGTGAATTTTACAATAAGCGCATAATTTTAAGTTATCATCTGAGAATATATCTTATATTATTTAACTGGATTTAGGACCAGACATTCCAAAGCCGGAACCATGGCGACTTCCATACGGCATAACAAAGGAGCAGCAAGCCGCCATTTTACATCACAAGCAGTCGCTATCATCAGGTATTTATGTAATTCATAAATCAGTTGTCGAACCTAGCTATTTATTTTTTATTTGGTATTTGAGTGTATCGGACAATATCTTAAGATCTTTCTAAATTCTTTTCTAAATCTTCCTTATGTTGCCTGGCTTTCAAAAAAGGTGTTGAACTGAATTTCTGGACTCCTCTTGTGTTGTTCATATCATGTACTGTAAATTTTTATTATTTCTTCAATCTTCTTTATCGGCCGGCAAAATATCGGTGGACGTCAAATAAATACACCTTTGGTATTACTGTTCATGGCCACTTATCATCAGGTGGTCCAGCTATTTCAACAAAAATCTATGTTATTAAAAATCCTTAATAATGTAATTACAAACTCCACGAAGTTTCCTGATTGATTAACCAGAGGGCGCGTTCCGGTTCGAGTACGCATCGGACAATGGTCTCGCGGCGGGCGAGGTGATCGAGCCCGACGGCTCCAGAGTGGGGGCCTATCAGTACAAGGATCCCTCTGGGCAGTTGGTCAAACTGAAGTACCGCGCTGGCAAAGAGGGCTTCCAGGTGATCAATTTATGGGCTAGATCATAAAACTGACCATTGTATTTTTATTATACACTTAGCGTCACAAAAATCGCACGAATTAGAAATTTTCTTTCGAGCTGCTCTTTTCAGTGTTGTTTAAACTTAAGTTATTTTTACTATAAAAACCAAATGGCGGTATGGTATTTCACTATTAAACACAATATTTATATTGCTTTGAGCATTGTATAGTAAAATATTAAACGTTTATTTCTCTATGATCAGATTCTTGAAGGCAGTCATTTGCCGAAAAGCCCGGAGCCAGTTCCTCCGCAAACACCAGGTAAATTATGTTTTAATATACGTAAGTATTTTTTAGAGATTTTTCATTCAAAGACAAACTGACGGAAAGATCAGAAGAAGATCAGCTTGAAGATCAAAGCGATCAATGACATCGTCAGTTATGCCAGTCGAAAGTCATTCATCGTTATAGTATTCGCAGTATTTCACTGCACTCGTTGACATATTGCGCGCTCACTGCCATTTACTTGTGCGCTGTAGCATGGTGCGGGTGACAGTTGTCTATATGACGTTGACATCTGTCAGTACCACATGAAAATGCGTCTATGGCGTTAAATTATTCGCATAAGACTTTGTTTAATTTTTCTTTTCAATAGGTTTTATGTAGATTAGAACATTCTGGTTAGGTTTAATTTAATTTACTTCAACTAATTACGAATGTGGTACAGCTGAAATAAAGCAAAAACCCATAATTGTCCCACTGCTGGGCTCGGGGTCTCCGCTCACAATGTGAGGGGTACAGGCCATAGTCTACCACGCTGGCCAAGTGTTAATGTAATGTTTGAAAATTAGAGGTGCGTGCCAGGATTTGAACCCGTGCCCCCGCCTTCGGGAGACCAACGTTCTAACCATTAGGCTATCACAGCTAAAATACTAAGACATAATTTGTAAATCGCGGTATCTTTCAAGAGTGAAACGAAACGTTATTGAAACTGTCACCCGCACCATGCTACAGCGCACAAGGTATAAATGCGAGTGAGCGCGCAATATATCAACGAGTGCAGTGAGATACTGCGAATACTATAATTATTCTTTCTTAACATGGCTTCTACAATTTTGCCATTCTGCAGGTATTTAATTCAATGTATATTTGTATTCTTTTAAGATATTTTTTTATTTTAAAGGAGACTCAGATGTTTTCCTTTTAAATAAAGTATGCTAATTTGAAAGCTTATAAGTAAGATATCCGTGAAAATTGGGCGAATTTTGACAATTTGTGAATAAAATAATAAAATATTTTGTAAAAGTTACATTATAAAAACAGGCGAAAAAAATCGTTAGATTATTCCTTGATAGGCTTCAAATGATGTCACTATTCCAGACAACTACTACACGCAAGCGTACCAGCAGCAACGGCAGCAGTACGATTTGCAGCAAGTGTACAATCAGCAGCAACCACAGCCACAATGGAGGCAGCCGCAGCAGGTATTGTCTTTGTTGAGATCACAGCAAACTTTTAGTGGCTGATGATTCTTTTCATAATTCGTCCAGAAGGAGCCTACTGCTGAACTTCAGAAGCTAGATAGATGCTTGGTGTAAAATTGTTCTTCTTATTGTATATCTAAGTTCTCAGCTATTACAGTATAACCGTGTAGAACTTTTATTCTGAGGTTAATTACGGACGTACAACAATGTATTTATTTCATGTAGGGCGCTGAAAATAACCAACAGCAGGGAGGTGCTGGAAACCAATATTTCATTCAAAACTGGCAACCTAGAAATGGACAAGATGACGGACAGGTATGTTTGCGGATAAATTGGTGTGGTATCATTACACACACCACACAATTGGTTGCTGCCATTGGTACCTCCCATAGGTACGTGAAAACTAATCAAGTCAAATGTAGAGCTTGAATTACATGTTCTTGTGACTAAAAATTTATTCTTTTCTACACAGAAATTGGCACCCATTTAGATCTCAATTCTTTTTTTTTGAGCATGGCTCTCATTTCACATTTATGTTTTTGATGAGATACATGTTAACAATGACAATACACTGATATTATATTGATAGTCTGTGAGACCAAAAAGGGCGTATCTCCTTCCATGTTATGAGACAGAACGTGAGTCAAATTTTATTTTCGACAAGCTGAGTGGGAGAGTTCTGTGGAGGAGGTATTAATTCGTATGTTCAGATCATCTCTACAAACCATGTATCAAAGAGCACTTCAGTGCTATTTATTTATTTATTTAACCTTTATTGACCACAATAAAAATATTACGGTACAAATGGCGAGCGTAATGCTTAATGCATTCTCTACCAGCTAACCATTGGACAAAAGAGAAATGCACGAAACTATAAACATGGATCTCTCTCAGTGGGCGTAGTTGTGTGTCAGGACCGCCAGGATACTAAATAAAACACACAATTCGACAGACACAAGACTGGCAAATCACGTATTAACTTTGGGATTTTATTATAGAACTGTACACCAAGGCCCATAAGATCGCTGCACTTTGAAAGACGGTAAGATGGCGTTACTAACTGAAGTTTACTATCTAAGGTCACCCCTAAAAAGACAGTGGATTCCTCCATATGCAATATTTCATTATTCAGTTTGAGAGATTTGTTGACTTTTTTAACATTAGGTAGTACAAACTCTATACATTTCGTTTTTATTGATAGTGAACCAACGCGACACATGCGAAAGGGCACTATTTACGTCGTCAAAATTTACTTTATTCATTTCACACTTAAATATTAATGATGTATCATCAGCAAATAGTACAAAATCCGCTTGGTTCTTTACAAAATGTGGTAAATCGTTAATGTATACCAGACAAAGAAACACAATAAAACACACAATTCAACAGGCACAAGGATTATTACCCGATAACACCCGGTTTTGTCAATAATAATAATAATAAATAAATAATAATAATAAAGAACGCAAACGAGGCAGTAGAAAAGAAGTACGAGGAAGAAAGGACGAGGTAGAGGTACGAGGAAGTGTGATATTCTCTCCAACACTGGCCAATACAAAGAAAAACTTTACAATGACTGCAAAGGATGTTACCGAGGCTCTTCTGCTTTTTCGCGGCGCAACGAACGCAACGACCTCGTTGGAACCGCACTTGTTTTGAGATTCGCTCCTCGGTTACATCCATGTGCTCAGGAAAATGGTTTAGTGAACTGTCCAACCTGTCGGAAGGATTGTGCTGCCGCTGCGACCGAACCGGGACATTCTCACCGTATCGCGCACAAAGTTCTTCCGCAAGCTTATACCGGAACTGCCTGTGAGTGAGTTTTTTGTGCTGGCCAATGTTGGAGCAATAAATAATGTAGGAATTAAGAATAGATACATTAAGTAGGCGGCGGAAGACTTTGATGTACCATTTCATGCCTCGTTTACGTTCTAATAAATACATGGATAATTTTTGATCCTTGAGATCAACACCACCCATGTATTTATTGTATTCATGGACAACTTCTGGCTTTAAAAGGTCTTGACCCGCCCGCCTGCCAGGAATCATGTTTGCATTGTGGTAAGTCGACACTGTGGTGACCAGTTTCACGTCCTTCCAGGCCACAACGGAAACGTCACCACAGTGTCGGCTTACCACAGTACCCTTTGCCGTTCTCTTTTCATTGACCGCTTTGATTTCGTGGGGGCAATCCACTCGACGTCTATTTAATGTGCCCACCACATCGGTCTGGTGTTGTTTTAAAAATTTGGCTAAAGTGATAGAATTGTAGAAGTTGTCCATGAATAACGTATATCCTTTGCCAAGATAGTCTTTGAAAAGCTCAAGGACTATCTTGGCAGTCGAGGATGTAAAACCAAAAACGGGTGTCTCGGGTAATGTTCCTTTTCCCGTGTAGATGATCATATTAATGACATACCCTGATACCGCCTCGCAGAGTTCGTAGCTTTTGATTCCAAACCGTGTTTCTTTGGAACGGATGCACTGTACCCAACTTAAGTGACCCTTCCAAAGCAGCAACGATTCATCAATGCTTACTTCCCTGCGAGGTGAGTATACAGACTGAAATTTGGCATTTAAAGTATTTAAAATGGGGCTAATTTTCGCTAGTCTGCGTTCCGCTCCATGACAACACACGACGCTGTTGTCTACAAAGTGCAGAAATCTCATAAGGATTAAAAATCGGTCCCTCGACATAATTTTTCGGAATCCTGGAATACCGAGTATTCCAGTACTCCAGTATTCATCTATGCGACCTCTGACACACATGCCCACTAAAATCAAAACCGCAAACAAACGATACAGCTCCGCAACAGATGTTTCTGCCCACTGCGTCATCCTGCTGTTCGCAGGTAACCCACCTTCTGTCTCATAACAAGGAGCTATGTTTTCCCACGCGTACCTGTTAGTTTCGGCCACGATGGATTCCATGAGAGGCTGGTCTCAAATTTGAGTAAACAACTCTAATGGGCTACCAGCAATTTTGGGACCAACACTCTCATGGAACTCCTCTCGTGACCCCCGAAATTCTGTATAGTCATCAGACCAACTGGTCTGATGAAGTGGATGAGTGGATGATGACTCATCCACTTCTTCATCCTCCTCCTCGGCCTCTGTTAGTTCCAGCAGCTCTTCTGCTTCATCGCCCTCACTCCCCGAATCCACAGCAAGAGCCGCAAGCATCGGGTCAAAGATGTTATCTCCGTCCTATTAAAACATGCCAAATATGCTCATGCAGAAGTCCCAACACCCAGTTAGTTGCACACAACTCGCACAATTCTCTCTTTTGTAGTAAGTAGCTATCAAATTAATTCCATAACAAAGTCCTATTAAAACATACCAAATATTCTCATGCAAAAGTCGCAACACCTATTTAGTTGCACACAACTCGAACAATTCTCTTTTTTGTAGTAAGTAGCTATCAAATTATTTCCATAATAAATAAATATTTACAAGCATATTCATGCAAAATCATCTCAAAGTTACACCCACCTTGTAACAAACCGGAACATATTTACGTGGGGATAGCTGCTTGGCGGCAGAAATATGTTGCACACATCTCTCTTACTTGTACCATTTAACCACACGAAAATTATGAACTTGAATTATCAATATAAAAACCATGCTTACAGTTTCATCCTCTTCATCAGGAAAAAGGTTGCAGGGTCTGAGGTGGGGTTCTCTCTTATCAATGAGAGAAATCCCTTCTCCCGCACTTATCATTCCTGGTCGAAAACTCTGTAACATAAATATAACGTACTTGCGTTTTTGTAACTCTCAAAAGATGTGGTGACATTAGTAATATATGTATATTTACATACTTGGAGATGCCCCGACTCGCTTCTTTTGAGAAGCACATTCTCCGATACTGTTAAGCTTCCTTGTGGTGTCAGCACTACCTGTCTGCCCACCACAAGGGTTTTACAACCTCCACTCGCGCTGGGGGTGATGGTGATGGGCTCCAGTTTCCGTACTTGGCCTCTAAGTTGGGCCATTGTTGATGAAACTGATATATAGGGAATAGGAAGCTTACTAAATAAATAAAACTGTGCGTGATATAAAACTTGTATACGGAGTACAAAATTACAGAATCATAGCAAAGAGCAGTGTACAAATCAACTGTGAAAATATTCTGTCACATTAAATAGACAGCTATGTGTTCTTTATTTGAAGCTGGCTGCGTTCATAATTCATCATCCTCCCTTGAACGCAAGCCCATGCTTCCAGGAACTTATGATGCTTCGGCTCGGTGAGACAGTCTGCCATCATAGACTGTCTGTGCTGATGTTCTTGACCAGTGTCACCAGATGGTACTTTGTCCCGTACATAATGATGAAGTACATCAATGTGCTTGCTCCTTGCACGATACGCAGGGTTACCTGCAGCCTCCAATACAACTTGTTTCCATGGGGCCGCATATATCGCTGTGTATAAGTTCTAGCGGCTGTGACGCTCGGGAACCCTTATTGTTGAATGACAGTCTGGATTGTTTACCTTTACTGCACGTAGTATAACATTCATTTTGGTTACTCTTCTTAGCAGACAGTGTCACTCCATCTGTACAGTTTGGCAACTTATTGACATCGTTGAAATTTAGATGTCCCATACGGCGGTGCCACAGTGTAGGTTCGTTGAGAGTAGATTAACAGCTATATGACGCAGCTTATGTGCGGTGCTCATTATTTTGTTCACGTATTCTTCAATACTATTGCCACATCCTTCTAACGTTGTTGTGACCAAGTCTTTCAATAGTCCTACTCTTCTAGTCAAGCCGTTGTCGTCAAAGGCTTTCTCAAGATTCATCCATACATCCTTCGCGGTCTCAGCATCTTGAACATGCACGTAGTTCACGGGGTCGAGATTGAACGAACTCGAAGACATTTTTCGGAGATACTGTAACCGTGCCGGCAAATATCTCGGTGCCGGCAAATATCTCGGTGCCGGCAAATATCTCGGTGCCGGCAAATATCTCGGTACCGGCAAATATCTCGGTGCCGGCAAATATCTCGGTACCGGCAAATATTTAACGGAGAAGATATTTATTTTTCACTGAACCACGGAATAATAATTGACGTGCCCTCTGTTGACACATACAATACTGACACAAACAATATGTAACCAATAGCAACCAACAATCATCCAGTTCATTCATTTCAAAACGTTCCAATATGCTTTCTATCTATAGTTCGTTTAAGGCCGCTTGATGCCAGAATCTTTATTAACATCTTCACAACAATGTCACCTTGTAAAATGTATCTAAATCTCATCTTACTGCATCTAAACCTCTTATTACCTCTCTTCACGTTTGAGCGACAATTATTGGATATGTGACCATATTTATTACACAGAAAGTTTCTTTTTCTTTTGGCTTATTATCCCTTCTGATTAATTCTTAATTTAAGTAAAAAACTCCGGAATCACCCACTCTTGTGGTGATTGTCTTGACAAGATTAGTACTTGTATTCACACCCGAGAGCTCTCTCTATTACCATTTTATAGGCTTATAGGATACGATATTTCTTATATAGAATATCCGGTAGTAATCTGTTAAAGTCACACCTGAGCTCTCAATTGCCATCAAAGGCATTTACAAAGGCTTATAGGATTCCGGTAGTCCGGAGAAGAAGTGTACGTAGCCACTCAACATTGACTATGACTCCATCAATACTAATATTGATACCCAAATGTGTACAAGTACCTAACCACTTTAATAACGTAGGTTTCAACATTTCCACAATCCTCTTAGATCAGTGGTAATTAATAACATAACAAACCTACCATCTTGTCAGACCTGAATCATCCTTACGTAAATTAAGCCATACTTCCATAGCAATTTTTGCCTCCTGTTGTCCTCGCTTTCGTGTCTTCGGCCCTTTAAATGTGTCACTTTTGATATCCACGCATTTTCATAGCTCCTCATGTTCCAAGTACGTTTGAACCGCAAAGATCCACGTGGCATATTATCACGCCCTTGCAATTTTTCAATTTGAGCCATATGCCCATTAGATGCCATTTTTGTGGATGCTTTCGACCCTTTAGGTAAAAACCCTGAAAAAGAGCCTATTCGCGAAAATACCGGAGTGAAAAAATTTTCCTAATCGATCGTCACTTGTATATTCGCGACCGTACTTGAACTAATACTTTTCCCTATATCTGAACTAACAGGCGTCTGGGCCCATAACCTGATGAAACTGATATATAGGGAATAGGAAGCTTACTAAATAAATAAAACTGTGCGTGATATAAAACTTGTATACGGAGTACAAAATTACAGAATCATAGCAAAGAGCAGTGTACAAGTCAACTGTGAAAATATTCTGTCACATTAAATAGACAGCTATGTGTTCTTTATTTGAAGCTGGCTGCGTTCATAATTCATCAATTGTACGTATCGCGCTGGGGGTATTCATTTTCACTTTTTTTTCTGTAGACAATAAGTAACACATACAATTATAAATTTATAGGACAATCTTGACTGCAACATAAGATCATGTCAACAAAATCAATTTGTCAAACAGAATGCCTATACAAAGTTTCGCGGTAAAGCTGGTCACCGTTGAGGAGTTCCCTCGTGAGGAGACAGCCCTGGCTGCAGCAGTAGATCCATGATCAGAAACAGTTTCCACTGTCTAAATAGAATGCCTATATAAAGTTTCGCGGTTAAGCTGGTCACCGTTGAGGAGTTCCCTCGTGAGGAGACAGCCCTGGCTGCAGCAGTAGATCCATGATCATAAACAGTTTCCACTGTATAAATAGAATGCCTATATAAAGTTTCGCGGTAAAGCTGGTCACCGTTGAGGAGTTCCCTCGTGAGGAGACAGCCCTGGTTGCAGCAGTAGATCCATGATCAGAAACAGTTTCCACTGTCTAAATAGAATGCCTATATAAAGTTTCGCGGTAGAGCTGGTCACCGTTGAGGAGTTCCCTCGTGAGGAGACAGCCCTGGCTGCAGCAGTAGATCCATGATCAGAAACAGTTTCCACTGTCTAAATAGAATGCCTATATAAAGTTTCGCGGTAAAGCTGGTCACCGTTGAGGAGTTCCCTCGTGAGTAGTATAGTAAGTCATGGCAGGAATCGGTTTCCTTTATCTAACTTCAATGCGTAAGATTTAACTCAATATTTTTCAAACAATATTTATGTTTTTCGGGTATCTATAATTAAAATTTTGGAGCATACTGTATGGCCGTCTAGTAAGTCGTGTAAATACAAGAAAAAAATGGCAGTTCAAATTCGAAATTCAAAAATCGTGTATATGTGTGTGTGTGTGTAATCCAATGCTTCTTTGATGAAAAATATGGATTATCGGCAATATTGTTATATATTTATTTATTACGTATATAAAATTATCCATCCAAATAATAAAAAATACGTTTTAAGTACGTGTAAAAGACTAAGAACATAGTGTACTATTACAGCTCTTAGGGAACAGTGAATCTTTTTTCTTCCTTTGTTTCAATATTATATAATAATCTTGGGCAACTTTTAAGATTACAGGTTCTCTAGAACATAAATAATTATAAAAAGTAACATTTACTCACCTTTGTTTTAATAAATTTCCTTCAAAAATAACTTTTGCTAGCACACTGCACTGTTAGAGCACGGACGCGCGTAACACTAACGACTTCAATTTGAAAAGAGCCGTTTGGCCGAATGACAGTTTCAAATTAGAAGGATGAATATTGTTTATGGTACATTATTTAATTAGGTATCTAAAACTACGAATAAAACACGTAACTTCTTCGAAATAAAATATATATTTGCGTAACAGTCATCAACAGTAACCTTGTCTCAGAGCTGAGACCAAGCAAAGTAGTTGCGGTATGTCAGGCATGTCAGGGATGAGACACAGCAACCAAAAGGCCAAAAATACATTCTCCGAAAATGACTGCGCATTTTTGCCGATTTTCCATTGAATGTAGGTCTCATAAACTGCCATGTACTTATCCCTGGATTTTGGAGGCAAAAGGCTATCACTGGCATTTCGTGCCTCACTTAATATTTCCGGCGGCGTCAAATCAATGTATCGGTCTTCTTCTATACTAGAGATTGACATTCTAAACTTGTTAATCACTTATTCGTACTCAAATAAACAATGCTCACAGACCAGACGGAAAGTTTGTTAAAAATGGCGCGCTCCGCGCTGATATTTTTTTTTCTGCGCGCGGCGTGTTAGCTACGCGCGCGCAGATTGGAGCGTAGGCACGAACAATTACGCTAAACAGCCAAAACGCAAAATGTAAAAAAATCTAATATTTATGTATTTATGAATTAGTTTCACGTTGAATTATTAATTAAAGTAAATAAGTTGTTGAAAATTTATCATATTCAAGGTGGTACACTTCTTTTTTTTACAAAAATAGTGTTATTTTTAGTCTTATGTTGAAACGAAACGTATCTAAGTCAAAACTTTTTTCCGAAATTTAAAAATAAAACTATAACCCGGCTAAGTTAAGAGCAAATAGAATGCATAAATAATATCTTTCAGCAAGGTAAAAACTTAATTTGATGGAATATAAAATAAAACACTAGTGCGATCAAGAAAAAAAAGCACAAGTGTTTAATACCATGGTTTATGAATGTAAAAGCCATGTGATAAAAACCAATTTATGAGCAAGGGTGTTGAAAATATACATTCATCTTCATGCTCTATACCTTGAAAATTATTTTGCCACTTTTCTTTACTCCATACTCTCGCGAGTCAGAAATCTCTATTTCGTAGGCAATCGCGGCAACTTTGGCACTCAAAATAAAGTTTACTTCTTTACTATGGGAATAAAAAGAAGTCACGCGGAGCTAAGTCCGTTTGTTTTTAAACCCTCCACTCTTTATTAAACGTGTTTGTTCTAAGGAACAACGTACATTATGTGGCGAGGTATTATCTTGACACAGCATTATTTCCCGAAGTCTTTGGTCCCCGACGTCCCTGGTCTTTGGTCTTCTTTCCTGCATAGCTTGAAATTTGGATAATGGTTCTGTCATGATCAGGATAATCATTCTTATAACAGAACTACGCCATTGATTTCAACAAAATATCCTTTTTTTGCCAACGTTGCGAGATGTTTGTAATTCTGACGGTGTCCTTCTGAGAATACCCATAATAGGTCTTTTATCTTCCGGATCATCAAAATAGATTAATCTTTTGATATTCAGTTGTCAACGATTGAACTCTCTTCATATTTCGCCACCAAAATTGAAAAAAAATCACGTTTCTGATATTCACCCTTATTATTGTTGAAAAATTCAGCAAATTGGGTTCTATTTGTAATAATACTGCTTTTTTAAAAACCCTTGTGTTCAGTTTGGAGCATTTCCAATTTCTCTTTGCTGAGAACATTTACAATCAACATTTGCAATAAACTATATTTAAAATGTGGTGGTGACAGTATTATTTTCTAAACAAAATGTTTTTTTTACAGTACCGTGAAAATGAAATAGAAGCCCAGAACAGAGGACCCCACTCATTCGGCGACGGATATGCGTTTGCTTTTAAGGGCTAGGTTGTAAGATAACAATAGTAAAAACGTTATATGTATATGCCAGTCCATATGAATCCTTTACAGCAATTAAAATTTGTTCGTACATTCTTATTAGTGCACTAAACGTCACTTAATATTCTTATATCTATTTATTTAAATATATTTTTTTTTTGCGTTTGAATCGCACGAAATAAAATATTTATACTTTAGATTTTCTCAACACTGTCTTTCCTGTTACTTAATTTGTCTTAATTGTAACATGATACAACATTGTTTATGAGTCTCCACCATGAAAATGATTAATTTGCTGTAAACGGATTCATGGATTTTTAACGAAATACAAGTGCATACTTGGATACTAAAAAGTATTGAATGTTATATAATAATATAATATGTATTTGTCTATTAAATACTGTCTTATACAGGCGTCTATGTAACAAATCTAAGATAGTATGTTCCTACTACAATGACACATTGAAAGAGATTTCTTATAAAAAATATACGCGTAAATAAATAAAATAATTAAAAAGTGTTTTGAGTTTTCCATTTCACCTTTTTAATTTTTTAAAGTATTTAAAACCAATGCTTTAATCTAGCACAAAATTAGTTGCAGTAATCTAATTACTGGGGTTGGAGCTTAGAAAAGGGAATTTTAGATTTTTAACCTCCGACACAAAATCGAGAGGTATTATAAGTTTTCCATGTGTGTCTGTAACTCTATCTACATGTCATAGTAGCTCTCGAACTACTGAAAGATTTTTTTGTCGAGTGTTTTAGGCTATCTTTGAAGAAAATTGATTCAGCCGTTTCATAGTTATGGAGGGGTGGAAGAGGGGATGAATATTTTTATTCAGCTCCTTAATCACTACTTAAAATATTGCTATTTTAAGATTTTGCCGACTAATAGTTTCATTCAAACATTTTTTCTTCTGGTCAACTTTATTTTGCAATCGTTTCAATTACAATACAATACAATATAAAACTCTTTATTGCACACCAGAATAAAATGTACATATACATAACAACTACAATGGATAGTATACAATAGGCGATCTTCAATTCCTTAAGCGCTTGATCCTGAAAAAAAAACTGTTTTAGCTTTTAATGTAAAAGTTTTTTTAATGTAAAAGTCTTGATTAGATTAAATAAACAATCAGAAACTGAATGGGTAATGATTAAGACAGTGTTTCTCCTGACTACGGTAACAGGCCAGTCAATCACTAAGAGGTGAAAATGTTTAATCAACAGTAACTTCCGGCAAAATTTAATTATGTAACAGGGTAACAATGTAACTCACCAATTCAAGGTTCTGTTGGCTGGTTGCATTCACATTATCATCTCTGGCTGTAGGAGCTGATTGGTCTAGGGTTAAAGGTTTCTGAAAAAATACAAATCTTATAAATAACAATCATGGAAATTTGAACATAGTTATATTATATACTCTGCCTATTTAAGGGTTAAACAAAAGAGAGTCATGTAATATTATTCTTACCTGTTTAAACAAAGATGGTACTGCATCATCTTTCAATCTTATAATATCCATTGTTCTATTAAATGAGTCTTCATCAAAATGAAGAGAACATAATATGAAAATGTGTTTAATATCTGCTCGTAAATTTTCCTTTCCAATGGACTCTAACCAAATTCTTTTTTTTTGTTTATTTTGTGGCAGTCTGAAAACAAAAAAAATATATTTATAATACATTAATTAATGAGATCAGTGTTCATTTTCTGAAATGTCGGTTCGTAATCTGAAGCTCGAAATATTTTTTACACGCAGCCCCGTATGTGTAATCGTGCTCTTTAAGCTAAGCGATCTTTGCTTGTTTTGAAATGTGTGAATTGAATGTGGATAAGTCAAACAGAAGAAGCAGTGTTTTGTGCATTTCTGTTATAGAATCAATGGATTTGAAACCCATGGTTTATACTGCAAACTGACAGAAACAAAAAATATCGATAAATCGTCAGATGTAACAATACATCATACAGTGTAAATAAATACATTTTAAATAAAACCAAAGTGCTAGTAACTACACAGAATACTTTACCTTTACATACATAATTAGAAGGCTAAAAATGGCTAAAAACAAGTCATGTATACATAAACAGCTTACCGGTGAAAAGTTTAATTTCCAGCACAAGTTTAATTTCCACTGCGCACTTAGTAGGCATTATTAGACACTATTATTTTTCACTCTATTTCAGTACAATCCAATCTTTGAACACTTAGTAGGTAATCTTCACAATTTTTCAAAGTGACAGTTGTAGTGTTAAGGGAAGGAAGTAAAGATGAAGGTTTTAGAGAAGGTAAAATTTAATAGAATACTTTCCTGTTGGAACAGATTCGGTTACACAAAATGAAGTAAGTATATGATTAGCACAGAACAGTCACTTGGTCCTTCAGCAATAGGAAGGCCTTCAGTAAGGCCCGTAGCAATAGGCCTGCAGCTTTTCTGGCGTTCAGCGCGCAGAGGCTTGCGAGACTGCAAGCAGCGGCCTTCGGTGTCTCGGTCTCTTCGAGAAGCGTGCGGGCGTGCGGTTAGAGCGTACAAGATAGCGCACGAAGCACGAGCAGTAGCACGGCCTCAGCGTAGTGCGTGCGGTAGGAGAGTCGTGTGGGCGTGATGTAGTGCACACAAGCCAACACACGTATCGGAGAGGAGACTCGATTGTAAGGACAGTATAGATTAGAACCGGGTCTTCAAAGCAGTGCCGGATTTATATTTTTTATGAGTGTAGGCCAATTTATTTCCGCCGCCCCATGTAGCTTTCCCAAATAATAATTTTCCATTCATAGTAAGGAAGACACTGAATTAGTCACTAAGAAAGTGCGTAAAAAAAATAAGAATTAAAATTTTTGCGACACTTTTTAATAGCAAAATCAATGTATATTCTTCTGAAATCTGCCGCCCCTAGGACGCTGCCGCCCCTAGGACGCTGCCGCCCCTAGGCCGCGGCCTATACGGCCTATTGACAAATACAGGAATGCTTCAAAGACTGTCGCGACTGTAGGCGATTCAAGAGAACTTCTCTCATCGAAGGATACCGGGGAACTTTTTGTCTCTCCACCAAAGCTCATCTGTGTTCAGCGATTTTCCAAACTCTTTCTAAATTTAAATTATCGTAGGTGACCTGATACCACATTGCCAAAGAAGGATAAGGACATATAAAATTAAAAGAATTATGAATAAAACATTAAGACATTAAGTTAAAATGTAGTGATTAAGTACTCTGTGAATGACAGTAGATGTCATAACAAATCAAACTATAAAATACAATAAGCATAATATGAAATTTTAAAGAATGAACCAAAGAGAACGCTATAAAAGGAATTTGGATAAAATAACAGAAGGTATTACAATCTTACAATTACAATAGTATATAATTACAACATACAATTTAGAATAGAGACCAAAAATATAACATGTAATCTAAAGGATATCTATATGCATTAAAATTTACTTTCAGCCAAGAAAAGTACTATAAATTGATAAAGCAATATATAAAGTATACAGAACTAAAAGTAATAAGGAAAAGGAAATAGAAGTGTTGTGTATGTGTACCTTAATGTTCCATGTCTTAGAATCATTTAAACAGTCGCAAATAAACTGTTGCTTGCTACACACACGTTTGTTCTGTGCTCCATATTGCATACGAAAATCGGCCTTATTTCAACGAGTATACCACACATAGTTTGGTCGCAATCGAACCGGATCACTTACCTGCGCCGTGACAAACAGCGATAAGGAATACAAAAGAACCGGCCGGCTGGAGTCCGAAGATCTATTCATTGGAAGTTAAAACAAAAGGGAACCTTATCGCCCGGCAACAAGATTCATCCAGCTATCGAAGTTAAAGTTGTCTACGCAAAATTATAACGAGAAATTAACAAGAAGCTATGAAGTGTGCATTTTAACCTACGTTTGTGATTGCATTTTGAAGACTCGTTTGGAAGATTATTTTCAACTTTCGTGGCATTAATTACACGTGGTGAAGCATGGCCAATATAGACCAGTTGTTGGTTTTGTTAGAAGATACAGCCAATTCATTAAAGAAGACGCAAACTAATTTAAACAAATGCCCGAAAGCGAGATTAACAAGCGGATATTTAAGAGCACGTATGCAATGTGTTCACGATTACTGGAAAACGTTTACCCATGCACATCAAGAATTGGTAAAAATCACGCCTAAGGAAAGGAGAAATGAATTACCTTACTTCATGAATGAAGAACGAGAACTTTTTGAAGATTTGTACCTATGTATCAAGGCAGACCTTCAAGATATGATCCCGCTATTACAAGCACCGTCGCCGCTACCGCCTCCAGCGTCGTCACAATTAGGGACATCCAGCATGGACACCTCGGCAGCTCAAGAATTTCAAGTTCGGCTCCCGCGTATTCAAATACCTGCTTACTCGGGAAAATACGACGAGTGGCCTACGTTCCAAGACCTTTTCGTGACTCTCGTACACAATAATTCAACCCTGTCGGACGTACAACGGTTACATTATTTTAAATGTAGTGTCACTGGTGAAGCAGAGGCGCTGCTTAGGCATATAAGTGTTACCGAATCCATTTATAGCCAAGCGTGGGACATTTTGAAAAATCGTTTTGGTAACAAGAAAATAATTGTGAACTCTCTTTTGAATCACCTATTTTCCTGCAAGAAGGTAAGTATTCAGTCTGCCAGCCACCTAAAAATGCTTCTTGATAATACATCAGAATGCATTAATACATTAAACACTTTAAATGTTAACACCGATTCTTGGAGTCCGGTTATTATATTTCTAACAGTTCAGAAATTGGACCCAGAGTCTCGTACAGATTGGGAGAACTATTCATATAAAGGTAATTGTGATGACTTACCTTCGTGGGCTGACATGAAGTGTTTTTTGGAGTCAAAGTTTCGTACGCTTGAGTTAGTTAACCCTGTAAATGTATTACCATTAGAGAGAAAACACACTAAAGAACGTTCATTTCATATTTTACCTTCTCCTTTAAAATCGTGTACATTATGCAATGATAACCATTCCTTGTGTCACTGTAAACAATTTGCAAAGATGTCTATACAAGATCGTTACAATCATGTTAAAAATAGCAACCTGTGTCTCAATTGTATGTCGGCAGGTCATTCTGTTGGGAAATGTCGTTTATCAATGACCTGTCGAATATGTCGCAGGCGTCATCATACTCTTCTGCATTCCTTACGGTCGGACGAAGGTGTGGCCAATGCTAGTGTTAATGATATTCAACCACAGCCTTCATATTCAAATGTAGAAGAAAAGGAAATTCATACAAATACATTGATGGCGTTTTTGACGCATCATGCAAGGGTACAAATGGCATATCGTTAAATGATGAGTTGTTGGTCGGTCCAACCTTGCAAGAAGATCTTAGAAGCATTGTGATGAGATGGAGGATGCACGCCATAGGTTTTGTATCGGACCTCAAAAAAATGTATAGAATGGTATCAATAGCAAAAGAACACGTAGACTATCAACGTATACTATGGAGGAAAAACACAAATGAAGAAATTAAATCGTATCGTTTACTTACCGTTACCTTTGGAACAGCTCCAGCACCTTATTTGGCAATAAAGACATTGAGGCAGTTGGCAGAAGATGAAGGCTACATTGCACGGACGATAAACTTTTGTTATTATGGATCAACGATAGAAACATATCATAGAATGTTTGCCACTCCTCGTAGTTACCAGTGAAAGTAGGTAACTGCACACATGGTAATTTAACCTCATGAGAATTAACATCCGAGCATTGTGACTTAACCTCTCTGATTTGTTTTTCACATGTAAAGTTGTTCAAAGTTTCCATTAGTGTTGATCTATACTGAATATAATACTCTTCACACTCCTGATATATATCTTTTGCTTTGTGTTCTTTTTTTTTTCTCTCTTTTTCTTCTTGTTTTAACACCTACTATCAGCTCTTTCCACATCCACCCAGGGTTGACTGGTGGACAATGCCATTAGGCATTAAGTTTTACCCTTTGTTACTTAATTTAAGAGGTGACATAAATTTAAATAAATAAATATCTTTGGTGAAGTACACATGCGATTCCCTTTCAGTGTTTGACGCCAATGTAATTATTTGTTTGTTTCCTGCGCGAAAATCATTCCAAAGTTGGTCGGCCATTTGCAAGCGTGTTTCTACGTAAGCTTGTTTCATTCTTTCTTGAGGTGTCTTTTTAAAGTTCTTCTCAGCCCTTTTCATATTGTCTAATAGCTTTTTCTGTATTAAAATTGCACTTGAGAACTTCTCCATTGTTAATTGCAACATGTTTCAACTCACGACTCTGATATTATTACGAATGTGAAGTTACGAACAAAGTTAATGCAAAAATGCCGCTACACTCTTATCCCATTCGAAATTGGACCAAACGTTTGTCTGTCTTGTTAGTTTATCACTCGTTTCACGTTTTAAGGACTCTTGTAAGGACTCTTGGAAGAACAACTCGTTGCAACTGCTCGACATTTTTTATTTGCACTGTACCATAGAATAATTAATATCCATCATAGATGAACATTCATATCAACCACAGATTAGACAATCATTAAATGAAGAGTTTTATTTATTTAACATTTAAACAGTCTTTTTCTTAGACATAATTAACAAAATTAAGATTTATTACTAATTAGGAACAATTATCTCAGTCTTAGTCATCGTAATGTCTTTGGACGTAACTTAAATCACATTTTTTATTAAAATAACAAAATTAATGAAAAATAACAATGGGCAATAACTATTTTTCATTAATAAATTTGAAAAAAATAATGGCTACCTTTGGTATTGCAGAGATAAACGTCGCACTTTATGCATCTAACATCGTGGCGCTTTTATGATATCCACAATTGGCCAATGATTGCAGCCATCGAGTCTTTTGTCCACTTTTGGTATTGTAGCGGGTTTATACATATTGAGATGTTTCCGGCATCTGAGCCAAATCATCAGTAGGATCACGTTGCCTCTTCCTAGTTGTCCCACCCAGCAAAAGACACAGCCAAATTAAAATCCACGAAATCCATGTATTTCCCTCTGTTTGATAGTGATGCTTTACGATATTCATACCATGAGTTAACAAGTGACATATCGAAGAGATGCATGAATACTTTCACAGGCCACTTCCGTGATTTGTACCAAAACCTGTATGCTTCCAACATCTGATCACTGACGTCTACCCCACCCATGTTCTCGTTGTACTTTTTAACGATGTTAGGAATGTTGGCTCTTGCTAATCCGACGAAACTAGAGGCTGGCTCTTGCTATAGATGATAGTGAAATAAAAGATAATTCCCTTGTTTAAATATTATTTTATGCACCACTTTTAAACACTGATACATTTATACACACACTATTACACAATTGTTGAGCTTCTTGCTCGACGTCCCAAAACTAACTGCCGAGCGGGCAGCGTTGTTACCTCGGGGAAAATCCCCACTCCACGAGTACCCTCTCAACAAGAGCTTGTGATTGGTCGAAAAAGCTGCCCGCTCATTGGCCGTTGTTGTCAGTGAAATAAAGTTAAGTACTAATTTAACAATAACGTTAATTATTGTTAAATTAGTACTTGTAAATTAACAATAATTAAATAGTTATTAAACTGCTTATTTATACCTAAACGCAATCATGAAGTTAAACAGACGGTAATTTATCTAATGTACTGACCGAATTTATCTAATGTAATGTACCGACTGTAAATTGGCTCGTTCCTCAGCGTTCAAATGGTCAGTTCTAAGGCGAGATAATACATCTTTAACACGGTCTAGGCTTTGTTCAGTTCGCGTGCACTCAGCATTGTATACGTCAAACTGGATTGGACTGTCGAAACTAACTGTCACGACTTTGTCTGTCACATTTTTAATTTCTACTATACAAGTCCTATCTGTCACTGTCGTAATACATTCAGAGATAACACAGTTGCATAAGAATTGTTCGGGAATTAATATATCACCATCGGGATAAGAAATAGGGATGTTAATTAAACGGGAAGAATTAGGGGGAATACATTCGTGAGAACTTGGTTTCCTACATTGGTAACGTAGTAGAGGTATACTTGCATTCTCGGTGAATAAAACGTTATGTTTAAGATCTATTTTACAGTTTTCTAATAAATCTAAACCTATAAGACCGTCAAAGTAACTATGAAATTTATAGATAAATAACTTGATGTCTCTTCTTACGTTAAACTCCGGAAAACTGGGTATCGTAATTGAAAAATCATGAACACTAGTTATTTGTGAATTAGTAACTTCGAACGGATCATAATTTTTAAACGCTTTTATTTACTTTCACTTCGGAGCATCAAATCTTGTAACGTTAATTTGAATGACTTCCCTTTAATGAAAATTGATGAAATTTGGCAGACATGTGTATTTCCGATGACAATACACGAAAATCATATTTTAAACTAATTTTCATTGTTTATTTGTTGTTAAATTAAAAAAAACGATTTTCAGACTTTAGACGCATAATTCTCTATGTTCTATTTTACGTAGAGACTTGAAATTTTCACAACTTGTAGCTAATTTTATAAACTAAACATTATTGAAATAAAAGCGTTTAAAAAAAAAAATTTTTTTTGGATTCAACTTATTAAGTATGTGCGAATAAAATTTTTCAACGGCTTCAGGACTTATAAAAGATTGATTCGCACCGGTATCTATAAAAAGCTTAAGAGGAGGCTCGTATATTTGAATAAAAGGTAGTTCTTTCTTAGAATGTAAATTTAACTCTATTCTGGTCCTACATTGTGACGGCTCTTGGGAAAATCCTGCTCTTTCTGACTGGTGGAAGGTTGTGGTGACTCAATAGGAAGGCTGGGAGGTGAGTTATAGTACTGTGATTCGTTTTCGTACGGTAACTGTGTATTCTCATAGTCATAGTAATTGTAATCGTACGAGTCCACGTAGTTGGTCTGGTCGTCGTAATAGTAGTCGGGGTAGTAACTGTTATAATCGTCATAAGTCTCGTTAAAGTTAACTTCTCTAGTTTTAAAGTAGTTAGACGGAGGGGGATTACCGTAACGTTGCCAGTCATGTCCAGGGACTCTAGGTGGTATGGGCTTGGACACGAAGTGGCTTACTCCACTCATAGGCTTAGGACCATTATGATTAGGTGATGGATTTCTAGGTGGGATTCTAAAACCGGTATTGTTATAATTAGGTGGTGGCGCACCGAACATCTTTTGGGTGTTAGTAGGCATGCGGTGTTGCTGCATGGGTGGATTAAATTTGAACGGTTGAGGCGGGGGCCTCATGGGCTGCTGCCCTACGGGTGTCGGCCACCTGGGTGCAGGTATTTGGAAATTTTGTGGTGGTCGTGGTGGTGGAAATGAATTAGAGGGATGTGCAGGGACTTTGGGATTTACTTGGTACCTATGGGGCTCGTGGCGCTGTTGTAAGTACGATATGTTCAGTTCTTCTTGGACATATTCGAGCGCCTTCTCGATGGTTACGGGACGCATGCAACGTATACGGGAACCTAGTGGTTCTTTTAACCCACGCACGAAAGCCTGCATCGTTACCTTTTTATAAAGGTCCCGTTTCGCAGCCACCGTAGTCTCTAACGTCTCATGTAACGTCACGTACGTCATTATTGTACTAAATAAAGTCATGCAATGGTCATAGAATTCCTGGGGAGATCTATTACCCTGAGTAGCGAGGTAAAGGTCATTATACAAAGTCGTCTCGTCGCGTTGGTCAGAGAAGTTATTGATTAAACTAGCGCGGATACCTGCCCAACTATCTGGTATACCGTTAGAATTGATCGTACAGGCAGCGGTCCCTGTTATTTTATTTAAAATGCCGTTCAACAAACAAGTATTAGAAAATTCGCTACCTGGAGCACTGCTTAAGTACTGGGCGGCAACCTGGTCACATATCTTAATAAATCTTGTTAAAATATTGGGGTTGCCATCAAAATCAGGAACAAGACGAAGAGCTTTAAAGATAGTGTCTGGGTCAACAGCCATGGTGTTTTCTAAATTAATTGAACTAAGATTATCTAATTCTAAATCTAAATCTGATTCTAGATTTCTAATGCTATCACTAACGCTACGGCGAGCCTGACGAAGTTCAGACTGCCGGGCCCTATCAGACTTAGGGTGGAAAATGGTGGAAAGGATTGGCAACACTAACAGGAAATGCAATTCAAAGCACTTACATGTATTTGCCTTCTCTGGTCTTTTCCGGCGCTGATTTTTGAGTGCGGCCTCGGCTGAACGTTGGATGTTCTGGATACCCCGATGAAACACTTGAAAGTGTAAGCAGCTGGTCTTCGTCCGATTCTTGGTCTTGAGCCTAACTACTTCGAGATATCCTACCGACTGCGCCAATTATGTTAACGACAGCCGGAGGACTCAAAAAAAACCAAAGACTTTTAAACTAATTTAATTAAAGTTAAAATTACATTTAATAATTATTCTAAAGAAACACTGCTGCCTAATGCTGAGAGCTAACAATGAATGACAATTATTATAAAATTAAAATAAAATGAAATATGGAAATGCTGATCTGAGAATTGTGAAATTAGGCTACACGTGTAATCGGTCCCTCGCGGTGGCGTGCGGAATCAGCGGTCCTCCTCCATGTAGGGCACGTAACACGCATTCCACTGAAGTATATTTACCGCAGTGGAATGCGCAGGGTGTCCATCTGTTATGCATGGGGCGTAATTATCCATATTTGTTTAATATATCCAAAAATGAAAAGTCAGACAGGTATTTTGCCACAATGGATAGTAATCCCTTAAAAATTATACTTATACAACCTTTTATTTTCTCTTCCCATAATAAGTTTTTCTCTGTAATCTTCTCCTTCAATTTATTATATAACACGTGCCAAGAAATTTTCTCTTCATTGTTTTGTCTTTCTTCTTTGCTATATTGCTTGTTGTACTCATTATTGTCGTTATTATTGTTATTATCGTTATTATTATCTTTTGAACTGTTCTGTTCCTTCCCAAAACTTTCGCATTCACTAGTATCCATTACGTTTCCCACGTGTTCTTCTTCATTGCTATTCTTTTTCTTCCTAGTTTGTTTTCTATTTTTCCGATAGTTGTTACCTTTCTCTTTAACTACCTTTGCATATGTTATAGATTCTTGATCAACGTCTGACTGTATCTGCGTGGGCTCGATTAACGGGGTTTTTTGTGTAACGGGTGCTGTATATATTGTTTCAGGCTCTGATGCATAGAGATTAATAGCCTGCTTATATGAACAGTTATGTTCCGCCATTAATTCACGTAGTCTTCTCTCTTTTATAAATGCTGGACAGGTTTTTGAAAGAGTCATGCGCCTGCCTCCACAGTTATTGCACATAAATTGAGAAGTATCACAATTTTTATGGTTGTTACCACACTTTGGACATATTGGTCTAATAGCAGAACACATTTTTATTGTATGTCCAAATCTCCAGCATTGTGAGCATTGTGTGACTGGATAAACATACGGACTTACGTTAACAATAGTGTCAAAGATGCGGACCTGAGAAGGAAGGGTTGAACCTTTAAAACATATACGAACCGATTCACTTGCCTCCCACCGCCCATCAAAACTATTTTTACGTTTCAGTCTTTTTACTCCCATAATTAATATCTCACTACTGAGGCTTTCTGCTATTTCTTCTTCCGTCAGATCTAGATCTATGTCCTTTATAACTCCATAAGACTGGCTTACCTCCAATGTTTTCTGAGTTATCGACTTGCAAACAACTGAATCGGGAAGAAGTCAGCCAATATGGAGAAAATTGAATACCGCGCCGTTATAAAATTCCTTACCAAGCAAAGAAACTCCGCTCAGACGATTTTTCAAGAGCTGTTATGTCGGGTTTATGCGGACTTTGCCCCTGGTAAAACCATGGTTTACAAGTCCATTGAAGACGATCCCCGCTCCGGACGGCCAATTGAAGCCACCACACCGGAAATCGTCGAAAATGTAGAAGAACTTGTATTGGAAGATGCTCGGCTGAAGAAGAAGCAGCTCGCAGCAATGGTTGGAGTATCTTAATCAAGTATTTTTAATATCCTACATCATCATCTTGGGATGGCTAAGGTCAGTGCAAGATGGTCCGAAAATGCTCACGCCACTTCAAAAACGCGAGCCTGTTGAGTGTTCTCGCCAGTTTTTGGAGCTCTGTGGAGAGAGAAAGGAAGAAGTTATGGCCCCGATTGTTATTGGGGATAAAACCTGGGTTCACCACTATGAACCTGAGTCGAAGCAAGAGTCGATGCAGTGGTATAAAAAATGCACACCTCCTTCAAAGAAGTTCAAAGTGCCACAATTGGCCGGAAATATCATGGCGACTGTCTTTTGGGATACAGAAGGTATTTTACTGATCGATTATAAAGGACGTGGTGTGACTATAACGGGACAGTACTACGCTTCTTTACTGGAAAGATTGAAAGAAGCCATCAAGGAAAAAAGAAGAGGAAAGCCATGTTGCGACGGCTGCCATTCACCGATGCGGCTTCGAACAATTGAACCACCCACCCTACAGTCCAGACTTGGCCCCCAGTGATTATTATTTATTTCCAAAAATGAAGAAAGAGCTGCGTGGAAAAAAGTTTGACGACGATGAAGAAGTCACGTCGACAATTTCGGCCTATTTTGACACCAAAGATAAATCATTTTTTTCGATGGTATAAACAAGTTATTTGAGAGATCCGAAAAATGTATTAGAGTTAAGGGAGAATATATCAAAAAGGAAAAATAGTTTGGTGTTTAATTTCAACCTCCTTCCCTCTCATTCCGCGAACTTATTGACCTCCCCTCGTAGCAACGTACCACGTCCTACTGCAGAGAGGTGTCAGGCAAGGGGACGTCATATCCCCAAAATTTCACCACTGAGTTGGAAGATGTGTTCAAGTTGATGGAGTAAAAACGACGTGGCATTAACATCAATGGCGAATACATTGTTCTATAAAATAAAATATAGTCTTTGGTTGCATAGTCTATGGAACGATGTCTGTGCTGTAATGCAATGTGAGAGAAGATGGCTTCCGAAATAAATGTACAAGCATCAAGTTTTAAGTCTTTTAATTTTTATCAAATATTCATAATTCAAAAATTGTCAAAAGAAGATTTTAAAGTTTATGACAAGGGTATGAAAGCTATTGATACTTTTGTGAACCCGAAATATAATGAGGTGTTCGAAAGATTTAAATTTAATGAACGGAAACAACAACAATAATAATAATAATAATAACGCTTCACACTCATAGCCCCACACTAGGATTCCCTGTGTCGTGGGTGCCATGGACAACACACAAGACAAGGACATTCACACCCAGACCGAGAACAGAAATTCAAACTCATCATTCAAATTTCTGCCTCGCTGGGAATCGAACCCAGGACCCTTGGCGCGGCGATCCGGCATGGTAACCATTGCGCCACACGGGTCGTCAATGTAATGAAAGTTTTGAAAATTACTTCACGTCTTTGAGACAACTAATTTTAACTTGTAATTATGACACGTCAAAAATTGAGTCATTAGAAGATCAATTACTTCGTGATAGAATTGTGGAAGTGAAAGTTAGTGGAATTTTACACAATTAATTTTTATATTGGTATTCTCTGGTATAAGATATAATAATGTATATATAGTTACTTTATTTATTTGTGTTATATATTATATATATGGTATGTATTTTATATATATATATATAATATCTATATTATGTATATATGGGATGTATGTGTATATATATATGTATATGTGTATGTATATATGTATATGTGTATATATATATAATATGTTACATCATAGTTTTTGGATAATATTAAATCATTATTTAATGAAACTTTTTGTATCTTAATAAATTAAACTCATTTCATAATCATAAACCTAGCACTACCCCCATGTTTCCTCATCGCCGCTGGTTGGTTGGAAGAAAATGCTGTGTTAGCATTAAGCCCGCCATTTGTACCATATTTTTTTGAGTGCAATAAAGTATTTTCATTTCATTTCATTTCATTTCAATTGTCCAAGGATTACAAGATAAGTCACTTCAAGAAAGTTTATTGCGTATTGAAGGTAATATTCTTAAAAGAATATACCTACATACTGCTGGTATCCTTTGAAGAATAATTTGTATTTCGCAAGTAACGTTCGTAATGATCTGTATTGCCTACTCTAACCCCTTCTCTGAAAGTTGTGTTGTAGAGCTTTGAAACAATGACATTGCCAGTGGTGGACAGATGGAGCTAGGGACGTACCACAGAGAATGAAGAACGCGCTTATCTTTAAACATTGTGACGGCAAGTAGCACAGAGCACGTACTAGATACGTAGCACTAGATAAAGTAACAAATATTTTATTAATATGCTTAGATCGATTAGATTTGAACAAAATAATTGTAAAAAAGCCTAAAGTCTTGCCAACGCTTGAAGATTTAAGTTTTAAATTAAAAGGTAATACATGGTTTTCAGTTTTAGATCTGTCTGAAGGTTTTCATCATCTTTTTCTTTCAGAATCTGCATCGTGGAAATGTTGCTTTGCTACTCCACTTGGGGTATATAGGTATCTTGTATTACCATATGGCCTGATGAATGTCTCTAAATAAAGATTGAATTAAATCCCTCTTGAATTGTTATCCAACAAGCCAACGCTGCCAGCGTTCTGAGCACTATGCTACATGAAAGGATTTGGAAGACTCATTCCTTGAGACATTAGACAAACTCGATTAAGTTTTCTGTATGGTGTAAGAATCTATTTTATAATAAAACTCAAAGGCAAGTTTTCTATACATTGAATATTTTTTTTTAAATTTCGATTACTACGGGGGACTACAATAACGTGTTAGGGCACAAAAATATTTTTATTAATAATTGTATGTTATTATTATTGTATGTTATGTTGATGTTATGGTTGTTTTATTTGAAAATTATACTATTATCTAAAATCATAAGTCGTATTTATTTGGCTTCAACCCATGAATGGCCCACTACTGAGCAGGGGTCTCCTCTTGAAGAGGCCTAGACTACTCCACCACGCTGCTCCAGTGCGGATTTTTGGAGCAGTTAGTGGCCAAACCAAGTGTCGGAACTTCCGACTCGGAAGTTTTCATGCCGCCCGAGGGCGACATGGCTTAACGACTCCAAACTAATTTTTCCACTAGCGGTCACCCATTCAACTACCGACCGCGCCCGCTGCTGCTTAACTTTGTCGATTACTTACGATCGACACAAGCCGCGGGGCTATGAACGCATCTAAATACTTATTTGCTTAACCATTATCTCAACTCATCAATACTAGTCCCGGGTTTTCTTTCAAAGTGAGAAGGTTTAGATTAGACCTTACTACACTAGCCAACTTTATGGCAAATTCAAGAATACTGGTTCCGTCACGATGTTTGCCTTCACCGTTAAAGCTGTAGCGACAGCGCACACGCGTCAGCGGCGTCACACGGTGACGTCACGCCAACCTGTGTGTCGAATTGCTCTTCGAGTATGTAAACGGGGCGTAAAAGTACAATGTAGTTCCGTTAAGAAAACTGTAGACTATACTTGTCTGCACCTCCAAAGAAAATGGGAGATTTCATCAACCTGGTAACACTACAAAAACTCTTGCATAACTATAACACAAATGTATAGTATACTAGCGCTGTCTCATGTGAGGCCACGCCGTGGCAAAATCTATATCTATACCAACTAGTTACTATATGAAATGAAATGAAATGAAATGAAATGAAATAATCTTTATTCATGTAGGTATCACTGATACTCTTATGCACGTCATTTTTTTAATCTACCAGCTTTTCGGAAAGGTGCTTTGTCATGGAGGAGAAGAAAAGCCGTAAAGAAACTCCTCAGCACATCTTTTAAAAATAAAACTTATATCTATTACAAAAATAGGTATTCTCTAACCTGTGCAGAACTGGTTGCCTAGCTAGTCATTTCCAAGCATCCTTGTCATTTAAATATTCATTTATGCTATAGTAGCCCTTGCCTAAGAGTTGAGCCTTTACACGTTTCTTAAAAGATTCCACTGGTAAGTCACGTATTTGTTTTGGGACTTTATTATAAAATTTTATACCTAGTCCCATAAAAGAACGTTGCACTTTGGAAAGACGGTACGAAGAGGTAGCCAATTGATGCATCCTTCTTGTTTGACGATTTGAAAAATCACAATTTTGTTTATATGCAGTTATGTTATTCCGTATAAACACTAAATTATTATAAATATATTGGGAAGCTACTGTAAGTATACCTATTTGTTTAAATTTGATACGCAAGGACTCCCTTGACTTTAGTTTATAAATAGCTCTAATGGCTCTTTTCTGTAATACAAAAATTTGTTCTATACCGGCTGCTTTGCCCCACAGTAAAATGCCATAAGACATAACACTATGGAAATATGCAAAATAAACAAGCCGAGCAGTGTCGACGTCAGTGAGCTGCCTTATTTTTCTAACAGCATAAGCAGCCCTAGCAAGTTTAGTTGTGAGAGATGCTATGTGCGGGCCCCATTGCAGTTTACTGTCCAAGGTCACCCCTAAAAAAACCGTGGATTCCTCTATATTTAATGTTTCATTATTTAATTTAAGACATTTATTTACTTTTTTTACATTTGGCAACACGAATTCTAAGCATTTGGTTTTCTTTGCATTTAAAAGTAAATTATTTATAGTGAACCAATGTGAGACATGCGACAGAGCACTATTAACATCGTCAAAATTATTTTTATTCCTATCAGTCTTAAATATTAATGATGTATCATCTGCAAACAGCACAATGTTCGCATGGTTTTTAACATAATGTGGTAAGTCATTTATAATATACACCAGGAAAAGAAAAGGGCCCAAGATCGAGCCTTGCGGAACACCCATCACAGTAGGTGACCCTGATGACTTTTCATCGTTTATATTAACCTTTAGTATCCTATTACTTAAATAAGATGCGAGCAAGCTAAGGGCCTTGTTTTTCACGCCATAGTGACTAAGTTTAGATATTAATGTATCATGCTCAACACAATCAAACGCCTTTGATAAATCACAAAATACACCTATAGCATTTTGCGACCACTCCCATGCTTCATATATATGCTTTAAGAGCCTGGCTCCGGCATCTGTTGTACTACGACCTTTAGTAAAACCGTATTGCTCCGGATGTAATAAATTATTATTGTTGAAGTGGTATATCTATACCAAGCAAGAAGCACCGGCGAAAAAAATAAGATGGCGGTTAATTAGCGTCTTCTTACGATTTTCACAAGTCTCCAAAGGAGAATGCCCATTTAGTATGGAGAAATGTACTAACTTTAACATTTTTGTGTCTTGATAAAAATACCTTTATTTGATTATGTTATCTTAATAAATTACACATACTAACTTTAGTCCATGTTAATAGTAGGAAATAAGAGATTTTAAACAAAATTAATTTGTATTTAGGTTATAGTAAACTCACAGTAATATGGACTCTATGCAGGCGTATTAAAGTCGATTGCGTATGTAATGTCGATCTTTTAAGTTTCAAATTCATTTGACAGTCCCCAAACGCCATGTAGTTTGTAATGTATTATAATCACAGAACACTATTACTCCTGGCTGATTATAATAATTTTCTAATTCATTTGACAGTCCCCTTACGTCATCTAGTTTGTTGTCATGGATATATTATACTATAAACTGTTGTATCATAATTATAATCGAATCAATGCAACCTATTGGCCCGAAGGATCTTAATAGATTCCTGATTGGCCCTTATCCAAACATAAATGGCCCAATGGTTTTCTTTTGTAAAACGGAAGTAAAGTTACTTATTAATTTCAGAAAATTATTCCCAATAAGGATTTTTTAGGAAATAGGGTAACATGCTTGAAATATTTTAATTAAATTTTTTGTCCAATAATCATTGTGACACAATTATTTTTTTAAGAGTACTGGCTATGCGCATTCTCCTTTGATTTAATTTTACTACTCGTCGCCAATTTGTTGTATATTTCGATGAACGAGGTAGTGGGTTCTTCAATTAAATGCACTTTATTATTGTAACTCACTTGTTTTAATTTTAATTTAATATTATTACAGAGCACAGTGCGTGCCATTACACAATCAGACCGGAAGAGGAAGATGAGGTGGGGGGAACACAGATTGTCAGAATATGCACAGATTATTAATATACAACATTATATTTAGACCACGTGTGTAAAAAATAACGCTAGTCAAAAAGTAGTCCCGTGGGGTAAGAAAGCGGGGTCAAAAGAACGAATGCGAACTCTTACCCCTGCATGCGTTCTCATGTCCACATTAATATTCATTATTTGTTCTTCTCAGATTTTTACTGAAAAAAGTGTCTTTCACATTTTTAACTCCCGACGCGCGTCTGTGTGTCTGTCTGTTGCACCGTAGAGCTTAATACTTTTACTTTCAACACTTTGAGAACTACACAAATCCAAAATCTCACTATGCAATCATTCTAACTTCTTACACGCGTTTTCATAAAGCGTTTTATCTGTAGTTTTTATTTTTCCTTCCCTTAATTCTTTGTTAACCCTTATGTGAGTGACAAATAAAACACCGCAATTGGGTGACGAGGTACCCGGGTACCTACTTAATCTATTTGAGTTTCTGAAGAGAAATTCACACTAGAGTTCTTTAATTTATGACCCACTTTACTATGACGAAGTATTTATGTGTATAAGTTAAGTTTAAAGCGGTTAAAAATTAAGATAAAGTTAAAGGTAAACAAACATATTTCTATTAAACTTAGTTTGGTACAGACAGTTACAAAGAGTTTACGTCGTGTTTTGTTTGTATTAATCCTAATTATTTTAAACACGGATAACGAAAAAATACATTCCCACGTAATATTGTTCAGCAGTAGGCATAATTCTGAAGAAACTAGAAAAATATTGTGTACTTTCTGATAATGAAGAAAATCATATCTGCTCAGATGATGCTCAGATGCTGAGCTGAAGTTCAACATGATACAGATCTCCCTAATTCAGGTAAAAGCATTGCAGAGACGATACGATAGAATAAACGGCTAAACAAGACAAATCAATCGCCATTAGTGCTTTTCTTCAATTGCTGCTCTGGCGGCGTATATTATTCATATGGAGGATAATCCTACACTTTCATTGACTGACAGAAGAAGAATGTTTCTGAAGTAGTTAAGTCTTCAAATATATCAAACTAACATAGAAGAAAGAGATAAAATTTTACAATAATATAGTAATTACTCGTGAGATCTGCAATACAAGATGTACCTGGACATGAATTACAGTCGCAACGACCTGAGTCAGCTCAAGAACCTTCAGATTTACCAACACGAAGGTCTAGTAGTACCTTTATGTTGTAGGTATTTGATTCACTTGCAGAGAACTCAATATAATCAATAAAAAGCAAAGAAAAATTCGAAAATATTGTGTCAGATATCATTTCAGGCCAGTTTGTTATGAACCTTCAATAACTATATCTAATGCCATCAATGGGCATATAATTAACTGTAAATCATAGTTTTTTTTATTTACAAATAATAAATATAATATTCAGTAACAATTAAATTTCACTAATTTAATTATTTATGAAAAACTATGTTAAATATTAATTAAATATTATAAGGTACCCAGGTACCTCGTCACTCGGTTACGTGGGTAAGAAATAGTTTTGTCAATATCAGAAACTTCAAAAAGTTAAGAAAGTTTAAACCTACAAAAACAATAATTTTAATGCTAGTTAGGAGCTCTCAGGAAGTTACAGCCATGTGGCACACCTATTATAAATTTTATAAACGATTGAAATTGCAAAAGGTACCCGGGTACCTCGTCACTCACATAAGGGTTAAAATTCAATAACCAAGTACAGTACAACCAAATTAATAATGCGCATAGAAATCTTCGTCACTGTTCGGCAACGGTCGTATTCCCCGAGCGTCAGAAGATGATATGTATATAGAGTGGTTAAGTGCATTTTTAACAATTTTGTGTTTTGTGCTAAAAGAGATAAACATTGATTTATTTATCAGTAACGAAATTTTATTCGATAATTCCTTGAAGTAAATAGCGAGGAAACCCACACGATTGCGAATATGCTACAATCTTTGTTGGATTGATTTACTTCGAAAATTTTATAGTAGGTACCTATTTTTCAGGTGTCTTACTGAAGCTGGTGTAATGATGGAAGAAAAGAAGGTTTAAATAACACAAGGTTTATATTAGAAGAAGAAAAAAATGGTTTTCAAACACAGTTTTACATTAAAATCTTAGAAATCTAATCATTAAAATCTCAGTTCAAAAGTATTCACAGCACTGATCATTTCAGAATAATATTACAATTACAAAAAATTTAATCACTTTCAGGGAAGATCTCTATTCCTGACATCGTAGATTCATCAGAACTTGCATTATGCTCTTGTTCATTTTCACTTTCTTCACCGCTATCACCTGTGTAAATAATCATTTCATCGGAAAAACTATCGATTCTTGGGTCAAATTTTCTATATTCATCTTCGCATTTAACGGCATGATCACATACCTTTTTCCATTCTTCTGGTCCTATATTATTGATTTTTTCTGATATAGCATCTTTAACTGACGTGACAGTCATTGCAATATTTTTTTTGGCTACGTGTTGCTTTATTTGGGACCAAATATTTTCAATGGGGTTAAAATCGGGATGATATGGTGGCAATCGTATAATTTTATGCCCATGCTCCTCCATTATACGGTCAATGGCAAATTCTGTGTATTTTTCTTTATGTCTTTTTATAATTTCATACAAATCCGGTTTCAGTTTTTTTGGGTCATGCGGAATGTTGTGTTGTTGTAACCAAGCTATCATTTGTGGTTTAGGTGTGTTTGAGTTTGGTGGTTTCACAGAAAGCTTATTATGATATGGGGCGTTGTCAATTACCAAAACACTATTAGGAGGCAAGTTGGGAATCAATTGATTGCGTAGCCAAGTTTGATAACGTTCCGCGTTTATTTCTTTATGATAGTCACCTTCTGAGTCGACACATTTATGTAACATTAGAGCCCCTGGGACGAAGCCTTTTTCATTGCCTGCGTGTACAATAATTATTCGCTCTCCTTTGGAAATGGGTTGTTTGATACCTTTTTTGCTGCTATCTTGCCAAGTTTTACCCTTAGTATGTGATGTATGCACATATGACTCGTCCATAAACACTATGTTTCTACCAGAATTCCTCAGCTGTTGTATTCCTCTGAGATATTTGATCCTTTTTAAACGTATATCATGCTTTTCCATAAGTAACCGTCTGTTATTATCAGTTTTCAGAAACCTAAACCCCATTTCTTTCAAGATCAGCCTTAAAGTCTCTGCACAGCCTTTGAAATTAATAGCTTCGATCAACTTTTTTCTCAAATTATTTATAGTAGGGAGTTCTTTGAGCGTCAACTGAAAATTGTATATCATATTACGAATAACACAGTAGTCGAAATCATCAAGTCCTACCCGAAATCTACTTTTAGGTTTTCCTTTTTTCGGTGTGGAAAATTTCATTGATTGATTCTGTTTTTTTTCGTTTAAGATATTACTCAAAGTTCGTCGTGAAATCCCTGTAGCTTTTGTAACACGGTCCTGAATTTTTTTAAAATAACCATCATGGTGTCTTTGGAAAACATTGGCTTCATTTAAGAAATAAAGGTACACATTAAATACCATTTGCCGTGCTTGTGACTTAAGGGGCTTTCCACGTTTAAATTTATCCATTCTGGAAGAATTCGTCTGTAAGAAAATGGTATGGGCAGAGTTAGGCATATTTTTATTTATTTGTTGTATTATTGCATTATGTATACTTTATAATATTATTTATTCCTATATTTATTTGTTTATTTATGCATGTATATCTTTCTATTAAATTTATATAAGCCTAAATCTGATTTTTAAAATGTTTTTCTAGTACTTAATATGTATTTAATGTAGGTATTTTTAATTTTTTTATATTAAAAAACCGTGAAAAATGTTAGTATATTTACCTATTTTAAAAAATAAACTATTTAAATTTGAATAAGATAATTAAAGTTGAAATTAAATTTACCTTTGAAAACAAAACCAAGAACGGTGTGTAATAGCAGCTCTATATAATTCACCACAGAGAGAATACGTGCAGTCACCACTAGATAATATAGACGACTGACGGACCGGCGACCGCCGCCGACCGCCCTTATTGTTTTCGATTGTGTACACATGATATTGACTCCTATTTGTTTATAACAAGGTGCAAAATGCAAGTGCATTGTTTAGGGCTCTTACGATTCAATGATTCGGGTGTTTCCGGGAATACGACAATTAGCGAAGATCTGCATGCGCATTATTAATTTGGTTGTACTGTATAATATTGACTAAATATAGCATTAGCCTCATTTAACTTTATCACTAAAATATTCCCCTGTCGCCTACTTGGACCAATTTTAATAAGATATGTTCTAACTTTATGTAATTCTTCATATAAATCGTTTAATAAAGCTGCCATTACTCACCACCATAATGTAGTAATAATACGCTCACTAAAATTATTAGGTACATTTTCGTTACTTAAAATTACACAATAACCGAAATAAATGATTATGGAATTAAAATATAGTTTAAATTTAAAGTTCATTACTTAAAATAAAGCCTGTTTTGTTATTATTCGCGATACGTAACATGATACGGCAATATTATATTATATTCCTATAATATAATATTAGGGCTTTATGTATTCACTTTTCACTACTTTTCACTCTTTCACTTTTCACATTTCTCACACTTTAGAGGTGGAGAATCCGTCCTTGGGCTGGGACTGATACCGGGACCGGTCCTCTACCATCCCAATAGGCAGAGGGGGCTACTGCTGATACTGGTTGCGAAACAGGGATCGACGCAACGCATTCCTGGTTACCTCGGAGTTAATCCATTTTATATGGCATCGCTTATACGCGCGATACACGCAGTAAACTGTCCCCAAACATATAACCAACACGATGATTGATATATTAGTATTAATAATATATTAGTTGTGGAGAGGTGAAACTTGAATTCTTCTAACTGCGAATGGTTACTGCCGGCTGCAGCATTTTGCACAATAATTGTCTCTTCTTTGGACTGCTGTTTGCCCATCTTTGGTTATTAAGGGGATTGCCTTGCCCAATGACCTTGAAGATTTGGTCTCTGTACTAGTATTTTTTAACTAAGCGCCATCTACCGACCAACGACTATACTACAATAAAACGGCCTGAACTTAGAGTGAAGATAAAGCTACTGCACAAATGTGTCACCGAGTTGTCATCGTTTTTGCCTATTTTATTCGCTCTCTGAGAGATCTTCGAATACATTTTGTTCCTATTGTTTTTGTCGTCTTGTACGAATATCTGCCTACATGATAATAATTATTATTTATTTATTTTGAACTACACTATGCACTATGCCTGCTGACATAGCTTTAATTCTACTAAATGATACATTCTGAAGGTCTGATGATGACCAGGTATATACTTATCGGTTCTCAGTAACGGAAGTACTTAGGATGACCTAGCTTTCAACATTTATCTGATTGAGCACGGGTGCTACTACATGAAACATTCTGAAGGTCTGATGATGACCAGGTATATACTTATCGGTTCTCAGTAACGGAAGTACTTAGGATGACCTAGCTTTCAACATTTATCTGATTGAGCACGGGTGCTACTACATGAAACATTCTGAAGGTCTGATGATGACCAGGTATATACTTATCGGTTCTCAGTAACGGAAGTACTTAGGATGACCTAGCTTTCAACATTTATCTGATTGAGCACGGGTGCTACTACATGAAACATTCTGAAGGTCTGATGATGACCAGGTATATATTTATCTGTTCTCAGTAACGGAAATAGTTAGGATAACCCAGCTTTCAACATTTATCTAATTGAGCACGGGTGTTACTACATGACAAATTCTGAAGGTCTGATGATGACCAGGTATATGCTTATCGGTTCTCAGTAACGGAAGTACTTAGGATGACCTAGCTTTCAACATTTATCTGATTGAGCACGGGTGCTACTACATGAAACATTCTGAAGGTCTGCTGATGACCAGGTATATGCTTATCGGTTCTCAGTAACAGAAATAGTTAGGATGACCTAGCTTTCAACATTTATCTAATTGAGCACGGGTGCTACTACATGATACATTCTGAAGGTCTGATGATGACCAGGTAAATGCTTATCGGTTCTCAGTAACAGAAATAGTTAGGATGACCTAGCTTTCAACATTTATCTAATTGAGTACGGGTGCTACTACATGAAACATTCTGAAGGTCTGATGATGACCAGGTAAATGCTTATCGGTTCTCAGTAACAGAAATAGTTAGGATGACCTAGCTTTCAACATTTATCTAATTGAGCACGGGTGCTATTACATGAAACATTCTGAAGGTCTGATGATGACCAGGTAAATGCTTATCGGTTCTCAGTAACAGAAATAGTTAGGATGACCTAGCTTTCAACATTTATCTAATTGAGTACGGGTGCTACTACATGAAACATTCTGAAGGTCTGATGATGACCAGGTAAATGCTTATCGGTTCTCAGTAACAGAAATAGTTAGGATGACCTAGCTTTCAACATTTATCTAATTGAGCACGGGTGCTATTACATGAAACATTCTGAAGGTCTGATGATGACCAGGTAAATGCTTATCGGTTCTCAGTAACAGAAATAGTTAGGATGATCTAGCTTTCAACATTTATCTAATGATGACCAGGTACTCGTATATACTTATCGGTTCTCGAACGGTAACGGAAATAGTTAGGATGACCTAGTTGATGACCCTGTTTTAATGTTGCCATTGTAACTATTCCGAAATTACAATAATTAATTAATTCTATAGGAAATAAGGTTAAAGAGGCGTAAAGAAAAGTGCTGAGTTTAGGATTTTTAAATATCACCGTTATATTAATCCTTTATGCATTGGGAAATACGAGTAATACGTCTGTATCCTACCAATAACATATCGAGAAGAAGAGCGTGAGACCAAATGAGTGTCCTTTTATAAGGTTGGATTGAACAGGAAGCATGAAGTAATTTGCAAGTTAAAAACACATAGGTGGCGCTTCCGTCGGATTCTAATAAAGTCAACTAAAAATTATTTTTTGCAAATTTAAAATATACCAACACTAAAAAATATACTCAAAAATTAATACACTCATTTAAACATTATTTATACAAACATAAAATCCCTAAACAGAACGAATACTCCTTCCCAATGTTTGCTGGGGAATACATAATTATGGTCCAACATTTGTTGCTAGGATTAGGGAAACCCAGGAAAACCTAATCAGACCATCTCATTAATTACTTAATTAATTCCAACAATAAAATACAAATCTTCATATACATAATTTAATTAGTTATCAAATTTATTATAAACCTGAAAAAAGCTTAAACTAAATGTGCTGTAATTTTAACCTGAAACAAAAAGCTTAAGACTAAATAGGTTATAATGTGCACCTGAAAAGAGCTGAAGGTTAACGTTATTTAAAAATTATTTCATTTATCAATTATAAACCTGAAGAAAATGCCAAAATTTGCTATAATTTAAACCTGAAAAAGAAACTAAATGTGTTATAATGTACACCTGAATAGAGCTGAAGGTTAAAGCTATTTAAAAATATTTCAATTATTTCATAGAATTTCATATTACCTGATTAGATTTAAAATCATCTGTCAATTTCGATGAAATAGCTGGTCGCACTTTTGTGTGGTCGTGAATCTATAAATAAAAAAAATCAATGAAACAAATCATATCAATTTTTTAAGGTACATACTTTATCCCAATACATCATCAATGTTATACATCTTATCAATACATCATAATATTATATTTACCTACCTGCAATTTGGGAATTGCTGATTTTAGTAATCTACGCCTTTGTGTGCTTCTGCTCTGAACAAAATGCCTAAATTTGCTAAAATTTAAACCTGAAAAAGAAACTAAATGTGTTATAATGTACATCTGAAAAGAGCCAAAGGTTAACGTTATTTAAAAATATTTCTGAAGAAAATGCCTAAATTAGCTGTAATTTAAACCTGAAAAAGAAACTAAATGTGTTATAAAGTACATATGAAAAGAGCTAAAGGTTAACGTTATTTAAAAATTATTTCAATTATCAATTATAAACCTGAAGAAAATGCCAAAATTTGCTATAATTTAAACCTAAAAAGAAACTAAATGTGGTATAATGTACACCTAAAAAAGAATATGATTTATAAATTGTGGAATAAAATAGGTATGTATATTTTCTAACGGCGTACAACTTCCGGTAAATTTAGAGCCCAGTTCTAAATTACACAACAGCTTTTTAAGGGAACTGGATCAGTTAGAGGAACATCATTGTTGCAGTGGCATCCTTCAAAGTTACAGTTATTGGGGACGGGGTCTGTAAAAAACGCAGGTGATTATCAAACAATTCTAACTAATTTGATGAAAACATGTAAAGAAATTAAATTCTATACAGTAAAGAATTTCATATTACCTAATTAGATTTTTAAAATCATCTGTCAATTTCGATGAAATAGCTGGTCGCACTTTTGTGTGGTCGTGAATCTATAAATAAAAAAAATCAATGAAACAAATCATATCAATTTTTTAAGGTACATACTTTATCCCAATACATCATCAGTGTTATACATCTTATCAATACATCATAATATTATATTTACCTACCTGCAATTTGGGAATTGCTGATTTTAGTAATCTACGCCTTTGTGTGCTTCTGCTCTGAACAAAATGCCTAAATTTGCTAAAATTTAAACCTGAAAAAGAAACTAAATGTGTTATAATGTACATCTGAAAAGAGCCAAAGGTTAACGTTATTTAAAAATATTTCTGAAGAAAATGCCTAAATTAGCTGTAATTTAAACCTGAAAAAGAAACTAAATGTGTTATAAAGTACATATGAAAAGAGCTAAAGGTTAACGTTATTTAAAAATTATTTCAATTATCAATTATAAACCTGAAGAAAATGCCTAAATTTGCTATAATTTAAACCTAAAAAGAAACTAAATGTGGTATAATGTACACCTAAAAAAGAATATGATTTATAAATTGTGGAATAAAATAGGTATGTATATTTTCTAACGGCGTACAACTTCCGGTAAATTTAGAGCCCAGTTCTAAATTACACAACAGCTTTTTAAGGGAACTGGATCAGTTAGAGGAACATCATTGTTGCAGTGGCATCCTTCAAAGTTACAGTTATTGGGGACGGGGTCTGTAAAAAACGTAGGTGATTATCAAACAATTCTAACTAATTTGATGAAAACATGTAAAGAAATTAAATTCTATACAGTAAAGAATTTCATATTACCTAATTAGATTTTTAAAATCATCTGTCAATTTCGATGAAATAGCTGGTCGCACTTTTGTGTGGTCGTGAATCTATAAATAAAAAAAATCAACACGTTTCTCTCCTATAAGTTTCAAACTTTGTATACCACAGTTAAAAGCACCATGGCTGCCTATTTCTTGTATTTTAGAAAAAAAGTAATTTAGATCTATAACTCGTCTTCCAGATATATTTTTTGTTTCTGCTTGTGATTCTTCTTCAATAATCAAATCTGGTAAATCTTCTTCATCTTGCTCAACCTAAAACAAACAAACAATGCAGTGTCAAAATTAGGGAAACTATCTAATATCTAACAAATACCACAGTGTAAGCAAACAGAATAAATTACCGGCATAATTTGCTCTGCCTCCTCAGCAACTTCCATACCAGACAGATCATATATTTCTGTTAACGGCTGAAGTTCCTGATTTTGTAATTCAGAGTTTTGCTGTTTCCTTAACTTCCTGAAACATAATAACTTAAGTGAGCTAAGGTAATGTTTTTGCTGCTACAGTCTGGTAATTAGCCATACACCACAAGAAAACTAAAAAGTACTTTAAGCAGGTATTTTTTTCCCCAGTCACCTTAGTCTCCATGAGACCTTTCAAACGTAGTGCCTTCAATGAGATCCTTTACCCACCTTCGAAGTCCACCATCAGGTAGATAACATCATCAGTTACCAAGGTCTCAATGAGACCTTTCAAATGAGCCCAAACACGATGCTTCTACGTAGTGCCGTCACTGAAATCCTTTACCCACCTTCGGAGTCCACCATAAGGTAGGTGACATCATCAGTCACCAAGGTCTCAAGGAGACCTTTCAAATGAGTCCAAACACGATGGTTCTACGCAGTGCCGACACTGAGATCCTTTACCCACCTTCGAAGTCCACCATCAGGTAGGTGACATCATCAGTCACCAAGGTCTCAATGAAACATTTCAAATGAGTCCAAACACGATGGTTCTACGCAGTGTTGACACTGAGATCCTTTACTCACCTTCGGAGTCCACCAACAGGTAGATGACATCATCTGTCACCAAGGTCTCAAGGAGACCTTTCAAATGAGTCCAAACACGATGGTTCTACGTAGTGCCGACACTGAGATCCTTTACCCACCTTCGGAGTCCACCATCAGGTAGATGACATCATCAGTCACCAAGGTCTCAACGAGACCTTTCAAATGAGTCCAAACACGATGGTTCTACGTAGTGCCGACACTGAGATCCTTTACCCACCTTCGGAGTCCACCATCAGGTAGATGACATCATCAGTCACCAAGGTCTCAACGAGACCTTTCAAATGAGTCCAAACACGATGGTTCTACGTAGTGCCGTCACTGAAATCCTTTACCCACCTTCGGAGTCCACCATCAGGTAGATGACATCATCAGTCACCAAGGTCTCAACGAGACCTTTCAAATGAGTCCAAACACGATGGTTCTACGTAGTGCCGTCACTGAAATCCTTTACCCACCTTCGGAGTCCACCATCAGGTAGGTGACATCATCAGTTACCAAGGTCTCAATGAGACCTTTCAAATGAGTCCAAACACGATGGTTCTACGTAGTGCCGACACTGAGATCCTTTACCCACCTTCGGAGTCCACCATCAGGTAGATGACATCATCAGTCACCAAGGTTTCCATGAGACCTTTCAAATGAGTCCAAACACGATGGTTCTACGTAGTGCCGACACTGAGATCCTTTACCCACCTTCGGAGTCCACCATCAGGTAGATGACATCATCAGTCACCAAGGTCTCAAGGAGACCTTTCAAATGAGTCCAAACACGATGGTTCTACGTAGTGCCGTCACTGAAATCCTTTACCCACCTTCGGAGTCCACCATCAGGTAGGTGACATCATCAGTTACCAAGGTCTCAATGAGACCTTTCAAATGAGTCCAAACACGATGGTTCTACGTAGTGCCGACACTGAGATCCTTTACCCACCTTCGGAGTCCACCATCAGGTAGATGATATCATCAGTCACCAAGGTTTCCATGAGACCTTTCAAATGAGTCCAAACACGATGGTTCTACGCAGTGCCGACACTGAGATCCTTTACCCACCTTCGAAGTCCACCATCAGGTAGGTGACATCATCAGTTACCAAGGTCTCAATGAGACCTTTCAAATGAGTCCAAACACGATGGTTCTACGTAGTGCCGACACTGAGATCCTTTACCCACCTTCGGAGTCCACCATCAGGTAGATGACATCATCAGTCACCAAGGTCTCAACGAGACCTTTCAAATGAGTCCAAACACGATGGTTCTACGTAGTGCCGTCACTGAAATCCTTTACCCACCTTCGGAGTCTTTACTTTTATTCTTGTATTTAGGCATGATAATTGAATAAGCTTACTCTATGATATTTTCAAAAAACTAAACGAAATTATAAACTACTTTACATATATTTACAAACTTAATTTCTATTGTTCTTTTACAAAATATTTATATTTGTATTATTTACAATATGCTTTCATTCAAAAATCGTTCAAAACGTGAGGTTTTAATTTTTATTTCGATAAAATAACGCGCGTACAGTCCACGCGTCACAAGAGTCATCGAGACACTGATTTATCGCGTTCCGAGGCTCTCGAGCACGCATTACAGGGCTTAGCGGGGGTGCTCCTGTGGGGTACTGGTGAAGTTTTGGGTTTTTATTCATTATTTAAAAATATTAAAAGAATTAAGAAAAAAAAAACTACTGAAATTGTGAAACGCATCATTACATATTATTTAGTACAAAATTCATGCCGATCTATTTAACCGTTACAGAGAAAATTGACAGTTTAAGTTGAAAAAGGACCTATTTAACAAATTTTTTTCCCAATATTTGGGAGAGGTTATTAAAATTTTAAACAAGTTAATAAGATTGTCATGACCTACAGTATATCATATATTTTTTATATGGTAAACGCACAAAAGCATTCATCTACAATCTTCTTCAAACTTACAGTGTTTTTGGGATTTGAGCGAGGTAATCCCCTTAATTTCTACACGTTAGCGTTCAGTATTTGCCACGAACGAAAGTAGATAGCCATTATTTCGATCTAATTATTATGCCTTCATTACACGAGGTGCAAATATTCCGCTCCAAATATGGGATACACGCGCATCGCGTTACCGGACTACTCCGACGGCGGGGTCGCCATATACGGTGGGTGTAAAGGGAGATAAGTAAAACGATAATATTTTAATTAGTTGCCATTTATTGTATTCACTATAAGTACCTCACCTTCTGGGAGATTAAACAAGATATATCATAGGAACAGAGCAGTTATGAAATAAAAGTCGAGCTATCTCGTATAATAGTTTAATTAAGAAAATAACGATGATCACGTGCGATGTGCGACAAAAGCTTTTTGTATGCCGATTTAAATTGTCTAGCATTTGGATTATTATTATGACCACCTTGACTTCTAATTTTGCCAAAAATATCTCAATGTAGTCTTGACTAAACTTGTACATAGTCAAATAAGACATTATGTTGGTCTCAATCAACGTGGTATATAAATGCTGCAGACTATTCATACAGATGATTAGCCCAATTATTCCAGTATTCAATCTTCCTTTATGTAACGGCACCTGCTCACTGCGGTATTCAACTCGCGAATCTTTTTTTAGTTTTTAACATTTCTTTTGTTGTTAGTGATAAGAGATAGCTAGTAGCACTTACACGAAATGAAATAATTTCTTGATTATTTTCGGGACTCATGGGCTTTTTGAATCCAAAAGAATTAAAGTTTCTTGAGTTCAATATATCAAACAAGTAGTTAATCAGTTTTATGAACCGAACAGTGGCATCAAACTTTGAAAATGTAACTATTTTCAATTCCTTGGAGCAGAACTCGATGGCATTTGCAACGCTGTTGCTAAGTAACTGTGAGGCTAGTTTTACCTTCATTATTTCGTTTCTGAAGTTGATAGGACGCGGAGTCAGCTTATTGGCCAAATGCAGGTTGTTTTCTTCTTGGACATTGTGCAGACTTACAATATGGTTCCATTTGATTATGGTTCCTCTCGCTTTCTGTTTCTCTCCCTCTCCTCCTTCCATTCGTAAAGCCCCATACATTAAATTTTTGTTTCTCACTATAAGCTTACATATTAATTTTCACATTTCTGAGTTCAAAAAATGACGTAGTTAAATATTTACAACGTTCCTTGGCAAACTTGGCATCTAGATCATTTGGGACCATTTTGTGTTTCAAGCAATAGAAACTCGTATCTATTAGTAGTGGTAGATGGTTTTAGTAAGTTTACTTGGTTACAACCGGTGCCAAATACTTGTGCAATCCATGTAGTATCGACAATGGATTTTCTTATTCGCGTATTCGGATTACCAAAGCGTATCATATCAGACCGTGGTAAAGCATTTACTAGCCAGGAATTTGAAAACTATTGTGAGTTGAAGCAAATTCAACATATTTTGAATGCTGTAGCTTGTCCACGCGCAAATGGGCAAGTGGAAAGAAGCAATCGCACTATTTTACAATCTTTGATTGTGTACTTGTGCCAGTGCAGTGTATCATTTATAAAGTGTCCTTAAAATAATTTAATTGTGTTTTAATGCAGAGGAATTTCAAAAAAATATTCAACGATACGAGTTCTATATAATAGCGTCCGGAGTGAATAATAAAATGGAAGAAGTACAACTGTCACTATTTCTACACTGGTTAGGAGAAGAATGTATTGAAATTTTTAATACGTTTAACCGCAAGGAAGAGGACAAGAAAAATTACGCTACAGTATAGAAAAAGTTCCAAATTATTTCGTTCCCGTTAATAATGAAAGCGTCAGTGCCCACGTGTTCTTCACAAGGAACCAGCATGATGGAGAATGTATTGATACTTATATTCACGAGCTTGAAAAGCTAAGTAAAAAGTAATTTCGGTGATATGGCAGAAATATTGATAAGAGACAAAATCATTACTAGTATAATCCGCGCGCGACGAGAATGGTATGGGACCTAGTCAAAGTAAATCGAAAATGACAGTTCTCACGTAGCGTTAGCTAATAGTGCTGAACAAATTTAATGACATAATTATTTTTTTGTAATATCTAGTATCAATAAAGATTTGTCGTTTCTTTCTATTAATTGTAAATTAATTATTACTGCGATCTATAATAGGTTTATGAAAATACATAAAAATGTTTCATGGTTGTAATCAATTTAACACATTGAATGCCACCGACACACCATGTGTGTTCGGGCAAATCCATATCAGCACGCCGCGAACACACCAGGTGTGTTTTGAATGTTTCAGTAATATTTCAAAAACGAAGCCACATTTTCTACTCAAATTCTCAGTACATCATTTTCTAGCCATAAACTACGGAGTTTTTAAGTGGCCCGCGAAAAGAAGATACTTAATGTTTTATGGAAAAAAGGTTATTTTGTAATGCCGAGAACACGCCAGGTGTGTTCAGTTCTAAAAGGTAATCAAAGGTTCTCAAATTTATTTATTTTTGACCATATTTTTATATTAATAAAAAAACCTGTTGGTTTTTTTACGGCGCCTTGGTAAACTAATTTGTGCTTTATTGTTGTAATTCAATAATATTTATTTAATAGTTCTTTTCTACTTTTTGTTCTTTATTTAGGTTTAAAACGGATTTATCCGCAAATTGCCGAATTCCGTAATGAATCCTTTTTAAAACTATAAGAAAGCACCCGGGTTCGATATATGTAATAAAATAATAATAAATAGATATATTTAATAAATATATAACATACAAATACAATAATTGTCGTTGGAGATGATCTCTTTACTGTTGTCGATGAGAATCTACAAAAAGAGACTTCAGCTTTCTTTTTAAAGTTAATTTACTAGAGGGTCTTCTGATTCCTTCAGGAAGCGCATTCCAGGCGCGTACAGCCTGCACAGAAAAAGAGTTGGAAATAAACGCAGATCGGTGCATCGGAACAGACAGTTGATAAGTTTCAGTAGAGCGAGGAGGCCGATCATGAGAAGAACATAAGAATTGGAATTTTGATTTTAAGTAATCTGGTGAATTGGGATCGAAACGTACTGGCTATTTAGTCCCTATTATATCATATTTTAAAGTTATTTTCAAATTATATTTCGTCTGTCCCTATTACCAATGTCGGTTTTACAAACTACTGACTAAATCTTTGAGGTGCCGAAATTTCTAAGAAAGACAGCTGAGGTCGTAGGCAAACAGATGTCTTGCTTTCGTTACATTTTGGTACATGGTATTTTTATTATCAACTGCAATTGTAAAGCTCGCGCCCGCTTTTATGACTTTTAAACAATAACCTAGATAACAACCCCATCTCATTGGTCCACTACCCTTACAAAAAATATGACGTCATTGTATGTATTAGTGAGTAAAATAGAAATATTTTCGCTTAGACTCAAAATTATCATCAGTGCAGTGTTCGAAGCCTTCGACATCGCATGTGTCCTATGTTAAGTTTTGTTGTGTTCCTATCGAAACATTCTTCTTGGATTTCTTTCTCGACGACTACGGCTAGTGCCCCTGGACTTTCCCGATTCACTCTTACGACGACGACCACGCCTACTCTTATTTGGACTCTTTTGATTGCACACACGACGACTTAACGCTAAGAAGACGACGCCGACGGCTACGATAACATTGACCCATCGGAATTTAATAAATAGGTAAGTACCTACCAAGTATATTTTAAAATTACTTTAATTTATTTTGCTAAGAGTAGATGATTCAGATACCTACCTAATGATAAATATAAAAAGCCTGTGAAGTTATTTTTACGATATTTCATATTTTCGGAGATATGATTTTTTAGCAGTTAAAAAGATATGAGGAGTGAAAGTGAAGTCGGGGGTTTTCATAAATTTTACTTTATAATTATATAATAAGAGGTTTGTACGCTTACGCCCCTGTGATAAGAGCGAGCATTACATAGTCCAGTGTTTTCTGTGAAAAACTCCCAAGTCGAACAAAATGACTGTAGAAACGTGTTTTATTCCCGATTCCTTGAATATCAATAATAAAACCACAAAAGGTTTGCAACACCTGATAATATTATCAGTACAAAACACTAAACGATATAATAAAATAATGGAGCTTTGTACCGGTGAAGGAATTTTTGTCCACGTGGAATTCCATTTCCCCTTGTAATTCCAGCTATATTTAGTAAAGTTTCTCATTTTAACGGATTAATCAGGGGAATATGCAAACCACCTAGTTAAATCGCATATAAATACGTATCTAATTTTTTTGCACGTTAACGGTAACAACGCCTACAAACTACAAACCAAAATATAAACAAAATATCCGATACGAAATGAAGTGGAGGAGAAACTTTACTGACCCAAGCAAATTTGAACTTTCTGTTTACTTCTATATTAAAATTTACTTTTTTACATTAAGTAGCCATTTTTCTGAAATACTGTGCATTTTTAGCTTACATATAAAAATACATGTTGCCTTGTTTCTGACTCTAGGATTTCTCTGATTTATGATAATTCTCTCACACTGTAGGTTATGGATGCATTCGGAAATCCGCTACCCTCGTGTTCGTGGGAGGACCTGCATTGTAGTTTTCCGAGCATAGAAGGTGAATTGGAAGCAATGGAAATAGAACATCTGGAGGCAAATCCTCTAACGATCCAGCCAACTTCACCGTTGACTGATGCTGAGTTGTATGGAATCTTATCAGAAAATATATTAGGTTATATGGAGACTGATGATTCCGAAATGGAATTGGAACCTGACGAAGAAGAGATTATGCCAGTTATGGACTCTTCCAGTGACAGATGGCTCCCAGGTAATCCTGAAAGTACTTCAACGAAACTACCTTTTACCAAAACGAGCGGCCTAAAAGAAGAGATAGAGGGTACACCTATTGGATACTTTGAAACTATTTGCAATTCAGAACTATTAGAAATGTTGAAATTTTCAACTAATGATTATGGTGAACGTCAACAGGCAGTGAACAGAGGGCCACATAGTAGAAGCAAAACGTGGAAGCCAGTGACATGTGAAGATCTAAAAATATTTTTTGGTTTAATATTCCACATGGGATTTATCAAAATCAACCGTCTATCAGACTATTGGAAAAAAGACATCTACTTTAATCAACCTATATTCGCCAAGACAATGTCAAGAAATAGATTTCTTTTAATTTTAAGAATGTTAAGTGCTTCAACAGGGTCTAACACAATAAGCTATGAAAAAGTAAAAAATGTGATAGAGTTTTTCAATAAAAGAATGTTAGAACTTTATTACCCTACAATAAATATTGTCATAGACGAATCAATGATGCTATGGAGAGGTCGTTTACGTTTTAGACAATATATGAAGGGGAAAAAAACAAAATATGGTTTGAAATTCTATGCACTTGCTGATCAGCTAGGGGTTGTTTTAAAACTTCATTTATATGGCGGTGCATCTGACGCTCTTGTAGGTGGAATTAATCACGTCAATAAAGTGGTGATGCATTTAATGCAGGCTTATTTAAATGTAGGTCACCATTTATACATGGACAACTTTTACACGAGCGTAGACTTGGCCGAAGATCTTTTTAACAAAAATACTTACTGTACAGGAACTCTTAGAAAACAAAGAAAAAATAATCCAAAAACAGTCATTAAAACCAAATTGAAAAAGAGTGAACTTTGTATTCAGCACAAAAATAACATTTGCGTTATTAAATGGCTGGATAAAAGAGAGCTATTGGTAATTTCGACAAAGTATAACGGAACTTTAGAAAACATTACAGATCGCAGAGGAAATATAAAATTAAAACCACAAATGGTAAACCATTATAATAAAAATATGAATGGAATAGATCGACATGACCAAATGTTGTCATATTATTCATGTGAGCATAAATCACTGCGATGGTACAAAAAAGTAATCATACATATAATGCAAGTTATTCTTGTTAACTCTTATTTCTTGTACAATAAGTATTCTTCGGCTGGGAAATCAAATTTATATGATTTTAGATTAAGCGTTATTAAATCCTTATTGGAACCTCATATACCATCGGAATTAGAAATAGCAATAGGGACGAAAATCCACTGCCTAAAAAAATTAGACAAAGATGCAAAAGGCAAAATAAAACGAAAAAGATGCATCCATTGTTGGAACATGAATAAAAAAAGGGTAGCATCATCATTTGCTTGCGAAAACTGCCCCCAACAGCCAGGCATCTGCATTGAATGTTTTAGGAAATATCACAAATATCAGTAGCTTTCGGAAATATCCCATTGTTATTAAAATTTCCAAAACTATTAATAAATAATCCATGGTATGTGAAGGAAAAAAAAAACAATAAATTGATTTAAAAGCAATGTTGATCTATTTTCATATGATTTGATGAGATTCATAAGTTTTTATGATACAGTCCGCGCGCGAGTTGACACACTCATTAGGGTCATAATTGTGATAATTAGTCCACAGCCCTTTCGCATTCATGAGCTCTGCGTTCAACTCGAGCGCGGACTGTACGTACATAATTATTTATCCTTAGTAAAAGTTTTACTAAATAAAGACTACAAATTTTACGTATTTTAGCAATGTTAATTTTGAGATGATTATAGATATTGATATAGTGTAATTACTTCTTACTTATATATACATAGTTACTACTTATTTTAATAAATGTTGTACTAAATATATAAATCAGTCTTATGATTGCAATCACCCCGAATACTACGAGTATAATATATTATATACCTATTACCTACTTCAAAAGGCTGACGACGCTTATGATACGGCCGTGGAAGGTAAGCATGGGATAATATCAACAATGTGTTGATATCTAACCTTTTAATCAACAATTCAATATTTCCACAAATAGAAACATCAATAGTTAAGAAACGGTTAAAAATATTAGCAGTTTAGAATATTAATAAATCACTTAATCACTTAAAACATAAAAAGCTTATTTGTTCAACAAACTATAATGACAATATTTTAGGAAATCAACTTTGAAATAAGTATTTCTAGATAAGTCAATAAAACTAACAGTAATTAAACACTAAACTTTGATTGTTGATATTTTAGTTGTTGACAGTAACCGGAAGTAATGATCAAAATATTTAAATTTACAAACTAAGTTGATCTGTGTTCGATTAACCTTATTATTTCCCACATGATTGCACGTCTTTTGATTGGAGGGACATGGTTCAGTTCACTACTTACAAACATTCCAAAGTGATAATTAGAGTCTTTTATATTATCATATTCATTATCTGCAAAAAGATTTAAAGTTTGAACACCAACATTTTCTACAGAAATATTTTTTACATGTGTATTATCATCGATTAAAGTTTGGGTAGCAACATCTTGTTTCGGTATTTTTTCTGAACCGGCAAACATGTCTTCTGAACACTTCGGCTCGTTTTTTAGGGCTAGATAATCTTCAAGACTTTGGCTATCTTCGTCAAAATAGGTGCATTCAGAATCTGGTCGATAGTGTTGATCTTTAGCTAAAAATAAAAGCTAATTAGGTAATATGAAACTAAACAAGAAACTTGCATCTGATGGAACATAACTATTAACATGTCTCTTTACCTTCTGTAGTGGTATCATTTTTCGAGCATACTGGAGATTGCGTTGCGATTGCGATTTCGGAATCAAATAATATTGGAGATTTCTTGTTGCCTAAAAAAAATGATTAGTAAAATAAATAAATTTACACTAGTCAGCACTCATCAGAGTCACTAGTTAAAAATCTTATTCGGGCGCGAACACATGCAGTGCAGATACTGTATTTGTTTGGTGCACCTCTTGAAATGTCTTGAGCGCGATGAGCGGCACATTTACTAGATCTACGGGGGCATACCTAAGCAGAAGAGTAGGTAACTATCCAACAGATAGATATAACAACTGACTATGCCAAAAAAAGAATGCGTTTATTTTACGTGTTCATCACACAAAAATATGCCCTTACCGGGATTCGAACCTCAGACCACCGGCAGATGGGGGGATTGGGGTACATACTAATGCACACGAGACATGGGCTAACACGAGCGTCTAGCTAGACTAGTTTGGAATCACCGATCTATTACATCACAGATATAACTTTTCGATGTCAAACTTAATTTATTACAGCATGATCAGGGTGAATACATTAGTCGTAGTGGGTTGTGATGTTGATGATAAAAAATGTTTTAGATTATATTACAAGATTCTTACTTTCTATGTTGGAACGCTTTAAAGGAGGGGAGCAGTCTGCCTTATTCTCGTCATCATTAATATCTTCAGTTTCCGGTATAAACTTAACTTTTCCTGAAAAAACATAAGATAAGAAGTCAGTTTCTTTCAGTTCAATTTACTTCAAACTTTAGTGACGTGGCCAACTGCCATAACGATATTACGAGATAAAAAAACGTAAACAAACTTTCCTATATCTAAAAATTTTTAAATTATTTACGGTCGGATCTTGATGTGATACTATTTCAGAATACGAAATTAATTAATTTAAATTAATTTATTTATTATGGTCGGACTTAGCCAGATTTTTAGCTTATTGTAAAACACCTGATAACCGTAAAGCAATAAAGAATTCACTCGTACTTAGACCGTAAAATACCTATACCCCTATATTGTCACCAAGTCAAACTCATGTACCTAAATACTTCAAGTTTGAGAACCAAATGTATTATAATACATTTACTTACCATAAAATCTATTTCTCGCCATATTTCCGAGTAACAAAACTCACGACACTATTGTAATCACCTTTATTCACGTGAAGCACAAGAAATACTAACCGGCAAACAGCGTCAAAGCCGAAAAAAAGCCGTTTAAAAACTTTGTCTTCAATCAGTGCCATGAACACAACAAGTGTGTTCACTGTTTTTCCTAGTCGCAATGCCGTGAACACACCAAGTGTGTCCGCAGTTTTAAATGGCGGCACTGCGATGAACTTTAAGAAAATCTTGGTGGCAGTGAATGTGTTAATAAAATATTCAGGTACATTATTTTACAGTTATTCCAACTCTTCAATACCACTTGTTAACGCCATCTATTGTCAACAAGGAGTCAAGCGATGTTCGACCGGATCACTTACATTACCGCACTATGGAAGCAGTTCTCGGCGGAATGCATAGATGGCGCCACTAGTGGGTTGGAGCTCACTATATATAGGCCGCTGAATCCTCCGGCCACCTCTCTCTCCGCCACCACCTCATTGGAACAACAGCCCCTCGGACAGTCTCATTAAATTTTAATACAATATTGTAAAACGAGCAATAAAAGTTATAAGTGTTGTAAACTCTTTTAATTACTCAGTCAGATGACAAAGAGTGTAGGGCCAGTCACTATAAATACATAAATTCCCCACTCTGAACCAGCATAATACAAATTTGGGAGCCATCAGCTCAGACCACGCCCCAACATATTGGACCTTCGGAGCCGAATTTGGACGTAACTGACGTGGACGAAGACCAGTGGCCGGCTCCACCACTCCTAAAAATATCCCTTTCCGTATTTGCACTAAAATCGTGTCTTTGTTGCAGAATTTGAAGAAAAATCGGCGTGCCACGTGCTGGTTGCAGGAACACGTGAGTACCTTGTTTCTCATACACTGCCAATATGAGTGTAGAACGTGCTAAATCGCCTAAACCGCTTCTCGGTGCTGAAATAAGTGATAATGTGCGTGAATTCGTGAAAAAACGGGCATCGATTACCGGGAGATTAACGTCATTTATTAAATTCGTGAATATGTTCGAGGGGGCTCAATTAACGCGGAAACAAGTAACGGAATTAAAATTACGGTGTGAGGGAGCAAAATTATTAAACGACGAATTTAATTCGGTCCAAAATAAAATCGAAGAATTAGTGTTAGATAGTGAGATATCCCAGCAATTAGATATTCGTGAAGCGTTCGACAATAATTTCTACCAAATCATGGCTACTGTCGATAATTTATTGGAAAACTTCAGACCTAGTGACGAATCTTCTAGATGTAACAATAGCGCGCACGCGGTTGTAAAATTACCCACAATATCGTTAAACACATTCGACGGATCATACGATAGCTGGCTCGAGTTTAGAGACACCTACCTTTCTATGATTCACAATACTCAGCTCGACGATATTCAAAAGTTTCATTATTTGAGATCATCTTTAGTAGGTAATGCCGCTCAAGTTATAAAGTCGGTAGAATTCACACGGGAGAATTACGCAACGGCGTGGGAATTAATTACTAATAGATATAACAATTCTAAATTATTAATTCACAATCACATTAAAGGAATATTTTCTATTCCACACGTAAACAAAGAATCTTACTTTCACATTAGGAAATTAATCGATACGATTTTGAAAAACCTACGCGCTTTGAAAACACTAGGAGAACCTACCGAGTCATGGGATACGCTAATAATCTACATTATTACTTCGAAATTGGATTTAGTAATCGAAAAAGAATGGGAGCAATTCAAGAATAACATAACTTCTCATTCTAATAGACGTATTGAATTAAACGATTTGCTAAGTTTTTTAAAGGATAAAGCAGATACTTTAGAGATGGTGAGATCACACCAATCTTCTTATTCGAATAGGACATCGTGTGAACAAACTAAGAAACCTACATCACAAAGTTTTGTTCATACGGCTTCCACGCGGAGCAATGTCCACGCGAAGCACAAAACTACCCGCACGTGTATTTTGTGCAACGGGAATCATTCGTTATACGTATGCGATAAGTTTATTAAATTATCTATTGAAGATAGATTGGAATTCGTTAATCGTAATCGTTTATGTACGAACTGTTTACGCGTTGGTCATACGGCGACAGATTGTTGGTTCAGTTCGTGCAAGTTATGTAATAACAAACATAACAGTTTACTCCACATTCATTCACAATATGCGACGGGCTCGACGGAGAAACGCGATTCACCATCGAAGCCCACACAATCATCCACTACATTACATTCGTATCAGCAGTCACCCGTTAATATGGATTGCAATCGTTATACGTTAAATACGGTCTTGCTGTCTACCGCATTAGTTGAGGTAGCAGGTGACGACAACAATTATTATAAGGCTCGCGCGTTATTAGACAACGGGAGTCAACATTCGATTATTACTAATTCGTTACGCGATAAAATAAACGCACATTCGATACAGTCCTCTGTTCAAATCACAGGAATTGGGAATTCGGTCACTAAGACAAACCAGTCCTGTGAAATTCGTCTTAAATCGTTACACGGTAATTACAATACACGTATAAATTGCATTGTTTTAAATAACATTACTAATTCGTTGCCTTCAATCGAGTTAGACTTTAATTCGTTAAACGTACCTTATAATATTCATTTAGCTGATCCGACCTTCCATTCACCTTCAGAAATCGATTTATTAATAGGGGCGGATTGCTTTTGGGAGTTACTACTAGACGGTAGAATTCGTTTACATAAAGGTCCTTACCTTCAAAATACAACACTAGGATGGATCATTTCGGGAACTATTAATAATAATATTAAGTCGAATAATTATCGATTTTCTTGTAATTTTTCCGAGTCTATAGAATTAAACGATCAATTAAAGAAATTCTGGGAATTGGAAGAAATAAATACACAAACACCAGTTCTTTCACCAGAAGATAAGCTTTGTGAACAATTATTTACCGAGACTACGAAGCGTTTAAACGGTCGATTTTCGGTTCGTATCCCGCTTAAGAAACCGGTTGAATCGTTAGGTGATAGCTTTGAAACGGCTAAGAGTAGGTTTTTATCGCTTGAAAAACGCCTTCAGCGTTCACCACAATATAAACAAATGTATACAGATTTTATGCGAGAATATTTAAGTTTAGGTCACATGACGCGGATAGATGGCTACACTGGGCCGTGCTACTTCTTACCTCATCACGGTGTTTTCAGAGAACATAGTACAACTACTAAATTGCGAGTAGTATTTAGCGCGAATCAGAAAACGGTACCTACGGCTAATTCGACGTCGTGTGATTCGTTAAACGACATTCAAATGTCCGGTCCAGCGTTACAAAACGATTTATTTTCGATATTATTAAGATTTCGGCAATATAAATATGTAGCATGCGCGGACATAGAGAAGATGTTTAGACAAGTTTTGATTCAAGAAGATCAGAGAAATTTGCAATTAATATTGTGGCGGGAAAACCCAGCGGATACATTAGGTATATATATGCTTAACGTAGTGACTTACGGAACGAAGTCAGCTCCTTATTTAAGTATGCGTTGTATTAAACAGCTCGCGTTCGAATGCGATGATCAGGAAATATCGCGCACTATGTTAAACGATTTTTACGTCGATGATTTAATAACTGGTCACGATTCGAAAGATAAATTATTAGAAAATTGCAAGAAGTTATCCGAAGTTTGTTTATCTGGCTGCTTTCCATTGAGAAAGTGGACCTTTAATTTTAAGGAAATTCCACCGGAAATACAAAATAATACGGAGGAATCGAAATGTTTATCATTAGATCAGTCTTATTCAGATCGGGTTCTTGGCTTAGGTTGGCTTCGAGGAACAGACGAATTTCATTTCGTTTCCAAAATTAACGTAAACACATCGAATTTAACTAAACGGTTTATGTTGTCTGTCGTGTCTCAGATCTATGATCCTCTTGGTCTGCTAAGTCCTATTATAATAATCGGAAAACATTTATTACAGCAAGCGTGGGGTTTTAAAATAGGTTGGGACGATTTAGTACCTAACAGTCTCTTACAGTCGTGGACAAAATTTATAGATATAATAAAAGGTTTATCAAGCATACGCATTCCGCGGTTTATACTTCAAGACGATTATGATAAAATTGAATTGCACATATTTTGTGACGCGAGTCAAATAGCTTACGGAGCGGTCGCTTACTGTCGAACACGTACCCATCGCGGCGATACTACAGTCAACTTATTATGTTCTAAAAGTCGGGTAGCTCCGGTAAAGACAATAACAATACCGAGGTTAGAGCTCTGCGGGGCGTTATTAGCCGCACGGTTATTACATAAAATAACGGGCTGTCTGAATTTAAGATTTAACGACATATTCATGTGGACTGATTCGACCATTGTGCTCGGGTGGTTAAACATACCATCTTATAAACTCAAACCGTTCGTTCAAAATCGAGTAAATGAAATAAATGATTTAGCTTGTAATGCAAAATGGTTACATGTTAACTCGAACGATAATCCAGCCGATCTTATTTCGCGAGGCGCGAACTTAACGGAGTTACATTCGTCGACACAATGGTGGAACGGGCCTTCATTTTTGCAACAAGATAACACTATTCGGAAAGTAAATCATAACGATAACACATTCGAAGTAGATTCCTTGCCCGAATTGAAACAATGTTCTGTTGCCTTGACATGTAAGAATAATTATGTAAGTTTTATTAATTTCAGTCGATTTTCTAATTTTAATAGATTATTAAGGTGTTATGCGTACGTTCTCAGATTCATTCGTAATTCGAGGTGTAAACGTAAAACGGAACGTCAATACGGTTCTTTATCTGTCACAGAACTTGAAAGGTCTTTATTATTGTTGACAAGACAAGCTCAGTTAGAATCGTTTCAGAGTGAATACAATGCATTATCCACAAACAGTAATATAAAATCTGATCATAATCTCACCAGTTTGAATTTGTTTTTGGATCCGAACGGAATCATACGTGTGGGTGGCAGATTAGTTAATTCGTATAACCTATCATACAACAAGAAACACCCAATGTTGGTATGTAGTAAACATCATTTCACTTTGCTTTTGTTTCGTTATAAACACTTAAAATTATTACATGCGGGTCCTCAACTTCTCTTGACGCATATCAGGGAAGATCTTTGGCCAATATCAGGCAGAAATCTAGCTAGAAAGACAGTAAACCAATGAGTTACGTGTTCTCGTGTCAAACCTAGATTGACACAGCCGATTATGGGCAATTTACCGAGCGAGCGTCTAAGTCCAGGTGTCCCGTTTCTACATGTCGGTGTAGATTACGCCGGACCCTTCTACATATTAAATCGTAAAGGTAGGGGTGCTAGACTCGAGAAAGCTTACTTATGTTTATTCGTTTGTTTTGCAACTCGGGCGTTACATCTGGAATTAGTCACTAGCCTAACTTCTGAAGGTTATATTTTAGCTTTAAAACGTTTCATATCGCGCAGAGGAAAGCCGCGTAAAATACTGTCTGATAATGGTAGAAATTTTGTAGGCGCTAAAGAATTTTTTAATTTTCTCAATACAAATTATAATGTTATATCGGAATATGCCTCAGATAACAACATAGAATTCGAAACTATTGTACCATATTCTCCTCATACTGGCGGTTTGTGGGAAGCAGGTGTGCGTTCCTGTAAACATCACCTGGCACGAGTTGTTTGTAATGCTAATTTAACTTATGAAGAGTTCAGTACCGTTTTAGTGCAAATCGAAGCAGTCCTGAACTCCCGTCCTATGTATCCTATGTCATCTGATCCAAATGATTTCAGCCCACTCACCCCAGCTCACTTCCTTATCGGCCGGCCCTTGGTTGCTCCAGCTGAAGAGGATGTGATGAACAAGGCGATTACAACTTTATCAAGATATAAACGCATTGAACAATTGCGACAGTCGTTCTGGAAGCGATGGTCCATGGAGTACATATCAGAGCTGCAGCAACGCACGAAATGGAAGACTACTAAGGATGATCTACAGCCTGGCATGTTGGTCGTCATAAAGGAAGATGGACTCCCACCTCTTCGATGGAAGCTGGGTCGAATAATAACCGCATATCCAGGAAAGGATGGAATCAACAGAGTGGCCGACATTAGAACAGCCACTGGAGTCATCAAGCGGACATTCTCCAAAATATGTCCATTACCAGTTCCTGTTGTGGAAGAAGCAAGCAATTAAATAAATTGAGCCAGCTCAAGCCGGGCGGGATGTTAACGCCATCTATTGTCAACAAGGAGTCAAGCGATGTTCGACCGGATCACTTACATTACCGCACTATGGAAGCAGTTCTCGGCGGAATGCATAGATGGCGCCACTAGTGGGTTGGAGCTCACTATATATAGGCCGCTGAATCCTCCGGCCACCTCTCTCTCCGCCACCACCTCATTGGAACAACAGCCCCTCGGACAGTCTCATTAAATTTTAATACAATATTGTAAAACGAGCAATAAAAGTTATAAGTGTTGTAAACTCTTTTAATTACTCAGTCAGATGACAAAGAGTGTAGGGCCAGTCACTATAAATACATAAATTCCCCACTCTGAACCAGCATAATACAAATTTGGGAGCCATCAGCTCAGACCACGCCCCAACACCACTCATATTTGCTTCATGGGAATCATCATCAGAGCTTTCGTCATCTTCAGAGCTTTCACTTTCGTCAGAAGTATCGCCTTCTGAAGTGTATACATTGTGAGGTTCAGTTTTTGATAACTTTAGACTTAACCACCCAAAGGAAGCTGTAAAAGGAAGATGTAGCGATTTTACGTCACACCTGACTAAATTCCACTGCGTCAATTTCAGCACAATATCATTGTTGCCGACGCTACAGCTGGCCGACGAAGCGTGCGCGCCTCAGTTCCAAAAGGTCGCATCCCATTCTTATCGCGCGCGTATTATATATCTAAGAGTCTTAGTAATCTGAGAGAAACGAATCTAACATTCAACAAAGCGATACAAATCTGCAGAGCAGCTGAGTTGGCAGGGGATCAGCTGAAACAAATAAATAAAGAAAAAGAAGAAAATTTTGTGAAAAAAAAACAGAAAAGCGGAAGTTATAAACAAAGGCATATACATGTCTCATCAGTAATTTCATAAGAAGAAAACCAAAGTGCTAATAAGAAAAGCCAGATTCCAACTAGTATTAGGAACTCTGAACAAAAAGAATGTTCAAGATGTGGTTTTAATCATGGTTTTAGATGTCCAGCTATCGATAAGACTTGTAAAAAAATGTAACAAACTTCATCATTTTGCATGAATGTGTGTGTTCTCAATTTATTTATTAAAACCGAGCAGATTGTGGCTCAGGATACTGATTTATACATGGATACTGTTTTAAGTGATATTAATTCGGATAATTGTTGGATTCAAAATGTAAAATTTGTCGATAGTGATAAAATACAAGATAAAAGGAGATGTTTCAGAAATGTATGGCGCCTTGGCGTGGACAGTGTACATTCAGTAGGAAGTAGCTCATATTATTTCAAAGCTTTCCTTACTATCCAAATTCTAGATTTCACCTTGTTTTGGCGACAATAATTAATTATATGGATAATATATTGTAACACTGAGACAGTATGGTGGGTGTCGATTGCAGACAATTGACAGTTGTTATATCTAATGTCATATCATATTAAGAGTGTCAAATGTCAAATGCAAAGTCAAATAAGCACGATCTATTTGGATTTGGTCACATTGGATCCATATGGATTTTCTATTATTATTAAATCATTGTGTGTTAATTTCTAAAGCTACCTATTTTATCTAAGTATACGGTGCAATTCGTCGCTTCGATCAATCTGAACAAAATCGTGGCGACAGATCTCCAAGAGTCAACTTTGTCCATTTATTGTTACAATATTCACGTTTGCATGGGTTTTTGTTGAGATCTCGGACTCCGATATAAGTAATCTTCGATCGTCAACGATATTAACATACATAGCAATCGGTCTAAAACGACATAATAAACTGAAAGCAGTTTGGAAACGCTTGCGACCAGATTACTAAAATGCGCATATCACTAAAAAAAGCAATGTTCTGTCTAAGGTGTAACCACATAGTAGGCACCTTTTATATAAATAACAGAAAGGTGTAACTAAATGAATGTGAGCGCTGCATGGGCAGATGGTATAGAAGCATGATAAAATAGAAATTATTTGCACAAATCATCGATACACCAGCAGAAGGCTAATGGGCATCTTACTGAAAATTCAACCTACATAAACATGCCAATGCAAACTTAAATAAGTATGAACCTAACGTGAAACTGGATAATTGTGTGGCATAAATGAAGATTTGTCTTATAAAAATTATAACCCTACACAGTTGCAATTTCTGTATTTAATATTTGAAATATGACAGAAGTAAATAAAAAAACAGCATTTTATTTATTATTGTTTTATTTTTTCATTTCAATCATCATCCTCTCTTAACAATATGCCATCCAGGACCAAAGCCGGTGCCTCAATATTTTGTCTGATACCGAGCCCAACCCAGATTTATTTATTTATTTATTAAGGTTTGCCAACGAAATTACATTGTTGATACATTGTATGGACAGTTAGGTATGCATAAAGCTAATTTAGATAGAAGTAATTTCACTTAGACAAACACAGATACCATACAATGGTTATTACGTATACACAGGATCCCATTGTTCGCTTTCCAGTAGTACAACTGCAGTAATAACCACTTATCATGCCATCCCAACTTACTGCTTGTCTCGCCAACATTATGTATGTACATATAATACACTTTTCTAGATTGATGGTGATACTTTATACGACCTCATATTAATATGGTATCCTGTTAGGTTGGCATGAGTTCACTAACAACTTCCAGGTTGTTAGATATTTCTGCTTGGAATGACCCATATTGCCTAATATATTCCCCATAATAACTTAGCACCAGCATGCATCACACCACATCATGCCACCATCAGGAATCTGAAACAAATAAAACAAATCTATGTATAACATGTTCTATTTACTGTTGTAACATAACACTGTTATTATTTAATTATTATAATGATAATTTTTTATATTATAATTTTAAAGATACATAATTAATAGATGCATAATATTATCATTTAATAGATATTTATAGATACATAATAATCTAATTTTAGTATAACAATTTAAAAGATACAAAAATATACCTCTCTAGGGTGAATTCTTGCCATGGTATCATTTCGCTCGGGTCCTTCTGATATTGAATAAACCCTGGTGCGGGGAGTGAACGACTGCAGTTGACTGCACCATACACACATGATAAAAGGTTCCCTGAAGATTGTGCAATAACTCCCCGCTCCTGCAGTATGTAAAGCCGGGTAAACAGGTATTGCGAGATCCAGAAGTCCAAAAAACAAAGCCATAGGTAGTTTATAATTTAAGCACTATAACACTAAGTTGTTCACTCCAAAGAAACACGATTCGTGTTACACGAATGCCGCCCGACCCGATAGCGATACCGAAAAAATGACACTTGTCACTTGCTTTGCTTGCTAAACTTCAAAAGTTCTACAGTACAGATAACTAATCACAGACAACATACAAATCAATGTTTATTTTGACAGTTCCCTATATCGGAGTGTACTAGTTCCATGGAACTACCAATGTTGTCGTGTGTAAAAATAATTTATTGAAAATAATTTCTCTGCAGAGAACAGTTAATTTAATATTTTTTTTAATATTTTTCCGTGAATCAGTATATTTTTCTCTATTTATGCTGGAATGTACACAGTCCACGCCCAAAATAAGACATCTCCTTTAAGTTAAATAATGTCATATCAGTAAAATGTTGGAAAATGTTAAATATTCACAATATTCAGAAGAGTAGATTAAGATTGTCAAACTATAGTAGTGACAAAATTGATACTGTTGGACAAATATATTTGACTATTGAAACAAATAACCTTCAAAAAATGGTAACTTTTAGGTGAGTCGACAGGATTTATATCCTATTTTAGGTTTGTCTACACCGATAGATTTTGAGTTAATAAAAAGGAATTCTGTTTTTTATCACATTTTATTATTAACTTGCGGCACGATTGATTGGAAGCAGCGGAGTAATCTATCTAATATATAACTAGTCCAGTTCTGTCATAAGTTCTGTTACAAATGAAAATGCTTTTTTTTAAATGAAGTAATGTAATATTATACCTACATATTTATTAAAGTCTCAGCAAAAAATAAAAATAATATTCTATTCGAAATGGCCACCTTTGGCTTTTATACAGGCCTTTAATCTGTTTGGCCACGAATCTATGGATTTACGCACTGTTTCCAAGGGAAATTTCGCCACTGCTTGCTCCAAAGATTTTTTAAGAGACTCAATGTCGCCGTGTCGTTTTAGAGCATGCCATGTCCTCTAAAACTGACCATAATTTGAAGTCTAAAGGGTTGAGGTCTGGGCTAGATGAGCGCCAGTCTTCAGCTCTTATAAAGTCCGGAACATTGGTTTCAAGCCAGGCTTGGGTAGTTCGTGCCTTGTGACCAGGTGCAGAGTCCTGTTGGAAAGTCCACGGTATATTTTTAAAAAGAGTATTGCTGAGAGGTTTCACAACATGATCCAAGACTGTATCTTGATACACTTTGGCTGAAGATTTCACTCCTTTTTCACAAAAATGCAGTTTTGTGACTCCTTGATAAGACACGCCCCACCAAACCATCACTGACGCAGGATGATGACCACGTTGTACCTTCCCGACCACTTGAGCAGCTTCTTTAGAACTGTGAGCGTACACTTTATCATTTTGCTTATTGTAGTGTTCTTCAATCGTGAAAATTTTTTCATCGGTAAAGAGTATATTTCTGTGCCTTTCACCTGCGTATCGCGACAGAAGACGTTTTGATCGATCCACTCTCCTTAATTGTAAAGATTGATTTAGGGCATGTCCTGTATATCGACGATAAGCACCGAGCTTCAGGTCTTGTTTTATAATACGCGATAGAGTCCTAGCGGGAATCTTCATTTCTCGCGATAAGATTTTTTGCTTCCTAATGGGGTTTCGACGAATTCTGGCTTTAACAGCATTAACAGCCTTTGTAGTTCTAACAGCACGCGGCTGCCCCGATCTTTTCTGGTCTTCGACAGACGAAGTGTTGTTGTATCTGTTGATTGTACGATATACGAACATACGGCTGATACCAAGCTTTTGAAGTGTCTGGAATATGACCGACGGCTCCATACCCACTTTGTGCAAGGCGATCACTGCAATCCTATTTTCTTTAACACCCCATTCCATATTGTAATTTGATAATGAACACGAAAAAGTATGTGTAATGGCGCGAAATCGAAAGAAGTTTTTAAAATAATAAACGTGTTCCAAATTCATAAAATAAAATAAAATAATAGAAGAACTCTTACAAGAAGATTTCGATTCCAAATCAGTGATTGGTAGCATGCCAGAAGAAGAATGTTGTAGTGATAGTGAAGTTATAAGTAATTGTGAAAATCCAGTAACACTTGATTTGTTGAATGATAATCAGGATGTAGATTGTGATATGGCAGCGTCTTCCTCAGGAAGTGAAAATGAAAATGTTGCAGGAACTAGTCAGTCCAGCTGCTACTATGGGAAAAATAAATACAAGTGGTCTAAAAACCCACCAGCACCTTCGCGTACTCGTCAACACAATATCATAAGCTCAAAGACCTGGTTTGATTGGTCCAGCTGCATCTAAAAGTAATATTAGTACCAAAGAATCGTTTGAATTGCTAGTTGATGATAACTTTATACAAATTATAAACAAGTACACGAACGAGCAGATTACTGGAAAAGACTACTACGGATGCATTATGGACGAACTACTTGTCAGTAACAAAGATGAAAGCTTTTATAGGTCTTTTGCTATTGACATATTATATTCAAATCATATCATAGTATTCAAATCAGGTCATGAAGACGTAGAATCATTGTGGGCTACAGACGGAACAGGTCATGATATTTTTAGAGCTACTATGTCTTTGAAGAGATTTTTATTTATTTTGTCTATTCTTCGGTTCGACGATATTGCATCAAGAGAAGAGCGAAAAGCTGTAAACCGCGCAGCACTCATTTCTGAAATATTTGATAAATTTATAGAAAATTGTCAGAAAAATTACAGTTGTTCAGAATATATTACTATTGACGAATGTTATGTCCGCTTCGAGGTCGATATCTTTTTAGGGTGTACATTAAATCAAAACTTGCTAAATACGGCATAAAAATATAATGTTTGTATGACAGACTTTTCTCTTTTTGGATTTACTTACAGCTAGAATAACACTATGTACTTTTGTGCCAAAAAAAATCAATGCGTTATAAATAATTTCTTCTATGCATCACGAGAAAAGCGTCAATGAACGTACAAAGAAACCGGAGATTATTGAGTTTTACAACTCCACCAAAGGTGGAGTGGATGCTTTAGATCAAAAATGTGCTAATTACTCAGTAGCTCGCAGAACACGACGTTGGTCAAGTGTAGTATTTGCTCGTATTCCAAATATTGCTTGCGTAAACGGTTATGTGTTGTGGAAAGGTTCCAATACTGAAAAAAGATGAAGCGACTACATAAAATCTGTTGCTATAGAACTCATCAAAGAACACATCATAAAAAGAAAAGCTGAGTATTTGAAGTACCCAAAAGATTTGCGTGATAAAATTGATAAATTCTTAGCAGCTAACATGACACTATTACCCTCGACGTCTTACGTTGCTACTCCAAGCCAAAACGCCTTGAAAAGGGGACGCTGTCACTTATGTGATAGAAAAAAAGATGGGTTTGCTACAAAGTGCAATAATTGTTCACAATTCATTCGCAAAGTCCATAGTAGCACAAAAACACTTTGTGCTAATTATCGAGACTGAACAAAGTTTCGTATTAGTATTTTAGAGCCTTAAGATTAGAAATGATTTATTTCATGTTGATTTTTATGAAATTTTGATCAGAGATTTGAATATTTGAATTTAACTTCTTAAACTATAATTTTTTTCCAGCCGGAACACGACTAGTCGTTTGGCGGCTGATTCATGCTCAAGGGTGGTAGCTATCCAGGCGAACAAAGTACATTCACTGATATACTGCGATATATACTCACTGAGATACGAAGTTCGCCGAGACAGCTAGTGGAATATACTTTTTAAGGAAAAAATTATTTGTTTATTTGAAAATAAGCTTAAAATTGTGTGATTAATGAAATAACTAAAATAATAATAATATGACTGTCATACGATGATTGACTTATTTAATTAGTTTCCACTTAAATCGCAGAGCAGAATAATTTGCTAGGAGCAATAAAATACTGTTCAAAATTGGTATCGTCTTACGGCCGAAATTAATAACGTATCCTCAATCCGAAATTGAACTCAATTTCGGATCGATATACACATATCGATGGATTTATCTTCGATCCGCGTCTTAATAGCTAAACTAGCTATAGCTATAGCTGCTATCTTTTTTTGTCTGCAGATAGCCGACGATCATTTCCCTCTTGACCGTTACGTTTTATACCGAACTTAGCTACGCTAGCTTACGCTATGGCGTATTTATTTATTTTAAATGCGCAAAATTACGACTGATATTACCGGATATTTATTAAGTTTTATAAAATAATATATTTTTATTAAAAAACTTCGCATTTCAAACCTAAAACGTGTAATAAATTAATTATAATTTTCAATCCTGACTTTAGACGAATTACATTTTACTGTAATGGAATGTAGCTTAAAAACACGTCCTTCTATTGTGTTGTCAAATGTCAAGTCAATTATTGTATTGTTGTCAGTACTCCAAGTTCTCAGCTCTTGCTTACAAAATACGATTTAAAAATTATTTCGTGTGGAGAATCACAATAACTTCATTTGAAATGGATCCTAAAGTGGTAAATTATATTATTACGTATTGTTTCTTGGGCATCGCGTCCTTTTAAGTTATAAATTACCTTTTACCGGGCACTGGTATAGTTACAAATTTTAATAAAAACTGTTTCACTTTTAGGTAAAAGGTAAACTCTTTCCAAAGAGAAAACAAATGCTTTGCTAGAACTCATCGAAAATAACAAAATAACCAAGACGAGCAACGCCACCAATAATAAATTAAAAAACGAGGAATGGCATCGCATAGCAAAGCGATTCAACGCTACCGCTACGACTTGTCGTCAAACACCGCAGCAACTTCAACTGAAATGGGAAAATCTGAAGAAGAACTCTCGTAAATACAACAACAAAATAAGGTTGAACCGTATTGGTTAGTTAAAATAATTTACCCCCTTACTGTTGTTTCATTAGTGCCATGTTACTTTCTACATATAATGCAACCCATAGTGCAGGCTAGCATGCTACTTACTGACCCTGCCCAATAAAATTTTCTCAACTTTTTGATTTTTGCTAATTCCATTATTAATCTCCAGTTAAAATGTTTATAATTATTGTAAAAGATAAGAGAGCACCTATTTTATGATGGGATTGGTATAAAAAATCTGAAATAACATTTATCATATTATAACCATAATAACCTAATCTAACCTAAAGAATATATTTTGTCATAATATCATGATTTACACCAAAAATTCTTTTTCAGACTGGTGGTGGCGCTGGTGAATATATTATTATAACCCCAGATGAAATACTAGACCGAGTAGCTAGTTTATTGGGAAGTACAGTTTGCGGATTTACTGTGACATTTGGAGGTGACAGGGAACTAGAGACGTCTGTTGTTGGTAGTATTGGTGGTGGTGGTGGTGGCAATGATAATAATGGTCTTGGTGAAGATGCTAAGGTCTTGACTGTGGATAAGATACTGGATTTGGAGGGAGATCTCACTCCAGTGGTGTTTACAGGCAAAAGAATGGTGGACCGTGAACTGGTTGAGAGTAGTCAGGTTGCAGTTACGACTCCAGACAAACCAAATCGGTTCACATTTAACAGAAAAAATGTACTACACACCCAAAAAAAAAGTTGTTTGAACCAGACATGCGACATATTGTTTCCGAAGTATTTTGTCCCGCTGATTACGAATCCGAGGTCAGCTTGGCCCCATAAGGTCAAGCTCAAGGCCATTTAGAGGTCAAATAGACATGTGTGTGTGTAGTGTGGCTGTGCTATTACTTAATAGTAAAACAATGTACTTTCAATATATTATTATCTTTGTAAGTTCATTATATTTTTATATCTTTTTATTGTGTTGAAATTGGTGAACAATAAAGAATATTTGTATTGTATTGTATTGTATATTATTATTATTCATGGTAATAAGAGTTTTTAAAAATGGTTTTGGCCTATTGTTTTTATGTCTATGCTGTCTCTCTAGTAGGTAATTATGGTACAAAAATCATAGTTTGAGGCCAGATGTTGTGTGGCGTACCTTTCATCAGGAATCACCTCTCAATCAGGAGACACCATTTATTGACTGCTATTCTTTTCCAGGTAAAAAGAAAAGGAAACCAGATGAGGGAAGAACCGCAAGAAACATTGCATTAGCTGAGTATAACTCAGCAAAAAAGAAATGTCTGGTAGACACTTCCGATAAAATTTTACTGGAAAATAAAAACTTAAAATTAGAAAATTAAAGACTAGCTTAGAAGTAGAAAAATTAAATTTAGAATTATTAAAATTACAAAATTGAATTCGTTTATCAACTTTCCTTCCATACAATTTGACGTGAATATGCCTTTAAAGGAGAACCCCAGTTTCCATAGAAACTCAGGCCTAAGTAGACAAGACTGGAAATTGGCTGTTAATTAGATTATTGCAAAAGGTTCAATTTCTCCAATTTTCACGGCTGCCAGCAATGGCCAACTAAGTAAATCCTAGAATGAATCACCTTAATTATAGGTTATGATTATGTCATACTCATGTCACAGTGCTAATGTTACACCTTACTAAACTACGAGTTTAATGGCTAAAACTAAGTTGGCGGGTGTCTATTATACTATCTACTACTTCAATGGTTTTCATCCAAAACGAATGTCATAAAAAGGTTGTATAATAAAAGCTATTGCATATTTCAAGAGATTTTATTAGTTATTATTATAATATATTGATATTTCGTGTAGTTGTGCAGGAGGCGCTATATTTCGTTAGTACCTTGCCCAATCAAGATACCATAATATACTCATTGTAAGTATGGCCACAGCAACTTCCTGATCTTCTAAAGATGTATAGGGTACGTTATCCAGTGTTCAGGACTTATTCTGAACCTTTGTCAGTCAGAAAACAGGCGATTAAGGAGTCCTTATTCATATAGTATTGGTTTGCAAGAAATTGTAGCGAAACTGCGAAACACATTCACCAAAACACAAGTACGAAAGCGAATACAATAGAAAACTAAAATCACTGTGTGCGTGTCGATGAGTTTCAATAGTAAATAGGACTCCAAATACGCTGAAAATATTTGATAGTAAAAATATACAAAACACGCGTAGAAAGATGAAAGATCGATGAGGAATATGACAATACAGTGGTGTTATTTATAAATACTATGGTTACCAAAATGACATTATTAGGGATTACATCATCTTTGTTGTCAATCGATTAATCGATGTCAAAATATTCGAAATGTAATTTAATAAAATTAGCGTAACGATTAAATGGTAATTATAATATATTACATAGTTTTGATTTATATGGAATACGAAAATATGTAAAAAATAAATTAATATTATAATTATAATCAATAAATAATACATAAAATATATTATTATGTTCCATCAATCGATCAATATCAATTGATTCAATCGATTATAAAATCGTATGTAATGAGGTAAATACTGTGAAAACTTTTTTGCATTATTTAGTTCATTTGGCAAGAGCAGCTGAAGCTAAGATTTAAATATGTTTATCTTATAAATAAGACGATTTTTTTGGTATATAGTTTACACTTGTCTAGTCTGATGTTCTAGCACAGATTACATATGGTTCGAGGCCGAAAATTGGGGTTCTCCTTTGCTACCATACGGGGTCAATACAAAAAACCTAATGATAACAAAATCGGGGGATACAGTTTGGCGTTAAAAAAATTAAATTATACCACTGGATAGCTATCTAAAGGATAAAAGAATTCATTACGATAAACGAAGACAGTGACGTATCGCGCGCGGTAGAGGGGAAAGCGCCGCCATTTTGAGGTTATTTTACTACGTATCTACTATATCGAGATTTATATAACGCAGTTAGTATAACTTTTGACTCGGAGAAGCTACGATGTTCGCTGTTTTAATCGTCAGCTGTCGTCAAAATTTATCGATTGTACGAGTATATACAACATTAGTTTAATCGTCTTTTAATCGTGGAACTGTTACTTATTTATTCACCAGAACTGTGTCATGTATTGTAAACTACTCATTGTTAATTCCCTTTGACCACGCGGGTGAAGTCGCGGGTAAGAGCAAGTATTAGATGAAAGTGACTATAACAATGTTGATACCGTGATGTCTATTTTTTGTGAGCGATCATCATATAATACACAATCCGATGAATCGCAGTTCAATACAGATGATACCAACAATGGCAATAGGCAACAATGGATGGCCCCTGCAACTGATGCTGCAACTGTACAAAATGCTATTTTGGCACAAATACAACATGATACTTCGACACCTGGACCGCCGCATACCCTATTGCGAGCTATTGGAACATTGGCTTACCAAAAGGTACAAGAAAATGCAGCAAAAAGTATTGAAGAAATCTTAATAACACTCGAACGAGACGAAATAGACCTAATGAAAAAAGATTTAATTGAAGACGACGACGACTTGAACTGGTTAAAGTCTATAATGCCGTATATGAAAAACTACCATTTCTGAATAAATTATTATTTCAGACTCAAGTTTAGGAGATGGTCATCAACAAAATATCAAAACTGAATTCCCCATCAAATACAGAATCTTCAATGTTGGGTTGTACTTCACTTCTGGTGATTCATCTCAGCGATAATAAAATTCCATAATAATTAAAATAAGATATATTCGTCGAAGATTTCAAAATCAGGGTTGACCCATTCCCAGTTTCTCAATGCAGTCGATACTTAGGTCATACAATAAAAAGATGCCCCTTAGCGAAAATTGTGTGCCCCAAATGCAGTGAAAATCACCCCTATTGTGAGACAACGTCGTTCAAATACGCTATCTGTGGTGGTAAATACATGTCACTACTGCGATCGTGTCCAGCATATCTTAAGGAAAAGAGATTGAGAGAACTCATGACCGAGTTTAATTGTACATACTGGCGCGCGTTAACAATGTACGTTCCTCATCACTATGCAGAACAAGATAGCCACTATAGCCAGCCACCACAGAAGTAGCAACATATTAAAATGTCTCCTTTCACAAAACTACTCCGGCCACATCAAACCAAAGACCAACTTTTGCTGAAGCAACGAAAGCCTCGCCCCAGCTTAACACCCCAAAAAACCCAGGAATAGTCCTCAAAAGAGACATTCGCTGTCTAATAAAGAAACAGATGCAGAATTTGAGACTACTTACAACAGGGACTCTGAAAATACCCATTACTATCCAAAAGACGAAGAGGAGCAGAAGAAAAGAAATGTGAACTTCAGTGAACTTATAAGCATATTGAAGATAGAATTTGTGAATAATTATTTACTGAGACTACGAAACGCTTAACCGATTGATTTTCGGTTAGTATTCCGCTTAAGAAACCGGTTGAAGCGCTAGGTGATACCTTTGACGGAAACCTACTGACGGAAGACCACAAAGCCAACTGTCTTGCTGTGTATAAAATGCTTTTGGCGCGATATCGAGAAGAGGGTGATGATTTCTTAAGTCACATTGTCACTTGTGATGAGACGTGGGAACACCATTACACTCCACAATCTAAACAAGCAAGCATGGAGTGGAGACAACCCGGAGAAGCCCCACCTCGAAAAGCCAAAACTCGTCTGTCTGCGGGAAAAGTTCTTGCAACTGTTTTTTGGGATAGCAAAGGCGTACTGCTTGTTGATTTTCTTCATGAGCAACGTTCAGTCAATGCTGAATACTATTGTAAGCTCCTTGATAAGGTGAAGCTAGCTTACCGGAGTGAAAGGCGAAGCATGTCCGTCCGAAGTGTGATTTTTCTCCATGACAACGCTCAGCCACATCCCACATACAGCTGCTTTGACGCGAGAAAAATTGGAGAAAGGAGAATGCCCATTTAGTATGGAGAAATGTACTGACTAACATTTTTGTGTCTTGAAAAAAATACCTTTATTTGATTATGTTATCTTACACATACTAACTTTAGTCAATGTTAATAGTAGGAAATACGAGATTTTCAACAAAATTAGTTTGTATTTAGGTTATAATAAACTCACATTATCTAATAATAATATGGACTCTATGCAGGCGTATTAAAGTCGATTGCGTATGTAATATCGATCTTTTAAGTTTCAGATTCATTTGACAGTCCCAAAACACCATGTAGTTTGTAATGTATTATAATCACAGAACACTATTACTCCTGGCTGATTATAATAATTTTCTAATTCATTTGACAGTCCCCTTACGTCATCTAGTTTGTTGTATCATAATTATAATCGAACCAATGCAACCTATTGGCCCGAAGGATCTTAAAAGATTCCTGATTGGCCCTTATCCAAACATAAATGACGCAATGGTTTTCTTTTGTAAAACGGAAGTAAAGTTACTTATTAATTTCCTTTTTTGTGTTTTCTGTCCTTTTTTGTGACAATGAAGTAGTTAATAACTTTGTTTTGGACTGTTGCAGCCCATTCCTTACTTAGACTGTTAGAGGATTCTGTTCTTGGATCATAGCACATTCTTCTCCTCTTTTTTTTTGCAAACATTGTGTTCTGATATTTCATATGAAAGGTTCTCTGCTTTTTGTGGTGAAATATCAAGTTTATGTTGTTTAGGTGCATGCCATACTTGTTTTTTTTTGTGTTGGAGTGTTTAATTAGCCATACATTCTGCTCTCCGAATTTGAGTATAGCATAGCACAAAACTGACACATGCTTACAAATGCTTTTCGCCCTTTCCCTGCTACACACTCACACACCGATTGTATAATACATTCACTTTCGTTACATAATTATGGCAATGGAAGCGAAATAAGTGAGGGATTTTGTATTTTCTAAATGAATTTGACCTTTGAAAAATATATGTGTACTAGTATTTGCAGTCACTAATGCTAGCAGGTAGTTATTTTGCAGCATATTATAACCTCTTCTGTGGACTGCAGAATAATCTGATATTCCTATACCCTCTTTATACAATTCAAGAAAATACGCATTTAAGAGTATATTAACTATGTCAAAATTGGGTAACACTGTTTTTGAATCTACACTTTTGTATAACTTTTCTTCTGGCCATTCTATCTTATAAAGAATCTGAATTGAGAGATAATGTATAATATACATTAATCAACTACAACTCAACTCAACTAACACAAAAATAACTGCAATTTAGTAGTTAAAGAACGAAATCAAATTGTGTAAACAAAATCAAGTCTATTATGTTACCTACCTTTCAATGAGCTTTTTCTTAGTACCAGTGACTTTTGCGCCCCTTTTTTGAGTTCAGTCTTCAGTTCAGCGACCTTTTTCTGGCCGTAATAAAATCAATAACACTTCCGAACACAATAGAATTTCAATAATTTACGTTTAGTACCTACGACAAAAACAAAACCAAAATATTTGCAATCCCTTCGTGCGGCTAGCTAGTTTTGAAAATGAATGAATGGGGTCATTACGCAGAAAATGTCCAAGTAATTCAACATTATCATCCAGTTCGCAACCTGTACTAAGTACATTTACTCAAGTTGCATCAACTTCTGCTGAAAGTTCAGTCTTAAACGAAAATTCTGCGAAATCTAGAGAATAAGAAAAAACAATCATAGCATCGGCAAAAAGAAGGAAGTATAACGAAGATTATCTGAAAATTTCACATTTTTACAAGTAGCTCATAACTTCACAAAAGTATCCCGCCATTTTGCATTCATTTCGTTGTGTTAAGCGGAGTTGGTTTCAAAGTTAACGATTTGTTCGTTGGAATCGGTCTATCTCCCTCTCATACATACACGTTCCAGTTGCGTGAAGATATAACTATATATATAACTTATAACAAATTGTTACAATAATTATATTTACAGACTCGAGCAGAATCTTCGATCAAACACCAAATTTTTTTGGTCATTCAATAAAAATAAAAAAAAGGATTTTAGTAATTATCCCGCACAAATGTCTCTTAATAACAGAACAGCTTCAAACGGTAAGGATATATGCAATCTTTTCGCTGATAACTTTTCTGCTTTGTATAGTGATATAAACAGCTCCAAGCCCTCTAATTCCTATCAAGTTAATCCTTGTAATGTAAGTAAGGTAGCTGTTTTAACAACCAACTTTTTAACGCTGATTAAATTTAGAGATGACCAGATCTGGAAAGTATTAAAAAGACTCAATGTTCATAAGGGAGCTGGGTCTGATGGGATCCCCTCAATTTTCGTTGTTAAATGTGCCAAAGTATTAGTTGAACCCTTAAGGCTAATATTTAATAAATCTTTAAGCACGGGTTGTTTCCCTTCAGCTTGGAAATCGGCACTTGTTGTGCCTTTATTCAAGAATGGTGAGCGCGATAACATCCAAAACTACAGGCCAATATCTATCCTACCAATATTTGCTAAGGTGTTTGAAAAATTACTTCACCCTATTCTATCATGGCACTTCAAACAGATAATTGATGTTCGACAGCACGGCTTTGCTAAGGGTAGATCCACAGCCACCAATCTAACATCTTTTGTTAATGACGTTTCCACGCTGCTAGACTCTCGCTCGAGCGTTGACGCAATATACACAGATTTCAGCAAGGCTTTTGATCATGTAGACCATCAACTTCTTATTCACAAGTTATCGGCTTACGGTATCGCTGAGCCTTTGCTGAGTTGGTGTTGTTCGTATTTGTCGTATCGGGAGTCTTTGGTTGTAGCAAACGGATTCTCTTCTGACCCTTTTTTGGTGACATCGGGCGTACCCCAGGGTTCTCATTTAGGTCCGCTGTTTTTTAATGCTTTTATAAACGACATAGGTGACTGCTTCCGTAACTGCGACTATTACCTATTTGCAGACGACTTAAAGTTTTTTCGCGCTTGCAATACTGTTTCAGACAGTGATTTAGTACAAAAAGATTTGGACCGTCTCATTGATTGGTGTAATAAAAATAAAATGGGGTTTAAATGTATCCAAGTGTTCTGCAATTCGTTTCACAAAAGCCAAAAACAGCGATAACTATAAGTACCAAGTAAATAATGAAACCCTATCGCAGGTAGAAAAAATTAAAGATCTTGGAATCATAATTGACAAAAAAATGAGTTTCAATATACATATTGACAATGTTTGTTCTAAGGGACTCAGAAATCTTGGTTTCGTTCTCCGAAACGCCAGAGAGTTTAAGGACCCACAAACTAAAATTATTTTATTTAACTCGCTGGTCCGCAGTGGATTGGAATATTGCAGTATCGCCTGGAATCCATTCTATGATGTTCATGCTAAAAAACTGGAAAGAGTACAAAAAAGGTTTTTGTGGCATCTTACGTACTCTTGTAATATGGCAAAGAATCTAAACTCTTATAAAGATAGACTAGAGTTCTTCAAAATGACCTCACTGGAAAATAGAAGACAGATGCTCGACATCGTTTTTTTACATAAACTTGCTAACGGTGTACTTGATGCTCCTAACTTACTGCAACTCTTAAACATTACTGCACCATTGAAGTTACCAAGAGCGTCAAGATTTAACTTATTTTCCAACTCACTATCCAAATCTAATCTCGGGTATAATGCTCCTCTTAATCGATTTACTAAACAGTATAATATTCTCTCAAAAACTACTGACATTGACCTTTTCTCTAATGGTATCAGTCTGCTCAGGACTAAGCTACTAAAACTTAGCCTAGGAAATTGATATTTTGTAACATGCAATTCGAATTATTTTTTAATTGTGATTTATTTAATTTATTGTAATTTATTTTTTAATGTTGACTTTTTAATTTTGTTAATTCTATATTGTTCTATTTTATTGAGACCATAATGTATTTATTTCATTTTTTATCATAATGTATTTACTGATTGTGATTTATTTTATATTTTAATGCTGAATTTTATACAATTTTTAATGATTATTTTCATAATTTTAACAGTGACATGTTGACTTTATAACAATTTTTACTATGAATTTACATTATACAATTGCTGTTTATGTTACTTAGATACTAACTTATAATTGATACAACCACTTTTCTTGTTCTATTACTTTTTATTAGATGTTGACTCTTTAATATGCATGCAGTCTTCGCCTGTAATTGTGGTGGCACTTGACAGACTAGCTACATAAATGATTATTTTATTTACATTGTACTGGTGTTCACTATGTTGGCGTTCATTTAAATAAATAAATAAATAAATAAATAAATATAAATGATACCAATCCGTTCACCGCGGCTCAGTACATGCGATTATAATTATCATATCGCGCGCGCTGCATTCTAAGTGCTTACGAATTTACTTAACCAATTTGTATTCGATATACGGTGAATTACCCCGGTCACTCACATGCGCACAAATGTTTGACATTTTTACGAATATTTGCACGTATGTGAATGGCTGTCATTCGTAACTCAGCTGATATGCAAATGGCTTCGCGTATGAGTATGCAAGCCCATTTGCGCGTCCTCCTACACTTCGTTCTCGAATGTTTAGTGTTGACAATTTAGCCCTTTTTAAAACTGTTTAGCCCAAAAACCTGATATCGAGTTGGCAATACTGCGAATGTTCAGTCTTGCTAGTTGCTTGCGATTTTGTGAACCATGGACGATGAAGATGATTTTAGTAGTGCGGTTTGACTGTTTTATGTGAGTTCATATGCTTACTTACTCGAATATTATATGCTGCATGAAGCGCGCCATCGCAATTGCCAGCCGCGGAGGAGAAGAAGTATTTGGATGAGTAGATTGTACAGCGAAAGAACTAGGTAGTGTAAGAAACTAGTTAATCTTATCACTATTAAATATATATAAACATGAGTCCCAATGGGCACTCTATTATAGGGACTCTTGATTGGTACGATTAGGGGCTACAATTTATCAAAAATTCAGAATGATTCCGCTGAAATCAAATAAATAGACTATGGATGGGGGGGGGGTTAGGGCCCTCTGAATGAGAACACACGCAATATGAAGGATCGTGCCTATAACATACTAAAAATTCAGAATGATTCCGCAGAAGGAATAAATAAATTTTGGGGGGAAATCCCCCTTGGAGGACAAAATACGCATTTGGGGGGGTTTTGCCCATTGGGACTCTTGTTTGGCATGATTAGGACTACAACATACTAAAAATTCAGAATGATTCCGCTAAAATCGAATAAATAGACCTTGGGGGGAAAGTGCCCCCTGGAGGAAAAAATACGCATTTGAGGGGGTCGTGCCCATTGGGACTTTTGATCAATATGGTTAGGGCTACAACATACCAAAAATTCAGACCAATCCGCTGAAACACAATTTCCAAACAATTAGTGGCTCCTTTGTCTCGGTAAAAGGACTAACGCCCATTATGGATAGAAAAACAAAATCTCGAAACAAATCTCCAGTGTACAGTTGTCGGCGTACTCGTGTTCGCCGCAAAGATTCTCGCAGTCAGAGCCCATTAGTTACCACGACGCCAAGCCATTGTGGCTCACGAAATCGAGATGTGACGCCTGCCCACCATGAATCTCGCAGGCGTGATTTGTCGTCTGTTCGCCGTAGTTCGCGCAGACGAGATGTTTCGTCTGCTCGCCGGGGCTCGCGCAGGCGAGATGTGACGCCTGCTTGCTGGGGCTCGCGCAGGCGAGATGTGACGCCTGCTCGCCGGGGCTCGCGCAGGCGAGATATTTCTTCTGCTTGCCATGGCTCGCGCAGGCGTGATGTGTCATCTATTTGCCGGGACTCAAGCGATCGTGAAGTGCCGCTGAACGACCAAGCATCAAATAACAGTGCAGTAAGTGAAAATAATATGCAAAGTAGTGACCACACCAATGTTTTTGTGTCTTCATTTAAAGAGCTGATTCAGTCCATGAAGATAGATGGTGGTAGTGATAGATACCCAGTTCTAAATGTCATACCAGAATTTTATCCTGTAAAGCGTAATCATACTATCGAATCATGGTTAACTAAGGTTAATGAATGCGCCCAAATTTATAATTGGACTGAGAGACAGATAATTTATTATGCTCTTCCGAAATTAGTAGGATTAGCTCAAAAATGGTATCAGGGTTTACCTACTTTACTGTTTACATGGACTGAATGGCAGAATAAATTAAAATTAGCGTTTCCGAGTGACGAAAATTATGGACAATTATTAACTGATATGCTTTCCTGCAAGGCTAGATTTGGCGATTCTTTGGAAGAATATTTTTATCAAAAAATTGTATTATTAAACCGTTGTGATATTAGTGGTAAACATGCAATAGACTGTATACTCTTCGGAATTGAAGACAGATCGGTAAAAACCAGTGCAGAAGCAGTAGAGTTTACGGAACCTGACAAATTACTCGTCTATTTAAGAAATGTAATGTGTGTATGTGTTGTAAATGTATAACAAAGAAAGTAGATAAACCAGATTTGTCCTTGCAGTCAGGTATACTCGATACTAAGCAATCCAGAACATTTAAATCTATAAGAAGTGAATCAGAAAATAAAATTGATAAAAGTCCTAAACAAACAAAATGTTATAATTGTGGGGAGGGTGGTCATCCATATTTTAAATGCAAGCAGCCAATCAAACGTTGTGACAGTTGTCATAGGATTGGACATTTGGTTGATAATTGTCCTCGTAAAGCAGACTCTACGAATAATTAGACAGTTTTAAAAATAACTAATGAACACCCCACTGACTCCAAGTATTTCAAAACTGCCACTGTAAACGGGCATAAGTTAGATTGTTTCATAGATTTTGGTAGTCAGTGTACAATGCTAAGAGAGTCTGTAGCTAAAAGTTTGGTAGATAAATTCAGTATGACGAATTTGCCAGTGTTGAGGGGATTCGGCGACAGTGTTGTTAATAGTTTAGGTAAATGCAATGTTGAAATATGTATAGATTCAGTAAAAGCTAAATTAGAAGCCCTTGTTGTCCTTGACCATTTTTTAAAGGTACCTTTATTGGTTGGCCAAACATTTACGGAGCGAGACCATATTCTAGTATATAAAAATAATAATAAACTAGTAATAACAGTAAATCCAGTGTCAAACATACAACTGTATGTTGATAATTCTATAGTAGTGGATGGATATACATGGGTTAACATTTACACCAAACCACACTATTCAGGAGACCTCTTTATTGAGCCAAGTGTTTGTCAAAACCCTAAAAAGTTATATGAAACATTTCAGAGTATAATAAGAATAACAGATGGATTAGGTGAGATAGGTATTAGGAGTCTTGATTCAATATTTGAATTGCCTAAGGATACTTTATTACTGCGTGCCCTACCCTTAGATGTTGAAAACGTCCCCGACGTTTATAGAATTGAGCCCTGATAATAAACCAGTGACTGAAGCTGACATGATACAAATTGATAAAGATGTTAAATATAAATTAGGTGAATTAGTTAGGATAGAGAGAGAGGTACAATCAACGGGTCAAAGCAGAAAGTTAATACCAAAACTAAGGGGTCCTTATCGTATTTCTAAGGTCCTCGATAATGACCGCTATGTAGTAGAAGATACACCATTGTCTCGGAAAGGAAACAGAAAATTTAGTGGCATCTTTTCAGTAGATAAAATCCACCCTTGGGTAGTCTTTAATAGGACAGATTCAGACTCTGATACATCAAGTGATGACAATATAGATGACACAGATTGACACAGGTTTGATTGAGTTGTATTGCAAAAATAATATAGATCAGATTAAAATTATATAATTGTTTAAAATAAAAAGAAACTTTATATTTTAAACATTTAAAGTAAGATAATAAAATTAGAAAATATTGGGGATACGTTTGAGGCCTTAATATTTTACTTTACTTACTTAATAAATTAATGTCAAACTTAGTTGAGAATATGTCTGAGGTCTCAACTAAGACAGATACTAAGGACATGCATGAGGCCTTGGTATCCTACTTATAAGAATAAATTAGTTTCTTTTAGACACTTATTTGAGAATCTGGCTTGGCTGAGAATATGTCTGAGGTCTCAGCTAACACAAATAATGATAATGATATGTATGAGTAATTTAATTATATATATTAAGGATATGCATAAGGCATTTTATTGATTGTGCTAAATTATGTGATTGTGTTAAATTAATGCTGTATTGTATAAATACTTGAATGTTAATAAAAGCAATAATCACATCTAATTCAACGAGGTCACTGTTATAACTATGTACCTACATCTTGTATATTAATATTCTTCTTTTGTTAAGTAATTTCCCGGGACGGGAAAAATGTCAGGAAAGGCCGACTGTAAGAAACTAGTTAATCTTATCACTATTAAATATATATAAACATGATAAATATTTTAATCACTATGAACAAATTACAGACTCCTTATTACATATTTATTTTATTCTTTTAAATAATCTGTTTCCGGATACTTACTTTGGTCATAATTGGCAATAATCAGATAATAAGGTGTATTATATATATATTTAAAAAACTATTAGTATTCTGTGCAGCGCCACAGAATACTTAATAGTATCTATTGGAATAATGTGAGATGTTCATGCAATACTGTATTGACACTGTACTCTGTTTATTACTCTGGGGTTGAAAGTTTTGTGAATCTAAATATTTACTTGTATTATTTTGAGTTCTTACAGTAGGTAACCTACAATGCTGAATGCACTTTGTTGTTATGCCTTAATGAGTCTAAATAATTTGTCTAAATAAAACAAATAATTAAATAAATAATCAAATAATTAAATAAATAATTATTTGTCTAAATAAAACGCATTTGATGTACAAATTCATGTCAGTTGGTGAAAACCCTAGAAAACTATTTTAATGATTTGTTTGGCTGCAAATCGACCCTACTATAGTTACTGTTAACATATTTATCAACCTATTTAATTAATTTATTTATTTCAGGTACTCCTTGGACAAATCATTAACTGATTTGATACCTGAACCTGTCAGTCGTTTTGGAAAGTTTTGTAGAATGTCAGGTGTTGATTTCGAGCTATTGCTGCAGATGGTCGACCCGCTGATATCCAAAAATGATACAAAATGGAGGCAAGCTATTCCTTCTAAGCACCGATTTGCAATTACCTTAAGATTTTTGGCCACTGGTGATAGCTACATGAGCATGCAATATCTCTTCAAAATATCAAATCAAGTAATTGGTATAATTATACCTGAAGTTTCTGAAGCTATTATTCAAGTCTTAAAACCGAAGTAAAGGTAAATTAAAGAAAGTCTTTTCTAATTATTTACATTTATCAAAAGAAACCTAATCAAGTCATATTATTATTGTTATATGTCTAATTCGAATCATAACTTACACCTGACATGTTATACGCTTCTGTTAAAATATTGTTTTTTTTTTTTTTTATTTAAAGTAATCTTAACAAACAAGTACAATTTCATTCTTTACATGTCTGCCAAACTGCGAAGCAGTTTGTCGGCAGTAGTTCTCGTGGATTACAATATCTAATTATACTTATTGTTAAAGCTTATAATTAGCACTAAATAAACTAATTTTCTAGGTAATGTAAAAACCTACACTATTTTTATTGCATAGCATATGTTAGCTTGTAAGGTTGTGTGTGATGTGTCGTCGTATGTGTATGCGTGTATGTATATGCATGTGTGTCTTTGTGTGTGTATGTGTGTGTGTGTGTTTGCAATTGTGTAAGTGTTTATGAATGAATACGTGTGTTATTCTAAACGACATTTTGGTTAAATCAATAATGAGCTACGGACATTGGGACAGGTAATGTTTTCTTAAAATATTTTTAAGTGCATTTTTGCTACACTGTTCTATGTCTTCATTATATATATGACGTGGCAGTTCGTTTATTAAAACTGGTATTACCCATCGCCTTGCTCTTTTGCCATAGTAATTATTTATCTTCGGTACAATTAGTTTTGGATGCCTTACCGCGCGCATTGGATTTGTATAGTCTCTCTTATGTTTGTGCTCAAATTTACCATGTTGTTCAATTAAAAGATTTTGTTTTAATTTTAGTTCTATGGGCAAAACACCACATATTTTAAATAATTTTTCATAATCTTTGTTAAGATTTATTTTTATTTTATTATCTACCATAATTTTTAAGAATCTTATTTGCAAATTTTTAATTTTATTTAAGTGTACAGGAAAAGTGAGCCCATACGCACCCAATCCGTACGATATAACCGCATCCACAAGTGCATAGTAGATTAGGTACATAAGACCCTTGCTAATTACATATTTTAAATGGTTCATTTTACAAAGGATTGACCGCAACTTGTTACATACATTGTTAACATGTATATGCCATCTGAAATTATTATCTATGGTCAGTCCTAAGTACTTATACGTGGATACAACTTCAATATATGTACATGTACAGTTACCCTTACCATTTTTATCATGCAAACAATCGTATGTGTGCCCTTTAATTCGAATATTGATATTTTTATCTTTATTATATGGGGATATTATCGCCATGCACTTCGTTTTATCCAAATTAATTATAATCCCATTGTCATGTGACCATTTAACTACATTATCGAAATCTTCTTGCATCACTTGCTGGATGATGTTCTGGTCCTTATCGCTATACACAATGCATGTGTCGTCCGCATACATGAACGTCTTGCTTTTTTTTATAACATTCGCCATACTGTTCACATGCATTATGTATCCGACAGGACCATACACCGAACCAGTGGGGACTCCATACTTTATACTACCAGTTTTACTATCTGTTCCACATATTCGTACTTTTAGCTGTCTCTCTCTAAGATACTCTTTAAACCATGCATTCATTGGTCCACGTATGCCACACTCATGCATGGACTGCAGCAAACCACAGTGATCTAGGGTATCAAAGGCTTTTTTAAAGTCAATAAATAGAGCAAAGACTATGTTCTTTTCATTCAATGAGCAATTTACTGTATCAACGAACTTCGAAAGTACCGTAGCCGTGCTTCTTTTTGGACGAAAACCATGCTGGACATCATTTATTATCTTGTGTATTTCTAGGAAGGCAGTTATTTGGTTTACAACAACTTTTTCCACTATTTTATTAATGACATTTAGAATAGCAATAGGCCTGTAATTTGTGAATTCTTCATGGGAACCCTGTTTGCAGATTGGTCTTATAATTGCTAATTTTAACTCATCCGGATATTCTCCCTTTTTAATACTTAAGTTTATAAAGTGGGCTATAACTGGGGAAATAAAATTTTTAATTTTAACAAGATCTTTTACCCTGACACCATCTGACCCCGGCGTCTTGCTGCAGTCCATACTCTCAATGACCTTTATAACATCGTTAGGTGTTACCGTTTTGAACCTAAACGTGACATTACTTTCATGGGCATATGTTTTCCTATCTAAAAACAAATTTTTACATTGGTGCTGATTTTTAATAACTTCAATCTCACTTGTGAAAGTTTTACAAAAACTATTACATACTTCTGATTTAGTTTTATTCTTTAGCAAATACCTTTCAACCAATCCATCTATAGATACATTATTTCTTCCTAACCAACTATTTATGTTACTCCAAATTTTTCGCATATCGCCGTTACAATCTATTAAGTTACGTTTCCGTTCGTCATCTCTGGGACGGTTTATGAGTTTATTTGTATAATTTCTATGTCTAGTGTACTCTAATCTATAAGTATTATAATTTGGATGTGACTTCCACTTCCTAAATAGTGAGTCTTTTTTAATAATTAGAATTTGTAAAATTTAATTGTCGTGGTGGTGGAGCGATTACCTGTGAAATTATTTTTATATTCTTTTTCGAAGTACTGGCCTGTAATGGGTTTGATTTCAATTTAATTACATTTTGAGTAGACAATGTTGACATATGAGTTTTAGGAGTTTCTATATTTATATTAAGTTTTTGGGCTGTAAAGGAACAGATTCATACTGTGTAGTGGATGACTCCGGTATGTGGACAGTGTATAATGGTTTAGAGGCTGTTTTAAAATCAGATGGAGTATTAATTAATGTAGACGTATGCCTTGACGACGATTGTTCATTTATTCTTGATCTTGCTTTCATTTCATACTTAAAAATTAAATTTTGTATGTCATGTGTTAACATTATCCTGTCATCTTCATTCATCTTTTTTAATTTTTGTGCCACTCGTTGGCCAAACAAGCATTAACAATACTTAATAATAACAATAATTATTATAAATAATAATTTCAAATAATTTAAATAACAACTCTAATCCTAAATGTTCATTTTGTTCCGCCGGTCATTCTATTTCTCATTGCGAATCGTTTCTCAACAAATCCGTAGAGGAGCGTACGTCAATCGCGCTTACAAATCGGTGGTGTTTTAACTGTCTAAATCTTCTCATCAAATAAAAGATAGCGTATCTATATTTCGCTGCTTGAAGTGTAAACATAAGCATCATACGTACTTCATAAGGATCGTGGTGATGAGGTTGTCAACGATAGTAAAATTGTAGGCGCTGACTCCCAGTCAGTCGCTTTGATAGTAAAAGATCTCAATTCAGCTTGTGTTTGTAAATCGTCTTCTAATTCGACTATGTTACTTGCCACGGCAATAATTCAAGTACAAGATTCGAACGGACAATTAAACATTCATTCCGTGCATTGTTCGATACGGGCAGTCAGAACAACTTCATTACTAAGAACGCAGCTTGACAGCTATAGCAAAATATTATAATATTTTTAGTCGGCAAACTCGTGTCGAAGCTCGCATAATATGCTAGTAGTGTTTTCTGTGTGCGTGGATTTCTACTTAAGTTTTATTTTAAATGAGAGATCTACTTATACAGGGTGTCCCAGCGCGAAGTGACCGCCCGGCGTCTATTGATTATATGGACAAAACTATCGACAAAAACCATTAAAGTAAAGGTCTTATTGGTTTGGTTTATTTTTTATTAGCTTTTTAATTTTTTTGTAGAATAACCTGACTTGTAGCATTATTTTCAAAATATTTTTTTTGTTTTTACATTTATTTTCATTCTGTTTTTTGTATTTACTAGCTGTTTACATAGTTTATCTATTTGAGGTATAAAATCTAACTAAAATTGAAAATAACATTTTTTAAAAATAAAATAAGTGAATTTTTTTTGAAAAAAATTACCCTTTTTCATTTTATTTCGCTAAAAAGTTGGAAAAATGCCCTATGAATATTCTTATTTAATTATTTATTATTAAATAACATGATATTACCTACAAAATCTCATAAAAATGTTTGTAGATATCTCAGTCATTTACCGAACTACAAACTCTTGAAGTATGCACCCCATTTTCGATAATAAGAAGAGTACACTTTTAAAACCAGGCTAGTGGATCATTTAAGTGTCTTACTATCAAAAATACCTTTTGCCCTTTGATAGAATAATTTTAAAGGTAAGGAAACAATAAAAACAAATGGAAATTTAAATTATTTATTTAAAATAAAACAGTAATTCATTCATAACGTTTTCGAAACGACCGCCATTGGTATTAATACAGGCTAAGGCTCAAAATGACATCCTTTGAGTGGTTCTTTGCACTTCCAAAATGTTCGCTCCTATTTTTATGGCAGCAGCATCAATCCTCTGTTTCAATTGTTCTCTCGTAGCTATTGGCATAGCATACACTTTTTGTTTAATGTGGCCCCAAAAATAATAACTAAGAGGCGTTAAATCAGGAGACCAAGAGAGAGAGGTAGTCTAGTAGCATGGTCCTCCAAGGTCTCAATTGAAACAAAGTATCGATGCTGATGCTACAAAAATAGAGGCGAATCTCTTGGAAGTGCAAAGAACCACCCAAAGTATGTCATTTTGAGCCTTATCCTGTATTAATACCAATGGCGGTCGTTTCGAAAACGTTATGAATGAATTACTGTTTTATTTTAAATAAATAATTTAAATTTCCATTTGTTTTTATTGTTTCCTTACCTTTAAAATTATTCTATCAAAGGGCAAAAGGTATTTTTGATAGTAAGACACTTAAATGATCCACTAGCCTGGTTTTAAAAGTGTACTCTTCTTATTATCGAAAATGGGGTGCATACTTCAAGAGTTTGTAGTTCGGTAAATGACTGAGATATCTACAAACATTTTTATGAGATTTTGTAGGTAATATCATGTTATTTAATAATAAATAATTAAATAAGAATATTCATAGGGCATTTTTCCAACTTTTTAGCGAAATAAAATGAAAAAGGGTAATTTTTTTCAAAAAAAATTCACTTATTTTATTTTTAAAAAATGTTATTTTCAATTTTAGTTAGATTTTATACCTCAAATAGATAAACTATGTAAACAGCTAGTAAATACAAAAAACAGAATGAAAATAAATGTAAAAACAAAAAAAATATTTTGAAAATAATGCTACAAGTCAGGTTATTCTACAAAAAAATTAAAAAGCTAATAAAAAATAAACCAAACCAATAAGACCTTTACTTTAATGGTTTTTGTCGATAGTTTTGCCCACATAATCAATAGACGCCGGGCGGTCACTTCGCGCTGGGACACCCTGTATATTATTGTGTGATTATTTTAGTAATTAATTAATAATGAGTGGAAAAAGGGGTAAATCTTTGAAAAGTTAATCACGCCAAATAGTTCTGGCAGTTGAAATATATTTTGATCAAAAACGAAGACGGTGTTCTAAAGCATAGAACATGATGACACATCTTAAACGAATCTAATGATTTCGGAATAATATTATCAAGAGATCTTTTTGACGAAGTCATGAGTTTGCTTAAAAATACAAAAATAATAACGGGATGAGTTGTTGCTGCCGCAGGAATATCCAAAAATACGTTGTCATGCATCTGAGGTAAGGGAACTTATGCTGCAGCAACTTCAAGTAAGATAACTAGTCCAAAAAAAGGCAAACGTGGATCTAAGTTACATATTGATGATTTTGATATCTGTGGCATCAAAGATATAATGGGGAAGATTTTTGCCATTTTTTCCCGCTAGGTGTCGCGATTCCTATGATCTGTCATCTGCTATGCCTATCATCTGCGTATTGTTATATTTTAGACGTTTTTTTAAGTTTTTATTAAATCTATTAAAAACGACGAAGTATGCAGGGCACTGCATACTTCCCGGCAGGGATGCAAAGAAAATGGTTATCGTTTGTTCCCAAGAGATAAAAATAGGAAAAGGTTGTAGGTTAAAGCAATAAAACGGCCAGAATTTGCGAAATCGCAATCTTCATATTTACGATTATGTGGACATCATTTAACAGAAAATGATTATAAAACTGTGAAATCGTCTACAGGTAGGGAATGCAATCTCGTTCTCGCGAGATCTCGTTTTCGCGAGATCTCGGCCTTTTTTAGGGAGATTGATCTGGGACGAAAAATGGGCGAGATCTTGCGAGTTTAACGAGATTGCACTCGAGCATAAAAACGTCTTATTCGAAGCGCGGACTGACACGGAATCAAAAAGGAAATGAATTTATACGAGTCCGAGGGGTCAAAAGGCGAACTTTTACAGTTCCTGGATAAATGCCTGAGATCTGTGGTTCCAACTAGCGTTGAATCCGAAAGGGCCTTCTCAGCGGCTGGTTATCTGGCCAACAAAATAAGAAGCCGTTTAGCAGACGATTCTTTGGACATTTTGTGCTTCTTAAGGCGCTACTTTCAAAATAATTCGTAATAATGAATTCTTTCAACTGAACAAATCTTTCATTTAATTGGTATATTTAGTTAATTAATCTGCAATATCTGATAGTCTGACTAATTGATATATTTTGTTAATACATCTATAATATCTAATGGATCTACTGAGTAGATATAGTTTTATTTAATTGATAATAATATCTCAGTTTAATAGTTAACTCAACTTAGATGATAAGTTTCATTTTTTTACTTCTCGTTGTTTTGTTTGTTATAAAAGAACTGTTTTATTATTAAAGATTTTTGTTTGATATTATAAGAGAAGACTGATTGTTTCTTTTATTTGTTATTTGATAGATACGTACGTAAAAGTTTACTATATTAGAAAATTAAAAAAATATAGACAGATACGACAAACAATGTTTGATGCATAAAAGTCTATTGAAATAATTCGTGAAAATAAATGTTTAACTTATAATACTTATAATTTTTTTTTCTAATTTATTTAAATATTGTGATTATTTGTAAAAAAAACACACAAAACTGCCAATCTCGCGAGATCTCGAAATTGGCGAGATCTCGCAGTATTGTTTCGTGAAACTGGTGAGTCGTTTGATGTGCTTGTCTATTATAAATTATTTAGTGTATTGCTCCGCACCGCAACGCTCCACAGCCATCAAATTCGACTTAGCTAAGTCTCATCCCTCCCTCTGGAGGAGCTATTTACACGCTCGGTCAACGCCGAATTTTAAAGAAGAATGCGATACCATCTGTTTTCCTTTGGTCAGAGGTTCTTCCGCCTTACGCAATTGCTAGGGAGGAGAGACTGCGAAATAGAAACCTAAAAAAATACTGGAATTCTGGATAGTGAAATTTCAAACATAAATGAACAGCAGTGTGCAAGTGTCAGCAATACTAAAATTCAAAATATTAACAATAAATCGACATAAACCTCTATTCTGATGAGATTATTTGCTACAGAAGAACTACTTTTTGATGACACATCAGTAAAATTTTATACTGGACTTGAAACGCACAAAAAATTTAAATTTGTTTTGGATACTTTATGCCCTATGGCTTACAAACTGTATTATAAATCATAAAATGTGATATCTTTAAGTATGGAAGACCAGTTTCTATTAACATTGATGAAATTAAGACGTAACTATTGTAATTTCGAACTATCAAAAATATTTGGTGTAAGTCAAATTGAAGTATCTAATATATTTGTAACGTAACGTGAATTTTATGTATGATACTTGGTCATTAATTGAATTATGGCCTACCCAAGAGTTGGTCCAATACTACCCCAGAAAACTTTAGAGATTTTGAGATAGTGCTGATAAAATATGTAAAAGTACGTGGCAGTATTATGATCAATTATTATTTTTAAAGAATAAGAAAAATCAGAGCGAGAGCTCCGTGAGAGATTCAAAATTAAGTACAGAGAATGATGATAATTATTCTCTATCAACTGACACAACATTAGAGGAGCTGGAGATTATCTAGATTCTGTGCAGACTATTTCTACTTCAGAAACAATTACAAGTGATAGCCTACAATCTCAAAGTTATAGTCATAGAACATCACAAAGAAAGAACATTCGTATGAACAGAACCGAAAACAATGATGAACAACAACAAAATAGCAACACAATCCTCTTTATGTACACCAAAATTATATCTAAATACATTTTGATAATACAGGAATAGTACAATAGGCGGTCTTATTACTTAAATAGCAATCTCTTCCAGGCAACCTATTAAGCTAATAAAGTGGACAATTTTGGAAACAGGGTAGAATGCACAATTAAGAACAAATGTTTGTCAGCGGTATTTATATATGCAGACTACAAAAGAAGAGTAGAGAATGATTTAGCACACTATTACGGTGTGTTTTTAAATTCAACGGGTAAGTAAAGTTTTGTACTATCCTTTCGGCAATAATGTGAAGGTGACGCTGGTAAATTTTTATTAAAACTAATGACGCTTTGACGAGTATATTCCTTGGTTTTGTTGGCAGGTATAGTTTTCCCTCTGAGATTAGCTTTTGAGCTTCCTTGGAATGCATTTGTCAGAGTATAGTAATATAAGTTTGTGTGACGTCTAAGGTATTCAATAAAAACTATTGACATACTTTTCGCCGACCTTCATTATGATTTATATAATATTCAAACGAATAGCTCCATCGTCCGCTATCTTTATTGCGTTTTTTCTTAATATGCGTTCTTCGACTCATATAAATAAGCCAATCTCGTTGTCACTTGTCAAGCTCCAAAAGTGTTTAAATAAAGATAACCTTCTCTTTTCAGATATGGTTTGACAGTCATTATCACATATTTTTGCGGTGCACGCGTTCGGTTTCAAACGGAGACCGTTAGATCCGTTAGACTATATATATTCTTCTCCTAAATTAAACAAAAGTTTAGTCTCCTTTGTTTTCTTCTTGGTATTTGGTTTTACTTGCTGTATCCTTTTTTCCGACTATTTCTATGTCATCATTTTTCTGTAGATTTGCCAGTATTTTTTTAGAAAGTTTCACTGCTGCCTTGTCATGAATTTAAATCACTGTCAGTAAAAAAAGGATTTTCATTGTCAGTTACAAATTCACAGTACCTTTTTTGATTTACTATAGCTCGCTATTGACGTTTTTGTTTTCGTTTTAGACCCTGGTTCCTATTATCTTGAAGCATATTAATGTCCTCTGGAACATTAGTTTCCCCGAAAGGGCTCTGACTCCAAGTTATGATTTGAGGACTTGGTCGTCGTCGTGTATAGCTACATCTGATGTCATGATTGTAGGACTGATATTGTCGCGCAACTTCTCAGCTAAAATAAAAAAACTTCTGTCAAAAATGTATTTTGATCTCTAACTTTATTTTTAGTTATACTCGTATAAAATACGCACCAATTTCAGCTACTTTTGTTTTGTAGGTCATTATTGTTGATTGGTTGATCAGTACTGCTTTCCCGATCAATAGGTGGTGACTTACTAGTATTACTCACCGCTGGAATAAAACGAATTACCTATGTATATGTTACCGGAAAATAACAAGAACCGTAAGTTTATAAATTTCCTAGGTTTACGTTTCTTTTTTCATAGTTTAAAGCATAGTTTTAAGTATTATAATTAGTAACCTTGTAAAATGGATCGCAACATATTGAATGAGGCCTATAGGTCTTTTAGCGCATATTTATTTTCCTCCGTCAGTTATCAGTGTCAATTGTAACTATGTCAAATCGAAAAAAATATTGATTTGGGCGGGTTTCATCAACAAGAAAAATTATTAAATGAAAGCTCGTTAAAATAGGAAATGCATTATTTTAATGTATTAAAATGAACGATAAAACTGTGAGAGAACTAAGTAGTGGTGGAAGAAAAGACAGAATTGCAAAAAAATCTCGTAAAGTGAAATCGTAAGTAAATAAATAAGTTACCTAGTCAGTTTTATTTTCTACACACATTTTTTTCAGCAATTAATGAGTTATTTTCTTTGCAGATATGAAATTAAAGATCCTTTGTATCTACAGTTTCGGATACCTTGTTCACATCCAGATCGAAAGAGAACAGCTTGGAAGTAAAAATCCGTTCCGTTGTAGTTGATTGTAAGTAACAGAAAAGCCTTGTACACGCAAAAAAAGAAGATTGAGCAAAACATATTTTTGTGCCGATTGAGATCTCCGTTCGAATCACAAAGGTACTAAAGTGTCTAAACATGTTTAGAAAAGGCATAGATAGACACTTGAGTTGTGTGTACTATATTCTTAATAAAAAAACGTATGATTAGAGTGTGTAAAACTTTTTCATTGCTGTATTTGGTATAACAAAACGAAGATTAGAAACTTCTTCCTGATCATTAAATAATACAAGAACAGTAAATAATAGCATATTTTTTAATAAACAATATTTTTCAAGCAATTGTGAGGTAATTTAAAATTTATTTAAAGGGTTAAAATATTGCAAAATAATCATTAATTAAATATTTAGTAGATCATTAATTTAACCGAACGTAATTTTAATCAAAAACCATTTTAAAAATTCAGTCCATGACAGTAAACAATAAAATAACTTTTGATTCAAATTCACCCCTTTGACACTGAAATGGCTTTAACTTGAAAATTTTTCCTATTAAGGTACAGACGTTTAACAGACAAGTTTTTAAAATTTTGGTTCATGACATGTGCACAGTACATTTTTTACACCTCGCATCAAAGTTGTGTCGAAGAAAATCAAAAACAAATTATCCAAAGTAGACGTTATTTTCTCAGCGTTCCCTAATAATTTAAACAAAATTACATATTGATAATTGTAAAGTAACTATCTGAGAGCCCTAAGCGCTCTTACGCACTAGCGGTCAACCGCGGGGGCGGCTAATCGCGCGGCTAGCCGCTTTTCCAGTTTAATATGCAACCGCTTATGATTGTACGCACTAAACCGCCACAAAATTGCTTGTTATTATATATTAATAATTAATAATTTAAATTGATATTATTTGACACTGTATAATTAATAATTTTGATACTACATACTTGGAATTGTATATTAATAATTTATTAGACTAAAATTTTTTTTTTGACATTGCATATAGATAAGTAAATTAATATTGTATGACATTGTATAATTAGAAGCAAATTAATTGTAAAATTACCCACTCACTTCAATTGCAATCCCAATTCATTGGGCTCATTTATGCTTAATTATTTGTGACATCTGTAAATATGTAATACATGCATGAAAGCAATAAATAAATACAAATACAAATTTCAAACGCGGCGGTTGAATGGAGGGCCGTGGCCCGCTTCGCGGCTAGCCGCCATCTAGTGTATACGCACTGGCGGTCAGTTAGCGGCGAGCCGCCAGTGAAGTATGCACGTGTTTTGAGTTGCGCAGCCATGAATTTCGACACAGAGAAATTCATTGTTGAAATTCAACAACGCGAAGCTATTTGGAATTGTGAAGGAGTAGTATACAAGAATAGAGATTTAAAACGGAAACAATGGGAAGAATTAGTAGATATTTTTGGAAAAGAGGAGATGACAACAGAGGAAAAAAAAGTCTTGGTAAGTATTTATTATTATTACAATTATATTTAAACGAAACTACACATACTTTAAACATCTTAGAACATAATAAATACGTCTATTTTCACTTAAATCATATTTCTTTGCCATTCTAATTTCCCATCAGTCATAAAATATTCGGCAAATAATTCTCTGTATCTCAACGCAGTTTTATTGTTCCTTCTTAAACCTTCCTGTGTTACATTTTCTGGCAAAGGGCAACTAAGTGAGTCGTCGAAACAATACCCATCTCGGTCTCTTACAAAATTATGTAAGACACAAGTAGCTTTTATGATATCTTTTGCTAGAGCGAATTGAACATTTAGAGGTCTATGAAATATACGCCATTTGTTTGCATAAATTCCAAAACTGCATAACGTTCTTTTGGTTTCATCCAAATCTTTTTTCGCGTAAGGGCGCATTAAATTCATAGATAATGCAAATGCCTCGTCGCCTACAAAAACGTATGGGATACATGTCTCGCTGCTTTGTGAAATAGGTTGTGGCTCTGAAATATCCAATAGTTTTTTTTTTGCATTTTTTCATAGAAAACCGAATTTTGAAATATTGACGAGTCACTGAATTTACCAAAAGCTCCAATATCAACCATAACAAATTTGTAATTACTTTCGCATATTGCTAATAAAACCAAAGAGAAATCTTCGTCAATAAATACAGTAAACCTGTAATACAAAATAACACTTATCCACACTGATCCGATACTTCAATAGCAATACTATAATATAAATACGAAAGTAACTCTGCATGTCTGTCTGTATATCTGTCTGTTACTCTAAACAAACAGCTGTATAATTATTATATAATTATATATAGTATTAGCTTGTATAAATATATTATTGTTACTTCACTAGTAATAACGATAATTTTATATTTTTAATAATTTTCTAATTTAAGTGCATTGATAGCCTAGCGGTTAGAACGTTGGTCTCCCGAACCAAGGGACCCGAGTTCAAATCCTGGCACGCACCTCTAATTTTCAAATATTATGTGCGTATTACAAGTTAATTATCACTTGCTTCGGTGAAGTAAACATCGTGAGGAAACCTGCATACCTGAGAGTTCTCCAGAAAGTTCTCAAAGGTGTGTGAAGTCTACCAATCCGCACTTGGCCAGCGTGGTAGTCTATGACCTTTACCCCTCACATTGTGAGAGGAGACCCCGAGTCCAGCAGTGGGACAATTATGGGTTGTTGCTAATAATTTTCTATTAATTGTTAAAACACTACATGTAGCAATAAAAGATGTTTGTATTTTATTGTGGTATAGGTACCTGAAATGCGTTACGTATTAATTTTATCATAATATGTGACGGGTCATATGTGATTGGGTACTTTGTGACTGGATCTTCGAAAGTCATTTTTTAATTTTCAAAATTACAGCCCAGATTTTTCAACATGGCTATATTTGATGCGCAGCCATCAAATATAAGGGAAACAATTTTTACTCTTGTTTCATCGTTCTTTTCGTGACATTGTTTCACCAGCTCTGCTCGGTGAACCCCTGTTACTCCATCAACGAGAAAATATGCGACTGCCTGTCGCCATGAAATTACAATTTATCCTAGCTATCAAAAAACCAATGCTTCTTTCGCCTCAGTTACACAGTCACCTTCTAGGCCTTGCCGATATCTACATGGCCGTTGAGTTTCATTCCATCTCACAATTCGCGGTCTAATAGCCATTTCATCAAGCTCCGCTATGATCGGATATTTTTTTGTCTTCGATTTTACTTTAAGTGCTGCAAAAGATTCAATCGTAAAACCCGGTTCTCCATCAACATTTGAATACCATTTTCGTAGCATGAGTATATAAGGCAAGCATGTATTAAAAGTATAATTGTATTGTGGGCAAGTAGCAACTTGTCACTGATTTCGGTGTGAACGCAGCATCAACATCACGCCACATCGTATGATCGATGACGTCGCAACGATCGGTGACGTCGGCTTAGCTCCGCCCACTGCGGCCATTAGGCCGCACGCGCATCTATTGTTCGACGGCGGCGGGCCATCTTGCTGACCCCTTCTCCGATCCGATCGGCGCGATGCAGTAATAATTATTATTTATTGTTTTTAGCTATAAATAGCGTGTGGGAGCTGACTCGGCATTAGGCACTGCCTAGCGCCGGCAGCCCCCCGCACAGTTAGTCTCGGTTATACAAGGCTGGTTTTGGTTAGCTGGTAGAGAATGCATTAAGCATTAATCTCGCCATTTGTACCGTAATTTTTATATTGTGGTCAATAAAGTATAAATAAATAAATAAATAAATAAGGCACGGGTACACACACGCGTTAGGTCCACATATTTATCCAATGAAATTATATATCCTGTCCGGTGTCCTAACGATCTTGCAATATTGAGTGTATCTTTTCTATTTATATATCTATTGTATTAGTGTGTTTGGTGTGTGTTTGGAGTCAATCAATATATTCTATTTTATACCCATCCGTCTACAATTATTAATTCATCCTTATTCCCCCTACACCGAGACTCAATAGTGGTGACGCCGCGACGAACATCACCGTCCCACACCAGTACCCGTGCCCCGCGTCATATATGTATATATATATAGTATATAAAGTGAAGTCCGTGAAGTAAACTTTCCGTGTTTTGTGGTTGACCAACTGTCCCACACCGCGAATCATTCCGCAGCCGCAACCGTCGCCGCAGGCACTGCAACCGCAACCGTCGCCGTCGCAAGCGCAACAACCATCGCAGTTGCAGCAAAGTAATGAGCTAGCAGCTATCTCCTTGGCATCCAGGATACCACATTTCTGGACGGACATGCCTCGAATGTGGTTCGTGCAGTTTGAAGCGATTATTGGTCCACAACATCAAGGCGAAAACATCAAATACGACCTAGTTTTATCCAAGCTGGGTAAAGAAGAACTGAGCCAGATAGCAGACTTTATTGACGATCCTCCAGAGTCGCAGCGATATACGATGCTGAAAAATCGTCTACTAAAAATATTTCAAGAGAGCGCCGAAGCCCAATTCCACAAACTCGTAAAGGAAATGGACTTAGGACAACAGCGTCCATAACAGCTTCTTTCTAAAATGCGTGAGCTCGCCAAGAATACAGGTACGGCTAGTGACACATTGAGAAACCTGTGGCTTTCTCGTTTGCCAAGTTGGGTGCGTGCTATTTTAGCCAGTAGCAACGCAGAGACCAAACTGGATGAACTGGCAAGCATGGCTGATAAGATCATGGACAACCTTCGCAGTGGAGAAGTAGCCGCCGTCGATACACCCTCGACATCCGCTCAGCAGCAGCACTTCAACGTCGAACTCCTGACACAACTACGTGACATGACACTGGAAATGAAAGCCCTACGCGGAGAAGTGAACAGCATCAGAGGACGCCAAATGCACCGCAATTTCAAACGCTGGAGTCGCAGCCGATCTCGTTCTGCCAGCGCCGGACCAAGGCGCCCAGGACGATCACCCCATCACAGCGACCGATCACCTCATCGTAGCGACCGTTTATGTTGGTACCATCACAAGTTTCAAGCTGAAGCGAGGAAATGCCAATCTCCTTGCGCGTGGAAGGCCAATGCGGAAAACTAGGAGTGGTGCAGACTATCGCGATGGAAGACTGTACCGTGAACCTCAGTGTAAACCATCGCTTATGTATTTGTAGCAAATAATGCCTGGTCGGTGGGTGGTTCGGGAAATAATAACAACAGTGGGCGTTTACATCACTTTAGTCAGAAACTCATTTTAACACAGGTTTTACACTGGTTATAATTAAATACGCGATTAGGACTGATTGTCTTCAATTATCCGAGTAACAACCAACAAATAATAGGGCACGACCGCCCAGTGGCCTCCCATCACCCCTTACAGCCACCCCAATGCCTCGCATAATCGTCTGATCCTGTTACTCGTCAATCTGATATTCGATTCCAAATATTGTTTGCACCGACACAGCCGTACAATTCACACGTCGCGTTCCGTCTTAAAAGTAACTACGTTCTTGTCTAGGCGTCTGCTCAGCTCGAAGGCTGTATCCAGAATGTCCGTTCGTCGCTGGCAAGTTAATAGCTTTCCTCGGCTCTCCCGCCACGTCACCGCGTGACCAAATGACAGTAGTCAATTCACATAGTGTTGCCATCTTCACAATCCGAATACACCTAAGCCTGGCCCGGCTTGACGTTCCATTTTATGATCTCCGACACGGCCATCGTGACAATCTCACCGTCCTCGGTGAGGCAGCAGGGGACCATCTGGAAAAGACATAACCTTCGCAAAGTAAAAGTTTCCCACTCGGCCTCCCTGACCTCAAGCCCCAAGGCTTCATAATGAAAACACACGTAGCAGCCAGAACGGGATAATACCAAGAACTACAATCTGATAACACAATCTAACTTTACAACAAAAAGGCTTCATGGCACTCAAAGATAAGTCAGCAGTTTGTATGCAATACTCTGATCATCATCATCATCATCGTCAACACCATCATCATCATGAGCCAACCGGGCTACCTCCTGTACCCAGTTCCACATCACAACAACAACAACAACTCACTTCCTCCCTCCGGAAGTTCCAACAGCGACTGCTTACAGCTCCAAGCCAAACGCACGCCACTCACAGTCGTGGCCGCACTGCGGCGGGATATCTAGTGCCCGTTCTTACGCCTACGTCTACGAATGACTGGAGTTGCATGCCATCTGAGCGACTTGCATACCACTTACTACTCATCAAAAACAATCGACAACCGGTTCACTTACTGTGAAGATTTCAAGAAATTCTTAGTGTGTTATCCCGTCTGTCTTAAAGATTCTCAAAAACAGTTTAACAAATCAGTAAAGGAATTATTATCTTTGCATGACACTTTTAAATGGCAAAAAGGTTATTTTTCGCTCACTTCGCTCACCAAATTCTCTCTGTGGCCTTCATTACCAAAAATCGTCAAGTACACAAACTCAAGTAATCATCAAATGTCATATGTTGACATTACGTAATATCAGCACAAACTCAACAAGGAACAATTACTGTCAGTTAGCAGTAATCAAAATTAGCTACAAAAGTATCAATACAGATCACCTGTTATATCATGTCGCCATACAATCACTGACGATGCTCATCGTAAGCCACGGTACAAGGAGCCGCGATGCGCTCCCGTCACTATCAACAAAATTAAATGCAGGTAGTTGACATCAGACTTCGTTATCTCGCATTGATGTAATTTCTCGTCACCGTTTAGATATTCACAGGTTACATGTCCATACAACTGTCATCATCACTTAGTTTATCTGAAACACACAAAAAACAAAAGACAAAAACACGAAATGTCTAATTGTTATTTTTCTGAACTGAGGGTACACGATATCAAGATGTTTGAAAATTTAATATTATTGATCTCATTTACAGAACGCTTCTGGTGTCACAAAACAATATACTTGCACTGACTTTGAATAACTTTGTTAATCATAATTACGTTGAAAGATATTGTACAATGACTTTATAATACTTCGTTGAATCAAGCACAAATAAGGCGAAATGATTTGTAGTTTACGCAAACCACCATTGTAATCAGTTCTTTCTAGTCAATCTTATTTTAAGGAAATCCTTGAACTTACTCGAAGCACAATTACTTAAACACAAATTCATGAAATCTTAACTTTGAACATTCTGTCAGGTAGTTTTGACAGTTCAAGATGACGGCACCATTTACACTGCTTGACTTCCAGTGTATACTACACTAAAACACTATCGAATTATCCAATCTTGTTAATAATAATGAAAAAATATGCCATACCAAATCGCTGTGTTACTTTCCTTTGGTGTATAACCTCAAACCTTAATCACAGAGTACTCAAGACATTATTCCGATCCTTTGTATTCGAATTTTACATGCTTGCCGTCCACCGTTTGTAACATCATATCTGAAAAACCTGAAATGCGGATTCTTGCAATCCGAATGAAAAGATAGTACTTTTCCCTCAAAGACACGTCTTATGAAAATTTTTTTTTTTTTTGGTTTCTTTGGTTTGTTGATATAGTTTGGTGTCTTGGATGCTATTACTCCCTCGGCCATCTTTGACAAAATGAACACGTCCTCGTGTTCTGTGTTCAAATACTCGTAGTAACATACTCTGTTCCACTATTCACTTCCATCATAATTGCTTCTCGACTAATATCGACATCTTGCGTGAGGCGAATATCTGGGGGTAGGTTCACATATTTTCTTTGTAAAATTCCACGGTTCTCATTTACTCGCGTTTACTGTCGATACGTTTCTCATTGCAACCAATTCATTTCAAATATCATCCGAACCACCGTCTTTCTTCATTTCTTTTCTGACATATGTGGGCGAAATTTTCTCACCATGTGGGTCCATTCCACTTCCGATGTAGCAAATAATGCCTGGTCGGTGGGTGGTTCGGGAAATAATAACAACAGTGGGCGTTTACATCACTTTAGTCAGAAACTCATTTTAACACAGGTTTTACACTGGTTATAATTAAATACGCGATTAGGACTGATTGTCTTCAATTATCCGAGTAACAACCAACAAATAATAGGGCACGACCGCCCAGTGGCCTCCCATCACCCCTTACAGCCACCCCAATGCCTCGCATAATCGTCTGATCCTGTTACTCGTCAATCTGATATTCGATTCCAAATATTGTTTGCACCGACACAGCCGTACAATTCACACGTCGCGTTCCGTCTTAAAAGTAACTACGTTCTTGTCTAGGCGTCTGCTCAGCTCGAAGGCTGTATCCAGAATGTTCGTTCGTCGCTGGCAAGTTAATAGCTTTCCTCGGCTCTCCCGCCACGTCACCGCGTGACCAAATGACAGTAGTCAATTCACATAGTGTTGCCATCTTCACAATCCGAATACACCTAAGCCTGGCCCGGCTTGACGTTCCATTTTATGATCTCCGACATATTCAAGACTCAAAGACTGATGAACTTTCTCATCGATACAGGTGCTAATGTATCGGTAGTACCCGTAAGTAAAGTGAGTCGTAAACAATGTCGTTCATGCGATTATAAACTTTTGCCGCTAATGGCACAGAAATAACTACTTATGGTGTAATTACTTTAGAATTAAATTTAGGATTACGCCGTAGCTATAAATGGCCTTTTATCATTTGTAACGTAAATAAACCAATAATTGGTGCTGATTTTCTTAAAACACATAAGTTAATGGTAGATTTATTTAAGAGCCATTTCGCAAAACTCGGCTGATAAACTATAGGTATTTGAAGCGGCTCCTAGACGTGATATTGCTTCACGCGGCTCGCGTCGCGTTGACCTCAGTTCTGTGCGAGTAATCTTCTTGATACTTTAGGCCACCCGCGCACTGGTGACTTTTGTCACCGTGACTTTTTGTCACTGTTTCTTACTGTCACCCACGATGCGCCCACTTGAACAGTCACTGGGCAACAAAACGCGCTCATTCTTAAAATGGACTTCGTACAGGTTGCAGTAATAAGTGCTCTTGAAATACGAAAAAGAAAATAAAATGAAAAAAACGCTATTGGGTGCATCCCATATACACTGAAAGATTGTTTAAAGGAAAATTTTACACCCTATATTCTGAACTACGTCAGTATCCTTCAAAATTCTTTCATTTTCTTTTTGTTCTTGTGTTAAAGTTCTAGTCGGAAATAAATGTATTATTATTTCGGTCCACAATCGTCGTTTTAAATTGGCATCAGAGTATTCTCTTAATTTTTTTTCATACAAATCTTCTCTACCTCCTCTATTAGTAATTCGTTGTCAATGTCTTCGTCATGTGGAGAAGCCACCATCGTAATTTAAAAAAATCAGAGTCGCACGCAATACACGTTTATTTCGTGCGCCTCTGCCGGCCGAGTGACAGAAAGTCGCCTTGTGAGTTGCACTTCCATTATAATGTACAGGCCGGGTGACAGTCACGTCACTAGGTGTTGCCAGCCGCTAGGAACTATTTGTCACCGTATTCTCACGTCACCATAATCAGCGCACTCCGATATATCTTCATAGCACTCAATTAGGTGACAAAGAGTCACCGTGACAAAAAATCACAATCAGCGGGCGGCCTTAAATCGTAAAATTTTTAAAATTATGAACATATAATTTTAATTAAGTATACACTTTGTGACCACATACATGTATCTATTTTGTGACAATATAAGTTTATATAACAATTAAGAGTACAATGTAGTAGTACCATTTATATCGGTAACTTATTTACATAATACATTAGCCGTTTTTAGCCGTATTGGGGCGGCTTAGTATACTAACCCCAATCCCACGCCGGCTGGGTGTCGTAAAAGGCGACTAAATCCGGCCCGCTGGTGGTAGGGTCTCTCGAGGGATGATATTAGTAATATTGATTTTAATTGTTAATTAATACCATTAATACTAGATATTATTATTTGAAATGAAATGAAACGACTCGTCGTGTTCCGGCTGGGGGCTTGAGAGCCAGTTCTTTCTTTCTTTTTCTTCTTTCTTTCTTTTCCGGCAACGCATCGGTGATGCCTTTGGTGTTACTGATGTCCATGGGCGACGATAGCCACTTACCATCAGGTGGATCGTCAGCTCGTTTGCCGGCTATTTCCATAAAAAAATGTACCTACTTAGGTACATCACAATAAAGATGTCCAATAGATGCAAATTGCAATAAAAAGTCAATAATGGATACTTACATTATATACATACATACATACCATCTATATTTATAATATTAATTATGTAGGTATGTAATACCTACTATATGTTTTACTACACTATTATACTAAGCATACCTTTCTTTAATATATGTATTCATATTCATTTAATATTTTACCAGCGCCCTTTAATCGACGCAATTCACTACATTTTGACCGGGTATACTCATCAAGCAGGATGTACATGTATGCATAATGTACGTAGATATTATGGTAGGTACCTACATAATAAACAAGAACACAAAATAACAATATTTTTTATTTACCTAATAAAAATAAAAATAGTTTTATCATATGAAGATGGTTACGTATACATACATACATGCCAGTGATGAAACGATTGTCAATCGACGGAGTAAGTGATTACAATAAAAAATTATTCAGTGATTAAATGTCGTAGGTAATATACATATACCTACGGTTAACTCAAATATCTCAGAAAGTATTTACTCATGATATTTCATTACTGAATAAATGTTTGTTGTTACTGTTACCTTTTGCGCGTTCAACCAAACAAACAAACTTTTCAGCTTTATAATATTATAATAATAATAGTATAGATTAGTATAGATATACTTATATTTTGTACATATGTATGTTCGTGATTTTCGCCATTACTACTTACACTACTTAAATTGGAAAGATATTAAATTGGATTGGTAATCATCTTTGTTCTGCTATATAGATGACGTCATCATAGCTTCCGAGAACGATATAATACATAAAGAACACATTAAATTAATTTTTGAACAATTTCATACGTTAGGCATTACCATAAATTTAAGCAAATGTTTATTTGGTCTAGACAAAATATAATTTTTAGGTTATTCAGTATCGCCAAGTGGTATTTACCCGTTACCAGAAAAAGTTAAAATTATTTCAGAGTATCCTAAACCTGATACTATTGAAGAACTCAGGCGTTTCTTAGGTATGGTTAATTTCTATAGGTCACATCTGCCTGGTGCAGCACAGTACCATGCACACCTAAATAAATTCTTACACAACCCTAAGAAAAAGGATAAAACCAAGATCGATTATCCAATCAAATTATATATCCTTTCCGGTGTCCTAACGATCTTGCAATATTGAGTGTATCTTTTCTATTTATATATCTATTGTATTAGTGTGTTTGGTGTGTGTTTGGAGTCAATCAATATATTCTATTTTATACCCATCCGTCTACAATTATTAATTCATCCTTATTCCCCCTACACTGAGACTCAATAAGCGCATAAGATTAAATTGGATTTGAATTGCTCGTGTACTCTGCCGCAATAAACAAGCTACTATTGTCTCGACGCATTTCACTCATCCCTCGCATAACCGCTACACTGGTGACCACCGACGACGCACCATGAAAGATAAGGAGGCCCAGCAAGTTTTGGGAGAATCCTGCCGAGTTGGACTCAAGTCAAGTCAACCCGGAGATGTGGTTCGCTCAGCTGGAGGGACAATTCGTGTTGTCCGGCATAACGGCCGACTCCACGAAATTCTATTACGTGCTGGCGCAGGTGGAGCCACAAAATGCAACGGAAGTTCGAGACCTGGTGGTTACGCTACCAGCAGCAAATAAATACGATACGCTGAGGAAGGAACTGGTGCGAAGACTGTCAGCGTCCCAGGAGAGAAAAATCAAACAGCTACTGATGCACAAGGAAATGGGAGGCAGAAAGCCGACACAATTCTTGCGACACCTGCAACATCTGGCTGGAAACAACGTACCGTTAGAATTTATTCGAACAATGTGGGAAAATCGATTACCCACACACCTGCAGACCTGCATCGCGGCGCAACAAGCGAAGATGTCATTAGAAGACCTCTCCGAGCTGGCAGACCGGGTCAATGACGTCGTGCCAACGACCATGCTAGTAAGCAAGCCAGGGCCAGGGACAGTAGAAACGACAGTGCCGACATCGAACAACACTATTGAAATGTTAACTCGGTCAGTGGCAGAGCTTAGTAACAGACTGGATCGCATGAGCATGGAGCTGCGCAGACGTCCACGTTCACAGGAAGACACCTGGAAGTATACTGTGACGTCTCTGGTCCAGTACCACGACCTTACGTTACTCCTTCGTTCCGCAAAAAAACCTTTGACGCACTACATAACTTGAGTAACGCGGAAGCGAAGGCAACGGTCAAGCTAATGTCCAACACCCGAGAGGTGGTACAAAACGATTTCGCTGACTTCATCGCTTCCAGTCCCCAGACATAATATACAGTAAAGGGATAAACAAACTGCCGTCAAAATGGCAAAGTTGTAAAGATAATTTGGGCCAGTATTTTGATTAGCTAAAATAAGAAAATACAAATATTTTTATATTTTAAAATTTTCATACAAATCTCCAATTTCATAGGTAAAGACCTATAATACATGCCACGAGGTAAGGTCGACTAGGCCCCAAAAATGAGCAAGTAATTATATTTTAGCTACCTGTGAAGCACGCGGTAGAACTCTTTAATATTTAAGCAAATTCCTGTTGCGAGCCTGCTCTGCTTATTGCACAAAGAAAGCAATACAATAGCTATAATAGTTCTATCTGTCTCTCACACTTTATTTTTAAAACTTACTTATTCGCAAAACAGACAAAATATAGCTTCATTTAGTATTCAGTTGGGTTCATAAACTTACTAAGTTTTGTACTAAATTGAAGAAATGTGTTTAAAACATGTTTTTATTGTACCCAATCCAACTTTTACTAAAATTTGCAATTTATAAAGTATATTTACAATTCCGATATCAATATCGGAATTCCGATATTGAGATCTAATATCGAAAATCAATATCGGAATTGAAAACCTTCCGATATTACAAGCCCTAGTACTTACAGCAGTAGAAGTAGATGCAGAAGTAGAAGCCCATTCCAGTCTAGTCCATGACCCCTGGACTAAGAAGTAGACCTGCAAGGTATTCAATTTTCTCTTTTGCTACTTTCAGATAACCGTTTTTGACCGAAATTATCGTAAAATCATTCGTGCTGGTTATACGCAAGTTAAATTAATGTAAAGTTAAATTACGAGATACCACAGGCTTGATTTGCTACGCGATACCCTCGTACGAGATACGAAGCACAATTATATGCTGCTGTAATGGACTAATGCCCGGTTTCTGAAGTCTTCTTATCGAGAGTTTATCTATTCAATAACGCTAACGGGTCGATAAGTTCCGAAAAAGCGTTTCTGAGCACTGCTATAATAGATAAACTCCGTTTAAACTAAGATTAACTTATCTAAAAATAGATGGCCTTTTATCGGTTCCATAATTTTATTTGACGTTACATTTTAACATTTCGTGGACAGAATATGACAAGTTACAATAATTTTGAGGTCATTTGTGTGTGCCGCATATGCCTAGCATAGCATAGCCTCAAGGACCTCAGATTATTGAAAATATAAATACAATTATATTCCTTCTCTTTGCAAGTTTAAATTTTCAATATTTCCAATATTACAATTTTTTCTAGATTGACAATGAATGACATGGCAGAGGAAGCTGAAACCTTAGAGTAATAATATTACATATAGAGCGCGAGCAACGAAGTGGGAACAGTAGGCATGTGTGAGAACAACACGACTTTCCCGCCGCGAGCGCTTGTAGTCGTAATTGAATGCTAGCGGTGTGCGGTTCTAGAGAGATTTTTAGATATTTACGTATCAAAATGGTCAAATGTGCAGTCCCATCTTGCAAAAACGATAGTAGGAAACACACAAAACTGAAATCCAGTATCACATTTCATCGGTAAGTTGATTTTTGTATTTATTTTTATGAAAATAAATCTCGCATCGCGGGGGTGAGAGGCGGGCAAGCACAAGACCGCCCGCGCGCCGCGCTCCCCACGCGAGACTGTAGTGATGTGATGCGACCAACGCTGTAGTCGATATTTATTATTTATGTTATATAATCATTATCATTTGACTTTGTAATAAAAGACTAAACACTAAACCCGAGTTTTATTTTATCAACCTCTATACATTACCTACTTATTTAACAAGCCCACACGATTTCCAGACATTTATATTACTCATGATTTTCGAACTAAAATTAAAACAAGAGTAATATTGTATTAAATGACTTCCATATTTCAAATAACCAACAATATAAAGATCGCACTCACAGCCCCACCACTAATAATCTGGTATTATGGGTGCCATAGATAACACTAATGTAAATATAAGTACCTAGGCGACTGAGCTTACGCAAATGAAAATAGAGAAAACGAATTTTGCCATATAATAATATGAGCCCTAGCTAGATCGATTAGTCGCCCCCGCAAACTACTATACTGCAAATTTCATCGAAATCGTTAGTGCTGTTATCGAGAACGTGATTACAAACAAATATTTAAATAAATATACAAACATTTCTCGTTTATTAGTAGGAAATAAGATATTGAACATAAAAAGTACCCATTAAAGATATTTACATAACTTATCGATACCTCGTTGCCGACATCTAATTGATACATCCCTATCTTTCATACACTCATCAGTATTAGTATGTATAGCTCATCTGCTTACGATGTGTTCTGTACATTTTGTGCGATACGCGCGCTCTATTCCTATACTCTATGGCTGAAACTCAAAATATAACGTAAATGGAAAAGCCATCGGTCAAAGGAAAAGGAAAAGGCAAAGGCAAAGGAAAAAGTAAAGCAAAGGAAAAAGTAAAGCAAAGGACAAGTCAAGCGGAAACAAAAAGCAGGAAGCGGAAGAAGTTAAGCCCTTATACACAACTAAATTAAACATAAACAAAAAAAAATACATGGATTTGACACGTCTCTGTGACAACGGAATTATACCTAAGAGATTTCATGAAGAATATAGAACGTTTGTGATACATTAAATGAAACTGATGAAGAAGATAAAGAAGAAGAAGATAAAGAAGATGAAAATAATACTGAAAAAGAAAATAATTCTAAAGATGAATAACCCAAAAATTGCTTAAAACTTTCCAATCCATCAGTCAAATAATCAATCATCATCACCCCGTTTAACCCTTTTTATTATGAAAGTTGTACAATTTTAAATGCAAACTTTGTGATTTACAACACAATTAAACATTGCTATTATCATTTACTACCTAATATTATACAACTTTTTTACGCTAGGTTATATTTAATGCCAAAGTTAGCTGTTTTTAAATGGATTTAAGGGACATTTATTAGTTTTTTTTAGATAGTAAAGCAAAACTATTTTGGAAACTATTATATTAAGACTTCGTTTAATAATATCGTCTTATTACTGCAAATACCGACAATCTGCAAAAAACGCGTTTGAGAAATCGACAATCGAAAGTTTGAATACTTGTTTATATTTTATGATGTTAAAAAGATGCATTGTATTTTAAAAAAAGCTAAAACCTATGTTATCTTGTTGGCTATTTTATTGTACAATGCATGTAGACTGTGTTTAAAATACATTAAAATAACGTTAAAAAAATATAGTCTGCCATATAACTGTTTTTCCTGTACAAATATAATCTTGTTTATTTCTTGTCCAAAGGCATCAATATCTAAAAATCAACTTAAAACTAATTTATTAGATATATAATTTACCTACAAGCAACAGGACAACTAAAAAAAAACACAAGTTTTCGAGTTATTTTATTTTATTTAAAAGATATATGGTTTTACCTGTACAACATTTCGGGATTCCTTACATATGGTGCTTTAACCCCGCTGAATATGAATGATTTCAGGGGTATTTTTAAATGTATTAGTTTGTATACATACTTTGCGTCAATACTCTTATCCACGGACATATGCTTTAAGTAGAAATTAATACAAATAAAAATATAACTTGTTGCATGATGTTAGACTAACCGTTAGTTATTTACTGCACCGCTGTGACTAAAAGGGCAATAATAGTCAGTTAGTGGTAGATTTAAATGAACGTAGACGGTTTTTTACTGTATTATATTTATTTATACAAAACATAACATTAAATTAACTAATCGTCCTCCTCGCTACTGGTTTCAGACGCCGCGACATCGGGAACTCGATCCACAATGTCATTTTCACATTTAAGTGCGAGAAACCATCCATGGTATTCTTCCGGAATTACGCCTTTATGACATAAGCTTACCAAATCTTTTTTCTTTGCCGCGGAGATCGCTAGGGGCATGTTGTACAATTTTTGTAAACGGTGGCTTTGTGCCATGTTTTCTGGTGTCGGTGGTGGTTCTACGGAATTGGGGTTCGATCTGCTACGCTGCTTCCCTTTTCTTGTGCTGTATCTCGGGCCAGCTTGAGGAGATGTCGGCTTGTGAAATCTTACTGCGGGAGCCCTGGTGTCAAAGTTTAAATAATCTTCAGATACGTCATAGTTGAAATAAATCCTATGATCGCCCTTCAAAAACTTCATTTTTTTAATTTTCAGCCACAACACTTTGTTGCCGTTGCAATCTTTGGTTTTATTTTTAATGTAGCTTCAGCTAATAGCTTTAGATCGTAGAACTAATTGAATTTGAATTCTTTTACATTATACGGGGCTTTTTTTACTTTTTTATTACCGACTTTGTACATGTCTTTCGACCTGGCACTCTTAAAAATGTTCGTCCAGTCTGTCAACGAAAAATTATTATGCTTCTTTGCACTTTCAATGCTGCTATGCATTGAGTCGGCTCCCATGTAGGAGTGCCCCGACTCCAGAAATTTCTGCTCAATGACATGCAGGTGGTCAATTTCGTTAACAGCCCAAAATAAAATTGCTGCAACATTTTGGTTGCGATTTTGCCCACCGCACGTGTCGGAGAATAGGGACACATGTGTTATGTCAGTAGAGATGCAATTTGACAAATAATAGTACAATATGGTACCGATTTCAGCGCTGCCCTTTTTACCATGAACTTCGGACCAGGGAAAGCAAAAAGCGTTGTTCGGTAAAGCGCTCTCATATGGTTAAATTGTATACGGTCAGCTTACGAACGTAGTAAAGCAAGCCTATCTTTGAAGTAGGTATTTGCAATATAGCCTGCAAGTCGAAAGAGACAGATAAAAAGGTTTATTCAGTCTCTGCTCTCTGTTTGTCTTTTTCCTTTTCAGCTGCACATGCAATCTTTCTCTGTAAGTGTTCGTCGTAAGACTGCTCTAAGTCAACTTTAGCTGCATCCTGTACAAGAAGAAACTTGTTGCAAATCTGGCACTGGTCTTTTTTTCGGAACAAAGAAACTCAAATTAAACTGAATTGCGAATATTCTTCGGTATGTTATGGCAGACACAGGGTTGTTGTTGCCATGCTTTTGAATATAAAGCTCGTAAATTTTATTGATAGAAAGTGTGCTTTCTAAATATTTACGTTTTGATTGCTGTCTTACGTAATGACCAGCCATAGTGGGAAATGAATTGATATGGTCAACCACTTCTTGGACTTTTCCGGTGGAGTTTTGTTCGGGGGAGTTAGGTGTCCTCGTCCATCTGCGCCAGTGTAGAATCCAAGCTCATCTCTATGTTTGATAGCATCGCTGACAACTGAATGTGAGATGCTCAAAGTAGAGCACAACTGGCAGACTTCCCGTTTCTCGGAGCCTATGTCAAAGAAACACTTCGTACTATAAGGTCTAACTGAGCGTTTTCTGTCAACGACGACTCTCTTTAATGGGAGGACTGTTAGACGAGCCAGCAAGAAGTTTTTCTTACTTTGGAAATCCAAATTCCAGTACATTCTGCAAATCTTGGATCGGTCTTGTTCGGTAAACACTTCTGTAGTCACTTCACAGTCGACTGTCTTAGGGACTTTTGGGGCTCTTATTTGGTTATTTGTGGTATAAGATAATTCTTCTGCACGTCTTTTTCTTGCGATGTTTTTTTTCCAGTTTTTAGAATCAACAGCACGCCAACGGCTTATTGTTTTTACTTGATCCCAAACTAACTCTAAAACCTCGGATAGTATCAGTGTCGCGATCTCAGAAGTTGTATCATTATCTACCTGTACCTCTTCGCGTTGATGGCTGGTGCCAGGCTGTGGTGATGTAGTGAATGATGGAACGTTTGCTTTAGCGTTGGCGTCTAATAAATTCTGCACTGTAATTAAGTCATCATCATCATTACTGATACTACTAGGAGAGCCATGCTGATCCTCTGGGTGGTAGGTGGGATCGGTATCAGAAAGATCTCCGCTGACAAAAGAAAGACACTGAGTCTGATGATGTTTCGGATATGCGCCTTGCAGGCAATAATAATGACCTAACCTGAGACTGTGGTGATTCTTGATCTGACTCTTGTACACATTCATCAGAAAAAACATCGCTTATTATTTGCTTCATCTTCATAATAAGGTATTATGTACAGTCGACTACCAACATGCAGAGTGCCGGCATTATCACGTGTTCAACTACCTACGTTAAATACTATAGTGCTAATGGTAAGTACAGTCAATTTCGCCAATGTCTACACAAATATCTTTTTTTTTTACATAAAATAAGTTAATGCTTGACCATAATCCCACCTGATGGTAAGTGAAGATATGGTCCAGGATGGTGAGCGCACTAACTTAATAAAAGCCTATTCACTCTTTTCTTGAAGTCATCCACGTCATAGGTGGGTGGGAACGCAGACGCAGGCAAGCCATTCCAATCCTTCGCGGTGCGCATAATGAATGACGATGCAAACCGCCTCGTCCGTACCGGCGGGATGTCTACCACGAAAGGGTGGATACATGAAAACATGTGAACACAACCCTATTTTCAGAGGTTTAAGAGCGCGTTTACATATTTTTGATCGGTCCCTTGTGTAGACATTGGCGTATTCCAAGCTTTTTAAACACGGCCTACTAAAATGGTAAGTAAACATGACAGTAAGGTTGTGGATACATAATTCATCATTTTGTAATTTTCCGCATCTTTTTGTAGACTGTACAATCTGTACATGCCTACCAAGATAAGAAATAGTATCCGTATACCCACTGCCCTGTGTTCGATTTAATGTTAGGATGAAACATCTACCTACAGACACCGATTGACCTACTGAAGGTCAAAACTTGGTTTAGATTACGAGTTATTATAATCATAGCTATTACAATATTTAGGTACGTATTTATATAATTATTACAATAATACTACTTTCCCACAATACATCCCAGAAGTGTAAAAGCAGCAACAGGTAAGTAACTGCATTAACGGATTCGGCCGGCAAACATTGGGCGCGCAGCGCGATTTGACCTTGCCCGAGTATCTATCTAGCTTAGTAACTACAAGATACTTTAAGTAACTGTGGTCACTAGGTAACCCACTCGACTCTAATACTTACTTACTAAGTTTATCTGTACAACTAAAACTTCAAGTAATGATTAAGTTACCTAGGTAAATATTTTAAGAATAATAACCTACAAACTAGACTAGAATTAGGCATTACAAACAAAAATTGTTACTTACGTTCTGCATTATATTTCCCTGTAGCCATTCTAACTAGTCTTTTACTTCTTGCACTCATCTTAATTAGATAGTCTCAATAACTCAATCGTATCAACAATAATTTACACAGTAACAACACAAATATCAACGATTTCGGCGCATGAGTGTCAACTGAGTGAAGTTAGCTACTGGGTGAAGCTTGTACGCGCAGATAACTGGTTCTTCCTGTACGAATTCGCGACATTATTGCATAGATGTTACAGGTAAAACTAGTAAAGGCGCTGTACAATTTTATGGCTGTACTATATTGTAGGTAAATTAATGCAAACCTATTCAGGAAAAACATGGTAAAGGTGCTTTGTATATTTAGCCTGACGTAAAATAAAAAAAAATGCAAGTAAACTTGTATACAAATACCAGATATGTACTCGTACAACTTTCTTTCAGAACATAAAATTTCTGTTATGTCGTTAAAGAAATATGCAAAAAACCATAATAGGGTAGTTATAGTTTTTACATGGACATAAAAATATGAATCGTTGCATTATAACACACATTTCAGTTTTTGCTTGTACGTAAATGTTATTAAATTAGTGATATGTTACGTTACGTAAAAGCTATCTTTGTAATGGAGGATCGTAACGAAATATTGGTTTTACCAGTTTGTAGGTATTGAAAAGCTTATTCTTAAGGCTTAAAAAAACGATTTTGACAGAAAGTCACATTGGCGGTATTTGCAGTAATAGGACGATATCATCATAAAATATAGGAAAATGTAAGTATTTTTCTCATAGATTGTTTTTTTATAATCATTGAGACAAAAAAGTCACAGCTAATTTTGTTTTATTTTTTAGATTTTTTGGCTCTCCTGAAAAGTTCTGTTTTGTGCTATACGAGTACGTTCTTTGAGCTCAGAGGAATCGACATATTAGTGAATGGACCCACCAAATAAAAGAGACTGCTCCACCGATCCTCTACGACGAGGTAAAGGCAGTTATGACAGAAAGCTCTAAAAATAGAGACCGATCCAAAGAAGTGGTGCAATTGGGGACTGAGACAGCTATACGCCCGAAATTAATAATCGATCCTAATCCATTTTATGCCATCTAAGATAGAAATTTTGATCAATCTTTCTACTAAAGTGTGCCAATAAGGTATCCACAGATAGGTAATTCAATCTTTCCGAACGAGTGATCTTTCGGAGGACGGATCATAGAGAAGGATTAGATTTTGTTCAAAACTGACAGTTCGAGTGTGCCCATAAGCAATCCTCTGATTTTGACATTTCGTTCGATTGATGAAAGCAATCTGTAGCTCGAGTGTGAGTTTCTAACATAAAACGGCTAAACGCAACTATCGCGTTAATCGAGATGACTTATGCCCGGTTCCTGAGGTCTTTTTATTGAGAGTTTATCTATTCAAAAACGCTAACGGGTCGATAAATACCGAAAAAGCGTTTCTGAGCACTGCGATAATAGATAAACTCTGTTTAAACTAAGATTAACTTATCTAACCATAGATGGCCGTTTATCGGTGCCATAACTTTATTTGACGTTTCATTTTAACATTTCGTGGACAGAATATGACAAATTACAAGTTACAACAATTTTGAGGTCATTTGTGTGTGCCGTAGGTGTATGGATAGCCTCAAGGACCTCAGATTATTGAAAATACAAATACAATTATTTGCAAAAAATCAACAATTTTTTCTAGATTGACAATGAATGACAGAGGTGTTATTCTCAAATACTATGTTACCATAGTAACCAATGGTAACCAAAATAAACGTTAAATTGACGTTTTTAAATTGTATTGTTGATATTTGACTATGATGAACAGACGCAAATAAATACCAAATTTCAATATTTTTTACATATTTAATACCAAAAAACAAATACAATTAGTCAAAACGACAAAATAAAATGATAATATCTATTTGAAACTTATCTTTTTATTATCTTTTGAAGAGAGCCATCTAGTGGCAGTTTTAAATACTCGTTATTGGATTCATAGTTATTGAAAGGCTCCTCGCGTGCTCGGAAGCCCAGTGACTGTTATCGAATATATAACTTAAGTTTAACTTTATTGATTCAATAGCTGTTGATCGTTTAACTGGAGACTTCAGAAACCGGCCATTAAACATTTTAGTAAACATATTTTATGCGAGTGTGTTCCTTATACATCGTCAACGTTGAATGTAACTTAACATACGAGTGGAGGCATTTTGACGTGTGTGCGAGTGTAAGTTACTATTTTGTAGTTAACTATTGAAAAAATACGCAACCATAGTAGTAGAGTTACTCACTTGATGTTTGACAAGTGAAACGCATTTTTTGGTAATAGTTTATTTGATTTTATTATGGATAGCCTCAGGGATTATTTACAATAAAATTACACATAAATTTTTGACAATTTAAAAATGACAATAGTGTTATTCTCAAATACTATGGTAACCAAAACAGGGTTGCTCATCTACAATGTACAAATGTAGGGTCGCTAAACATTCATTTATTAAAATAGGCTTACAGTATGAAGTGAAAATTGATTAAGCAATATGTTGAATGGAGCAGCGCGTAATTACCTACTTTGCTTGGATGATGTTGGCGGAAGCCCAGGCTCAAGATAAGCGCAATCATCAGCGAAAACAACGGCCTATATTCCGAGCCTCTTTTATAGCATCCCATTATATCATCCCGATTCCCGACACATGTAAATAATCGAATGTCAATGAATAAAGTTTTGAATTTTCATGTATAAAGTTTTTTCGTATGCTCTTTATTTCGAAAATCCTAATTCTTACCTTTTCTATCTTTGCATATAAATAAATTAATAAAATTAATAATTAACTTCTTTGCATAATTGGCCAATGAATTATATAAAAATTGAGAAATTGAAAAATCTACCATACGGGGAATACCCACGACCATCGAATTTCGAGTCCGAGCTCTTAGGCGCTACGCCAACTCAACTCGTGCTATATATGCATCTTCGTAATTAAAGTAATATTCATAAGGTATGAAACTTTTTTATTTTCATGTAATGTGCGTAACAAAAACGTCAAATGTTTGATATCATAGCATCACGATCACAGAACATCTAATAATTAGTTAGAAAGGAATTGTGGGCAAGGTAGGCGCGCCAATACTGTGATCAAATGCGCACATCGCACAAAAACACGCGATTGCGCTGTTTAGTGACTCGCAAACTCCAACGGAGAAAAGTACTGCAAAATACTGCGACTTAATTACGTAAAAATGCCTTCATGTGCGGTAATTGGAAAAAACTTTGTTTCGGAGGCCATGATGAAATATGAGTCTGTCGACGGAGTAAGTAATTTCAATCAAAAAGTATAAAAGTATATAATGAATAAGTATACCTTGCGAAAATAAATACCGATAAAAATTTATCGACAATCAATCCCTAGCTACAGAGTTACGCCTACTTCATGCACACATAATAATCCTCGTGCGTATTTGTTCATTTTCGTTAGTAGTGTTTATTGAAACGGCGACAGCGGTTCCCATACAAATTACGTGCTATGCCCCTTCTAACTAATTATTAGATGTTCTGTGATCACGATGCTATTGTTTTATCTCATTTCTTCTTTAAGTTTAAAGCGGAACACCTATAGCTCATTCATAAAAAAACATAATGCGCCTAAAATAAGTTTCACTTGACTGCCTTTGTAAGCTTAGTAATAGTGTACTTTTAAAATTAGATGAGTTGTAAGAGCAACTATGCTAATAACGAAGTGAGCAAACGAATAACTTTTTCGTTGATGTTTAAGGAACTCACACTCGCATAAAATACGTGTACTAAAATGTTTGAGTCATCTCGATTCCCGTGATAGTTGAGTTTTTAGTTTTTTTTGAGAAACTTACACTCGAGCTACTTATTTTAAAAGTACACTATTCCTAAGCTTACAAAGGCAGTCAAGTGAAACTTATTTTAGGCGCATTATATTTTTTTTATCAATGAGCTATAGCTGTTTCGCTTTAAGCTTAAAGAACAAATGAGATAAAACAATAGCATAGCATCTGTTACTATGACTACTATTATGTTTTGTTACTATGACGACCTATTACCAAACAATGCGTTTCACTTGTCAAACATCGCACACGTCAAAATACCTCCACTCGAATGGTTACATTCAATGTTGACTAAAAAGTTCACGTAAACGATATTTTGAAACTCACACTCGCAGTGTAGTTGTTTTAATTGTCCGCTAGAGGCGCTGACAATAACTCCATACATTTTGATTGCATAGACGCAAACGCGTTGGTGAAGTAAATGCTTGCGAAAACTCACACTTGAGCTACTGTACTTGTAATCGTAGAAAGGATAATGCCCAAAAATGTATGGACCAAAAACCCGGAGTCGATTAAATCGATTTAGGTTTTGCAAGGTAGAGTAAACATAGTATATCCCAAATCCAATAATTGTTTTCAGTCAAACAATCGCCAAGTACTGAAAAAATCGTAACTAATTGACTATAAATCCGTGATATTTAGAGCGGTTTTACAAACGATATTGTGACGAATTGTGCGTATTATTGCGACTTTTGAGAGTTAAGTACATTATACATGTCTACTGAACATATATATATATATATATATATATATAACATTATTTATACACATACATGCTGTGTTTCAATTACGTACTGAATTCTGTAAAACTACTCTAATGTAGCAGCGTCATATCAGGTGAGCTATGATCATTTTTTAAATATATACCTATTATATATTATATATACCTATTATAATTCACTGGCATTATTATATAAGGCTATTAATCTAATAAATGAAAACAACTGAATTATATGATATAATATGAAGTACCTTTATTGATAAAATGGTAAAAATGTTACATATTATTATTTTCTAGGAGTACGGAATCAAAGAATCCCGCTGGTTGTTGAAGCCCTTAATGTCTTGCAAATGCAAGGTAATATAGCATGCTTATTATATGTGCACAACTGCCTAAAGTTCGACGACCATGAATTCATGAACAAACATGTTCAACAATTGCGTCCCTGCTATAAAAAAAATAATCAATAAAAAAAAATGAAAAAAAATCTGTAAAAATAAAATAATCAAAATTCAAAAGTAACACGGTCACAACACAGCGAAAGCTTACGAAGGACTGCGCGCGGGACAGGGTTGGTCACGGTTTCGCTACCTGGATAACAATGGTGCGAATAGATTCACATCTGTTATCTCTTTCTTTCTCATAAATTGTAATTCCTTGTCTATATTCTCCATCTCTTTCACAAGTGAGCAACAAATACAATAACAAAACAATGAACCACTTATTCAACGCGCTCTGCTTTACCTAATAATTGTTGTATGCTGCTGGCCTGCTTGGTTATAGTTTTATGCGAAATTAATTGCGTATTTGCGACCTCTTATTTAAGGTCTACTTTGCTGTTCATAAATTATTTTAATCGACTCTGGGTTTTTTTTGGGCATCCTCCTTTGGCGGATTTAGGATTGGATTCTAAAGATACAATCAATTAAATAATAATTTCTAGCATACAATGGCGTTGAACATACATTTGGACGATAGTGACAGTGATAACGAAGTTCTTAATTTCATATCCGACTTTAGTAGTGATGATGAAGTTGTGGAACGACAGCCTTCACGGAGAATAAAGAGGATAAACTACATGACGAGTCTTGAGGATGCTGAGTTTACCTTCAGGTTCAGATTGTCCAAACCTGCTGTAAACTTGCTATTGACCGAAATAATGCCCTATATTCGTGTCACTTCCACAAGGTAAATATAATGATGTTTAGGTTGTCAGATCTAACTCTTATCGAAATTTGTCATGACTGATGTTATAAAGAACAATGCCCAACTGCCATACATCGTTTTATTTGATTTTCAACTTTAGCGGTTCCGCTCACTTGCTTTTGGAAACGATTCTTTCCAAAACTGAACACCCGTGATTGCTTCTGGCAACAATCGTTTCCAACTACCAGTTTCTATTAAACAACTTCAAACCTTATCATGTAGGTAATAAAGTCCTCGTGAAACGTTTTTAAACTATAGACTAATGTATTAGCCAACCTTTAAATACGAGTTGCCAACATAATAGATCCAAGTCTTGCTACAGTCCGCGAGGCGTAAGCTGAGCTTTGCATTAGTGTGAGTGTACATAGATAGTGTAGGTGTAACATTGGCCTAAAGCGCGGCGCGTCCCTTGCTTGGTATAAACCGGTTTTAACTGCTTTTTGACAATCGGCCTGAGGCGCGGTGCGTCCATCGCATGACGCAACTTCTCCGCGCACCTTCCGCACTTCACCTCTTGTACTGGTAGCAGCGTGACTTGTTTCTTAATATTTTGTTTTGTGCTAGACTAGATTCGTTAGTGAAAAATGGCGGCTAACACAAGTAAACAAAGAATAAGAAAACCTTTAAATAGCCAAGTGAAAGAAATTTTGTGCAATCTAAATAAGTATTTTAAAGACGTGAACGATAAAGACATGTCAAGTGTCACTACATCTGCCCAATTGGTAGCGACATCGACCGGGATTCCTCTGTCTACTGTCAAACGCGTTTTAGTGGAAGGTAAACGTGTTTTGGAAGATGTGAGCAAATTTACATCTCCGAAGAAGACCAGATGTAGAAAAAATATTATCAATATTGACGATTTTGATAAAGCGGTAATCCGAAGAACTATTCACAATTTTCACATTACCGATAAAGAAGTACCAACTATGAAGCGAATACATGAAAAGTTGAAGGCAGATATAAATTATCCCGGTTCAATTTGGTCATTACGTAAAGAAGTGTCTCTTTTAGGGTTTAAGTGGAAAAGGACAGAGGATAATAGGCAAATTCTAATGGAAAAACATGAGATTCGATATCTTCGTATAATTTTTTTGATTAAAATAGCCGAATATCGCACTCAAGGACGGCCAATCGTTTACACCGACGAAACATATATAGATACGACTCACACTTCTTCGAAATCTTATTCAGATGGCAGCACTGCTGGTTTGAAGAAACCAATTTCCAAAGGAAATCGTTTAATTATAGTCCATGCCGGCGGAGAGGACGGTTTCATACCAAATGCCCTTCTCATGTTCAAAGCAAACCAAAAAAGTGGTGATTACCATAATAATATGAACGCAGAGAACTACGCGAGATGGTTAAGAATGCAACTAATTCCAAATCTAAAGCCCAATAGTATTTTGGTGGTAGACAATGCATCTTATCATAATTCATTAGAAAATCCCGCTCCCAACTCAAATAGTCGTAAACAAGACATGATTGACTGGCTCAAGAATCACAATATTGATCATTCTACATCGATGCTTAAACCACAACTGTATCAATTGATACTGCAAAACAAACAAAGATTTATTGAATATAAAATTGATACATTACTCAGAGAACATGGACACAGCGTTCTTCGTCTGCCACCCTATCACCCGGATTTCAACCCAATCGAAAACATTTGGGCTATGATAAAAGGCTACGTTGCGAAAAAAAACGTGTCAATGAATATGGATGTAATAATGAGGTTAGTGACAGAAAAAGTTGGCAGTATCACTGCACAAAAATGGAAAAATGTATGCGATCACGCAGTAAAAGAAGAAAATAAGTTTAAAGGCCACGACGCTGTTCTTGATGATTTATCGGAACGATTCATTATTAACACAGACGACACATCAGACGAGAGTGAAAATGATGATAAGGAAAATGATGTAGATGCAATGTCCAATGTAGAAGAATTTTAATATTTTTTCATATTTGAATTGTATTTATCTTTTACGAATAAAATTTATTTTTAAAAGTTTTTTTTCTGACTCTACTTTTAGTGATCACTCACACAAATGCAAAGCTCAGCTTACGCCTCGCGGACTGTACACGATACGAAATAAAGCTTGACGCCGCCATTTTGTGTTTTGCTAAGTGAGTGTTTGTTACGTGAGTGTGAGTTCTGGAAGAAAAAATGCCGTAAGTATTTTAATGTATTGTTATTTAATAAAGTTAAGGTATTATATTAATCTAGAAGGACTATTCTTTCATATTTTAATATTACTATACAATACTTTAAGTTCCGTGAAGCAAAAATCGAATGATCCGAACACATTCACAATGCCGTCGTGTGTTTACATATTTTGAAGAGGTAATTTGTTTCTTTTATTCAAAACCAGGTAAAACCTTACGTGAAATATTATAGTTTAGACATTATTTTAACTATAATATGTTCTAAAATCCTTAAATATTTTGTAGATATTCTGGATTACTCGAATATAGGTGACTTGTGAGTATGTACAAAAGAGACGATTGTTTTGGCAACAATCGTTTCACAAAGCAAAGTAAGTTTTGCTCTCAGGGCTGGTACCTAGCACGCGCTTTATTTCACGTTTGCATTTTTTGTTTTATTGTGACCATGTGTTGGTGGCTTGATTATTAATGTACTTTTTGTGGTTTTTAGGTGTTTGTGTTTTTTATGCTTTGGTAAATATAATTACGTTATTATTGTTTATATAATTACGTTTTTATACCGCCCTTCGTGTCTCGGTTGTGGTTAGCTGGTAGAGAATGCATTAAACATTAAGCTCGCCAATTGTACCGTAATTTAATATTGTGGTCAATAAAGTATAAATAAATAAATAAATAAACTGCAAACTAACTTACGTGATATTTTTTTTCGACTAAATCTTTTGTTACTCATTTCATAAAGCTTTGGCTGTACTTACCTATTTATTTATTTAAGTATGTACTATTTTTATTTATTTCTTTATTATTAATAATATTTTTAATTTGTAGTAATCTTCAAGAAGCATGTCAAAGGGGAAGAGGGGGCAGAGGAAGTGGTCAAAGGGGAAGAGGGGGCAGAGGAAGTGGTCAAAGTGGTAGGGGGGGGAGAGGTAGGGGGAGGGGTAGACGAAGTGAATTAGAACCTGTTCCTAGGCCAAGTACAAGGTATTCTTGTTGTATTATTTCACAAAATATTTTGAAATATCGAATGTATGTTTTTATTTATTTTTGTTTTCCTAATTTTAGAAGCTATGAAGAAGAAGTTATTAAATTAAGAAAATCAAAAACAAACACAAAAAAGCTGTTGTCCAAGCTTGAACCGGGGGTGCAAAAGGAGCTCGATGCGCGAAAACGGATGAAGCAACTTTCGCGATCGCTGCTACCTGATGCACCGCCGCGAAAGAGACAAAAGTTAGTAAAAATAGGCTATATATATATTTATATATATACATATATATAAATTATTAATATATAGGTATATGACATAAAAATACTATTCGGACGTGTAATAAAATCAATCAAATTATAGAAAAACATCTCCTGAACGAGTCCCTTGCCGCTTGACTGCTGGGATTCCTACAACGCCGCCAGCGCCTAAGCTACAGCCTTGGGAAATACGGTATGTACGGTACGGTACAATATTTAAAAGATGTAAGTACAATCGAAAACTCATCTTTTAATGTTTTCAGTAAGCAGCAAGTTGACGCCGCAAATCCGCAAGATCATGCATTGGCGAGGCAGGATTTGTGTTCTACTCCAAATAGGTATATCGTAACTTAAGGATTTACTTGACCTTTGTCACTACTGTGATTATATGATTATATTACATTTTTCAGCAATATAAGCACTGCCGAAAGCTCGGTAATTGGTGAACTCATGGTGGATTTCACCAGTGGATTATTAAGTAAGTAATTTTTTTTTATGGATATAGCCGGCAAACGAGCTGACGATCCACCTGATGGTAAGTGGCTATCGCCGCCCATGAACATCAGCAACACCAAAGGCATCATGTCATGTTATTTAATAATAAATAATAAAATAATAATATTCATAGGGCATTTTCCCAACTTTTTAACGAAATTAAATGAAAAAGGGTATTTTTTTTCAAAAAAAATTCACTTAATTTCTTTTTAAAAAATTTCGTATTTAATTTTAGGTAGATTTTATACCTCGAATAGATAAACTATGAAAACAGCTAGTAAATACAAAAAACAGAATGAAATTAAATGTAAAAACAAAAAAAAAAATTGAAAATAGTGCAAGAAGTCAGGTTTTTCTACAAAAAAATTAAAAAGCTAATAAAAAATAAACCAAACCGATAAGACCTTTACTTTAATGGTTTTTGTCGATAGTTTTGTCCACATAATCAATAGACGCCGGGCGGTCACTTCGCGCTGGGACACCCTGTATATTCCCATATTTTTGTATTCTGTTTTTTTTTTAAAAAAAAAGTGAGAATATTGTAGTGACAACACTAACCTAACATTAAGCGTTATATGTAAAAGGCTCGCTTACGCGAGTAGTCGTGTGCGCGCGTAAGTAATGTAATAACGTGTGCAATTAAATCCAGTGAATTATCCAACGCATTTCATTTACCATGTACAAATTAGGAGTTAACATCAAATCTACAACCCTGCACCTAACACACTACACTCTAACTAACTACACTCCTAAACTAACAAATCTGTGGGATGGCGTAACGTTCTTTTGTTTCTTGAAGTCAGTCGAAACACGCAACGGAAAACATTTAAAACCGCTCTGCATTTTATTTTTTTCCGGAAAAACTAAGTTTTACGTTGGGCGATTTGGAAATTCTGTTTGAGAAACGTTTTCCTATTGGATTTTGAAGGTAATTATGCAAAAACATTTGATAATTATATGTAATTGGATTTGGTTATATATTCATTAATACTTGTAATTTATTGTTCCTATTATGGTCCCGGAGGCCATATAACATGTATGAGCGATATATCATTTCTATATTCTCTTTAATTTCGTTTTCAGATGCCTCGACTCAGTCTGCTACTCCCATCTTCGAAGAAAAGAAAAACATGGGATCCTGACCAAATGAAAAGGCGGTTGAAGCTGTAAGGACGAAGGTCATGGGCTACAAAAAGGCTGTAAAAATGTTTTCTGTGCCAAAATCCACGCTAAAACGATTACTGAAGGACTCTGAACAATCTTTAGAGTTACTCGTCCATAAACCTCTTGGTAGAAAACCTGTACTTCCACCTGTCCTGGAAAAAAAGTAGAATATATTCTGTCTCTATATAGGTCTCTATTATTTCAAACAGCAAGGAATATCTGCTAAAAATATGGATGTATTTCTGTATGTAAACGCAAAGTTTACTCACATAGAAAATCACATCAGAAGAGAAATCAGCACGATGAACGAGACACTGATCAAGGAGCAGTGTGAAACCCGTAGATCCCTGTTACTCATTCATAAATAAAATATGAAGCTAGATACTTCGGACTTACTAGGATGGATGTTAGAAAAATGACCTATCAACTGGCTCTCAAAAACCACATCGAAAATCAATTTAAAAATGAAGTAGCTGGACGTGCTAGGTTGGATCATTTTTTGAAGCGACACAAAAACAATTTATCTCTACGCAGACCAATGGGAACATCGTATGTACATCGTACTCAAGGCTTTAACCGTGAAGCAGTTAAAGAATTTTTTGATATTTTAGAAGCCGAAATGAAAAACCACAATTTTCCTCCCGACAGGATTTTCAATGTCGATGAGGCAGGGCTCTTAATTGTGCAGTCAAAAGTACCACAGGTGGTGAGAAAAAAGGAAGGAGCAGCTAGGAGCTTTGACTGCCGCTGAAAAAGGTTCACTGTGTACTGTGGTTTGTTGCATGAGTGCATCGGGTATTTTTATTCCACCTATGATGATTTTCACCAGAAAAGACTTTACGGATCTTTTGATAAAAGGTGCGCCACCTAGAGCGATAGGTAAAGTTCATCCATCAGGTTGGATTCAATTTAATTTGTTTACTGAATGGTTCAGGCATTTTATTGAAAAATACATAATCATATTCGTTATTATTTTTAATTATGTTCCACCAAAAGCAAACTTTTGTATTTATAATATGTCGCAGTAGACTCTGAGATAATTGTATAATATTTTTTTGGTCGGTGTATGAAAGTAATTCATATAAAAAACCACCCTCAAATAATAAATATTGTTTTTTACCCTTCTGAAAATTAATCAAAAAATATAAAAAATACTAAATACATATATATAGAGCTCATTGATATATTTTTTCGCGTTGGATTCATTTAAATATCTGTCATAGTTTTTGAGGAAAAAACCGTTAGGGGTTGTTACCCCCTTATCTCCCTTATGAGTGAAAGCAGAGATCTAAAATCACAAGTACAAGTAGTTTGGATGAAGAAGTAATATTTAAAAGGTTTAACTATGTCTAAAGATGTCAGTGCCCTTTCCTTATAGTAAGTCTGCTAGACCCTTTATTACCGTAACATTTTTTTCTTGTTCGATCACGCCGCTTACAACGTGACAAACGTTTTACGAAAAATGTCAAGAAAATTAAATGTGCACATGGTGGCTAAAAGTAACGACATAAATATCTCCATATTCGATGGATCTGATTATAATAACTGGAAAATACGAATACTTAAGTTTCTACAGTTCAAGAAATATAAGGATGTAGTAACAAGAGCAAAAATTGACACCGATGATGACACTTCTAACACAAAATATAATATTCATTCCAGTACTACCAACATGTTTGTATAAATCATTGAAACACACACTGACAAAGCGTTCATGTTATTGGTTAATATGATACAGCAAAACATGTATACTGGTTAAATCTATGGCAGGAATATTAAAAAATGTGTCAAAATTCTGAAAAAGTAGGCGAAGTTAGAGGAGTTGACGGTAAGTGACATTCTTGTTACTAAGCAACACTCAAGTGATAGAAATGAGAAAATCAGTAGGTGTTTAGCTAGATTAAACACCATACTTTTTATATACCATACTGTAACGAGGTGTAATTCTGTCATGATATTGTAAGTTGAGGGTAGTGAAGTAATAATAAATCAGTCTTAACATGGTGACCGTGTCGTTTGCTTGCGCCTCCTTAAGCCTATAACTTTACATGGCGCAGTCGGTAGGATACGAACCTATGCTCCCAAAGGGAATCTGATTTCGAATCAGATTTGGTACACACACACAAAGACGGTGTATTTTGTAATTTGACGTAAAGCGATAAAAAGATATTGTGATAACAATGACTACCAAAAGTATTGTATGTGATACTTTAGGATGCAACAACAAGGATCTAACAGCCATGGCAGAGGCGCTAGGGCTCGATGGAGAGAATGCTAAGGTCCTGTCCCTTGAGTTTACTCACACTGAGTGGGAAAATAATGCAAAAATCCGAGATGCTGTGGCCTATATTGGTTTTGATGCAAGGAAAATAGTTGAACGATTCTTTAAGAAAGCTGCAGAGAACCCCATCCAACCAGGTGACAAGCCCACCATTTATGGTGAAGTGCAATTGTATGATAAAAATGACGCAAAAACTGATCTAATGTTCTTCCTCAATGTTTTCCTGGAGAGAGGAAACAATCTTCATAAGGCATTGTTGAGGTGTGATGACTCCATTGCACCAATACTTAGAAGGAAGGCAAGTGCTTACGGTATCAACATTGACAAAGCTCAAGACAAGGGCGTCTTGGGTACAAAGCAACTAACCCTTGCTAGAATTGCTCAGGCGTTTGCTCAGTGTACAGCAACCCTGATACTCAAAGACAACATTAAAAGCAAGTTGACTTCAAAACTCTTCACTGGTTTGCCAAACCTAATGTTGCACACAGTGTTCCCCGCTCTCATCCCAGTGGGGCTGGGTGAGATAACTGAAACCATTAAGTCAATGGCAACCCTGATAAATATAGAGATGTCCCTCCTGCTAGCTGATGCAAAGGAAAAGAGAAGAATGTCCACACGGCCACTTGAGGATTTGATGGAGCAGTCAAAACTGTTTGTTGAAGCTGCTATGAATGGAAGTCTGATAGGGGAAAATGCAAAGATTTCCATAATGATTAAAGCTGAAATTGTTACAATGGATACTGTAAAGAAGAGCATTACTGCATCGGACATGCTTAAAACCCAGACAGACCGACTTCAGAAGATCAAGTCTCATTTGGGTGAGACAATGTCTTCTGTACTGAATCATCTGGTAAACTAAAATGCCCGAATGGAGAGGGAGGTGGAGTTGATAAGAGGACAAAACCACCTAAAGCCTCTGGTCATTCGGGCAGACGGGGGTCTAGTCTCACATGTCTAGTGGAGTATTTAAGAACAACTCCTCTGCTATCCACAGAAGATCTAGATAAAATAGCAATCTCTCAGTATAGAACATTATTAAAGAACAAGGAAATCAGGTCTAAGAGGAAGATAGATGTTGGAACGAGTGATTGTGATCTACCCCGAAAGATCTCAAAAGACTCACAAGCAGGCGTGACATCTCCTACTGCGAGTATTCCAACCATGGCTAGACCTGATGAGAGTGAAGAGTTAAGGAGGCGCAAGCAAACGACACGGTCACCATGTTAAGACTGATTTATTATTACTTCACTACCCTCAACTTACAATATCATGACAAATTCCTCGTTCAATATTCCTTGGCTGGCAGATGCATTTTTCTTTTAAATTTTTAAATCTTGACAGTTCGGTTTGTTTACAAAAATGCATCTGTCAGCTGGGCTTCCACCAAGGTGGGAGGATATTCTGTAAAAAGACATTTTCATTATTAATCGATAATATTATTATGTTTATTGTTAAATCTTAGCCATTGTATATTCGTGCTGCATTTCTCAAGAATATAATTGTATAATGTACAAATATGAAATATATTATTTCATTTGATATACCTACCCTGCCCTGAGAGATTACTTGTGAAGGATCTACACCCTTGCACTGGCGCCCAATATGGATTTATACCTAAATACCTATATCTAAAATTAAACCTATATCTCTCACTCTTACTGAAGCGGATAACAAAACAAAACGGATGTGACTTTGAGGACGGCAGAAAAGTTGCTGTATATGAAGGACATTCACAGTGTGCATCGAAATGGTCAACAACCATCTCAACTAGTGAAGATTGCATAGTAAAACTGTGGAATACAAACAGCAACCCTTACACAGGTACACCTTCATAATACGACCAAGTTGTTTTACTCGTCGTCGACTTTATTGTACATATCAAACGTCATTCTTTTTTATATTTTGTTCATATTTATATTATTTTATTATTATGTCAGTTATTCCTAATACTTTATTAATTATAATGTGTTTACGTTCACGTATTTCTGTTGAACAGAACTTATATCTGCAATAATCTAGAGTAAAATAATTACAATGAATCCTAATTTCCTTAATAAATCGGAGTTGATATACGAGATCCTTGCACGCGGTGAAGAACCTCGTGAGTCTGTTCCTCTTTTGAAGGAGCAGTTAATAAATTTAATTAGTAATGGTATTACTACATCTTCTTCTCCTTATCCTGTAGAACAAGATTTAAAGGAGATACATAATATTTTAATCGCTTTGAAAGGAAAATTGTCGCTATATGAGTTAAAGCCATCTATTATAAATAAAAACAAATTAGAAACCTACTTCCAACATCTACTTGGAAGATGCGATCTTTTAGAAATTGAATCTTATCATGATGAATCTATTATTACTCTTCATCAAAGAGCAATGAACGACTTTTTAGTCTTAAATAGACAGTTCGATTTTATAATAAATTCACCTGCATCACCTTCTTCAACGACTCAACAATCAGTTAATAAAGATGTTAGTTTAGACAAACTAGTACAAGCATTATCATGTTTAAATGATAAGGCTTTGAGTGAAATAAAAATGTTCAAATAAAAAGGAGATGGTTGTCCTCGAGAGTTTATAAAAAGAGTTGAAGAATTTGCAAAAAATCATAAAGTTTCAAATGAAAAATTGTTCCTTTCTTTTTATGATATGTTACAAGACACACCTTTATATTGGTTCCGTAATAAAGTCAAGTATTTACAATGTTGGGAAAACTATATTCAAAGATGAATTTTATTTTGCATTTGACATTCATGATCATGATTATAAAATTATAAAATTAATTGATAATTGTAAACAAAATTCTACTGATTCAGTAATAACATTTTTCACGAAGATGGAAACACTATTTGAGAAACTGAGAGTACCTCTGTCAGATGATAATAAATTAGAATACCTTAAAAGAAATTTATCATCATCTTTACGGGGTAGGCTTTTACCCGAAAATATAATTTCTGTCGATTCTTTATTTAAAGCTTGCAAGTTCTACGAATCATTAAATACTGAGATTCCTACGACTTCTCAAGCTATTTATTCGGTTTCTCAACCTTTATTCTGCCCGACATGTAGAGCCAATACGCATAATCTACAATCTTGTAAACGGTCAGATGTGGTTTGTTTTCATTGTGGTTTTAAAGGATATAAAGCTACAGAATGTATTAATTGTAAAAAATCTTTAGAAACTTTGCCAAAAAAAAAACTAGTAAGGAAGGATTGTAGAGCTGACTGGGAAAGCTGGCTTAGACAGCTTAATATTTTTATGCGTTCTTACAACATGTCTACAATCCTATTTAATGATGAACGTAATTTAGAACGGCCATTTATACACATAAAAGTAGACAATGTAACTCTTGCTGGCCTTTTGGACAGTGGTAGTCCTATCACAATCATTGGTAATAACGCACATTTACAACTCGTTCAACACAATTTTATTGTTAACACTCAATTTAAATTAAGTGGTTCCGTTGCTAATGGACAACACATTTCATCTATTGGTACAATTAGTTTACCCATTAATTTTAAAAATAAATCTCATACTATTACAGCCCATGTAATACCTGATATTAAACAATCTATAATTCTTGGTATTGATTTTTGGAAAGCATTTATGATAACCAATGAGGTTCTCGATGCCATTCAAATTACAAAATATCCTAACGAGCCTATATTTTTAATAGATTGTGAGGATAATCAGGTCACACATTATGACAATTTAAGTAATAGTCAAAAGTTGTCAGCAGATAAAATTATTGAAGAGTTTAAAAATATATCAACTGACGTTTATCCTTTAGGTAGAACTAATTTGGTTGAACATATGATTGACACTAACAATCATCTCCCAATTCGTCAACGTTGTTACAGGCTTTCACCTGAAAAACAAAAGGCTCTTTCAGCTGAAGTCGATAACATGTTAGAGTTGGATGTCATTGAACCCTGTGAAAGTCCTTGGCTTAACCCTGTAATTATTACTCCAAAAAAGGATAGAGAATGGCGTTTTTGCGTAGATAGTAGAAAATTAAATTCTATTACTCGAAAAGACGCGTATAAACTTCCTTTTATTAATGATATTTTAGATAACCTTAGGGACGCTAAGTACCTTAGTTCTATCGATATAGCTAAAGCTTTTTGGGAGATACCATTACGTAAGGAAGATAGACTTAAAACAGCATTTCATGTACCTGGTCGTGGTATGTTTTGTTTTAAAGTTATGCCTTTTAGTTTAACTAATGCTCCTGCGACTCAACAACGATTTATAGATACACTTTTTTCAACTATTGATGATAATAAAGTATTTTGTTATCTCGATGATATTGTTATAGCTACTAACACTTTTGAGGATCACATAGTTACATTAAATCTGTACTACAAAAATTACGTAGTGCAAACATTACTGTTAATTTTAAAAAGTGTGTTTTCTTTCGTAAGGAATTAAAATATCTTGGATTTATTGTTGATGAGTATGGTTTGCGTACAGACCCAGAAAAAGTTAAAGCTATTTTAGATATTCCCCCTCCTAAAACAGCTCGTGATGTTAAAAAGTTTTTAGGTACTGCTAGCTGGTATCGTCGTTTTATACCAGATTTTAGTGATATGGTAGTACCCTTAAATAAACTGACTTCAACTGGTAAAAAGGGTTCTAAACCACCTATTTTTGTTTGGTCTGATGAAGCAGATAAAGCTTTTCACAATCTTAAAACTTGTTTAACTTCTGCTCCTTTATTGGCTAGACCGGACTTTACTAAACCTTTTTCTGTTCACTGTGATGCTTCCAGTTATGGATTAGGAGCAATGCTTGCTCAAGAGTTCGATGGAGTTGAAAAACCTATCGCATATATGAGTAAATCATTAAACGGCGCCCAACGTAATTATAGTATTACTGAGAGAGAGTTACTAAGTGTGATAACAGCGTTAGAACATTGGCGTTGTTATTTGGATAATGGTACTAAGTTTACTATTTATACAGATCATTCTGCTTTACAATGGTTCCTTAATTTAAATAATCCTACAGGACGTTTGGCTCGTTGGAGTATTCGTTTATCTGCGTTTAACTTTGAGTTGAAACATAAAAAGGGGAAGGATCATTTGGTACCAGATACTCTTTCACGTTTTCCATGTATTAATCTCATACAATATGACCCAGCTCATACGAATGATACATGGTATAATGATGTTCGTTCCAAATGCCTAAATACTCCTGCTTCTTGTCCGGATTATTCTATACAGAATAATAAACTATTTCGATACGGTCGGAGTAACAATTTTATTAATTCAGAATTTGATTGGAAGGAGGTTATTCCTTCTCAATGTGTCACAGATGTTATTAAAGAAAATCACTGTACGTAAGGCTTCCAATACGTACTTACGTAATTACGCAAATACGTAATTACGGACAGATTTTAAGAGTCCCACAAATACGTAATTGAAGAGTTCAAATCCGTAATTACGGATAATAACGCAACGGATAATAAATAAACGTATAATAACGCAAGTACATAGATAGGATATTATTAATTTAAAAGAAAGAAGTTTAAGATTGTTTAAAACAATTTTAACAATTTTCATGCTGTAAAATTATAAAATGTCATTTAAAAGGTAATTTTATTGGATTTCAAATGCTAGTAAAAAAAATAATTTTATTTTATATTTCCTACTTAAATTTTAGGAATTAGTGCAACAGGTCGAAATTGTGGACATCTAAACGAATAGAATAAAACGAAAAGATCTTAAAATTTTATTTCCAATTTTATTTTCTTCTCCCTCAATATTTTGTATTAATAACTCTAATGACCCCCTGGCTCTAATGACTGCTCGTAATCGGTTTGTCATCGACCGGATAAGTTTCCTGATGGAATCTTGTGACATTTCCTGCCACTCTTCGACTAAATCAGTTATTAGGTCCTCAATCGACGCTGGAGCTTGCCATCTTCCTCGTACCTACCTTTTCAACTCATCCCACAATATTTCAATTGGATTCAAGTCAGGGCTACGGGCTGGCCAGTCTAGTGTTGGAATCCCGACTTCTTTCAGGTACTGTCTTGTCTCTGCAGTGGTGTGGCAGCGGACATTATCATGCATTAACAGCATATCCTGCCCAATAAAACCAGCGTAGGGAAGCACATAGTCTAGCAGAATGTTGTTACATACATATCTTTCTGCGGTTAGCCCTCCTCCCCGACCTCTACCGGGTACGAATATCAGCTCCGTTTTGGCTTCGATAGAAATCCCTGCCCACATCATACAGGACCCACCCCCGTATGCCACGGTTTTCGCAGAACAGCATTGTGCAAATCGCTCCCCCGGTCTCCTGTAAACCCTTCTTCGACAGTCGCTACCATGCAGACACATTCTAGTTTCGTCCGAGAACAAGACTCGGCTCCATTGCTCTACCCAAGTCTAAGTGATCGCGGGCAAATTGAAGCCGGGCTTGTCTGAGCCGCTGCTGGACGTCAACGCCGGTCAGGTATCGATTCCGGAGTGAAGTGGAGACAATAAAACGGTCATTTCTCACAGAAGTGTATCGCTGACGGCCAGAACCTGGTCTTCGCACTAAGTTTCCAGTTTCCCTGAAGCTCTGGTATACTTTTGAGACACATGACTGACTCAGATGAAGCTGATGAGCGATAGTACGCTGAGACAACCCATGCTGGATTAGAATGACGATTTGAGCGGTTTCTGCAGGTGTGGTTTCTATTTTTTTTACTTTCTGTGTTCCCAGTGGCGTGAATTATTGGACTGATGACAATTTTTTCACCCATGGCCCTTTTTATAGGGTTTCAGGACTTGCAAATCATATTTTGTTTTATTTTAAAAATTAATGAGTTTTGTTTTTACGTACCATGATATAAGCTGACTAAGATTTGGTTATGATATCAAAAGAGGATGAAAGCCAATACAATTACCTTTCAAATGATATACTACATTCTACAATTTCATTGCATGAAAATTGTTAAAATTGTTTTGAACAATCCCCGTTTAGGTGATTCCAGTATAAAGCTCGCAAGTGTAGATACACTAACTGCATATATAACTTTGTAATCCCATATAAATATATAGGATAATAAAGTTACATTTGCAGTGAATGAATCAGTGTATATGTATAATATAATGGAATAATAGGTGTAGATAAGTACCTAGATATAATTATGTTCAAAGGTAACTTATAAAATTGTCAACGGAATAAAAAAACAAGATTGGGAGGAGATATCTTATGAAGTTTTACCAAAATCCCGCAAAATATTAAGTAGACTAAATTGCCCGAAATTGTTAGTATTCAAGAAGTAGAAGGTACTGGAAGGGAAAAAAGTAGGACTAAGTACAAAAAGAAATGAGATGCAATCAAAAACATAACTTGTAAAAGAAAAACAAGTCTTGCAACTCAGTTCTACCGTAAAAATTTGTGAGTTTTTTTTTACAAGTTATGTTTTTGATGGCATCATATTATCAAGAACAAAAATTAAATAAATAAAACTTTGAGCCTATTCGTACGTAATTGATTTTAGATCTGGAGTTTAATTTTAAAATTATTATCTTCTGTAGTTTCTTGTTAATATAATAGGTAAATGTGAACATTTGAAGATGTTTGATTTTTTATTTCTATTCCTTCCTAAAATACAATGTATTTTATACGCAAAAAAATTGCGCCCTAAAAAAACAAATCAGTTACGTAATTACGTAATTACGTATTTAGAGCAGCGAAATGCGTATCTAAATACGTAATTGGAAAATCCGTATTTTTGGAAGCCTTAACTGTACGCCTACAAGTGGTCATTTTGGTACATATAAAACATATATGAGAATTAAATTGAGATATTTTTGGAAAGGAATGTATCGTGATGTCGCTAAATTTGTGTCAAAGTGTGAAACGTGTTTGGAACACAAACATCAGACCCAGAGAACCATAGGCCTAATGGGTGAACCAAAGGTTTGTTCCAGACCATTCCAAGCTATATCAATCGATTTAATAGGACCTTTACCGATGACGCGAAAATTAAATAAATTTATTTTTGTTGTTACTTGCTGTTTTAGTAAATATTGTTTAGTATTCCCAATCAAACGTGCTACGACCGCTATTATACAACATATTTTAGAAAATCTCGTTTTTATGACTTATGGTATACCGGAAACCATATTCTTGGATAATGGTCCGCAATTCATTAGTTTTGATTTACAGGAAATGTTTCATAAATACAATGTACCTAAAGTGCTTTACTCACCTTTACATTGCCCTCAGGTGAATACAGTAGAGCGTTACAACAAAACGATTATCACTGCTGTAGCTTCTTTTGTTGAGCAGGATCATCGCACGTGGGATCTTAATTTAAATAAGATTCCATTTGCGATGAATACTGCAGTTAACGAGGTTACCAAATATACACCGGCATTTTTAGTATTTGGACGGGAACTCGTGCCTTGTGGGTCCGTTTATAGTAACTCCGATTTATCCGAGGAAATAATATTTGCTCCTCGTGATAAGTTTGCAGATAATATTGGTCAGCTTTCGACATTGTTTAATAATGTGCAGGCTCGTCTTTGGCATGCACATCAGTCGAATGCTGTTCATTATAATACTAGACGTCAACATTTAACATTTGACGAAGGTGATATTGTTTGGAAACGGAATTACCAAATTTCAGATTCAGGAAAATATTTTTCGGCAAAATTAGCTCCAAAATTTATAAAGTGCAAAATATTAAAGAAAATTTCTTCTCTCGTCTACGAATTAGTAGACTTTACGGGACATAATTTAGGCCGGTGGCATGTCAAGGATTTAAAGCCTAGGTGTCATGTTTAGTTTTAATCTTTTAATTTAACTTTACTTTCTTTTTACTTTATCTCTTATTGTTAGTTTTAATGGGTCTGTTCTTTGTTTATTTCTTGTTTGTTCTGTTTGTTATTTAATTATTGTGTTTTTTTTTTGTTTCTCTCCTTCAATTATTATTTTATGTTATTTGTTTCTGTTTTATTGTTTTTGTTGTACTTTTTATTATTCTTTATTTTTATTTTATTTGTTGTACTTCTTATTTTATTTCGTACTTAATGTATAAAAAAAAATTAAAGATTTTTTTTTTGAGGGGAGCCCGGGGTATTGTAACGAGGTGTAATTCCTCGTTCAATATTCCTTGGCTGGCAGATGCATTTTTCTTTTAAATTTTTAAATCTTGACAGTTTGGTTTGTTTACAAAAATGCATCTGTCAGCTGGGCTTCCACCAAGGTGGGAGGATATTCTGTAAAAAGACATTTTCATTATTAATCGATAATATGTTTATTGTTAAATCTTAGCCATTGTATATTCGTGCTGCATTTCTCAAGAATATAGTTGTATAATGTACAAATATGAAATATATTATTTCATTTGATATACCTACCCTGCCCTGAGAGATTACTTGTGAAGGATCTACACCCTTGCAATACTATATTAAAGAGGAGACCTCGGGTACCTGACAATGAGGCGAAATTAAGAGACACAGCATACAGTAGGTACAAAGGTGTAGGATGGTAATACCGTAGACACTCAAGTTTGCTACAAGGCATTTTTATCCCGTCATGGAATTATGAACCGACACTGCGAAACTATTAAAAAACAATTGTTGGTATTTGGTATAGTCAAAAGAGATGGCAGAGGAAAACACAAATAGACCACAAAACAAAACTCAAGAAACACAATAGGCAGTCCATGATCACATTGCTAGCCTATCTAGATACTCCACTCCTTAACAAAAACAACTAAAACTTACTTTCCAAAAGAATTAAACATAAAGAAGTTATTTAAACTATACTGTGAAAAAATCCCAACCATCCAGTTTCTTATGAATATTATCAGAATTATTTTAATTGTAACTTCAATATTTCATTTGGTTACCCCACACAGATGCCTGTAGCCAGTGTGATAAATTTTTAGATGAAGAGAAGTATCTGAGTGCAAAAATTAACAAAGACGCAATTGGAAGAAAGAAATATACTTATGAAACAGCAAGACTTACTTCAGAAAAAGAATACATTACATAAATTGAAAGCTGCAACATTTTATAATAGGAAAAGAAAAGCTAAAAATAAAGCCATGAAAGATTTAAACTATGAGGATATAACAATAGACTTTGCAAAATATCTACCAGTGCCAAATATCGCAACAAATTATGTATATTATCAGCGACAGCTCTCAATTTACAGCTTTAATATACACATTCTTTCAACTGGCCAATCAATATTTTTTTCATATCCACAAACAATAGCTCACAAAGGTGCTGATGATGTAGTTTCAATATTGAACTATTTTATTAGCAACACTTTTACCAGCAGAATGTAGAAAAATTTCAATTTTTTGTGGCTCAAGTGCTGGTCAAAATAAAAACTACACAATGATCTGCTATCACACAATCTTGTCCATAATAACATAACAGACATAGCATAACAGATCCTTAAAATGTAAATTTTTAGTTTGTCAACCCACCATCTTTAGCATCAACAATAATGAATGCAGTAATACCAATGATGATTGCTATATTTTTGCTATTTTTTTTCTTTTTTTTGATAGATGTGTTTTACTGAAAACAAAACAAGAGTCAGAAGAGAGGACAAAACCATTGAAGTATAATTGTGTGTAAAACCTTGTCCATTCCATGTGATTGATGTAAAACAGGTTATGTTCTTTAAGTGGACATCTTTTTTGACCAGTTACTATAGAAAACAATGTCCTTTTGCCACAAGACTGAATTGCTTAATAATAAAAGTTAAAATAGCAATACTGTAAACTCACAACAGTCATTTAACTGCCCTTGGGAAAGCCATGTGATTGTTCAACGCGGAAAGCAATGGATGGATACAAGATGAACCTGAACTGTCATACAACAACCTGATTCCACTCAAAAATGCTATGTACACTGATTTACTACATTTGAAGCAGTTTTGCTCCCAGAGAGCTCAAAATTATTATACTAATCTGCCTCATTCGGATTAAGACTTAGATCATTCTTACTCATTTTTAACTTTGATCATTATTTCAATTTATGATTATGTGTTAAGAAAATATTAAATATAATGAATGTAAATACTGTTTTTATTTTTATATACTTTAACACAATATCACAAATATATCAGTAGTCATCCTTGTCTCATAGTATTTATATGTGTCACACGTATTCAATACAATACACGTAAAGTGACTTTGGTCGTTCTCACAGAGTACTTTGTTTTAAGTCGTTCTTTCCTTGTGCTCTTCATATTTTTTGTGTAATCCCTTTTTTTTAAATAAATCAAACAGAAGCATTATTTAAACTTGAAATGCCGCTACTGTTAAAGCTATCAATGTGAATGTGGGGTTCCTCAGGAGGACCCATGGAAGCACCTTGTTGCGCAATTGTTAATGCGGATGATACGCCAAAATATTTAAAATTATTTTACTTTTCTTTGCACACAAAAAATTAACATTTATAACGCCATTTCGTTTACGTCATTTTGTCAGTTGTCTGTCAAACTGTCAATTTTCAGTTCTGTCTTCACAGTCATTCATGTCCATGGATATATACTCTACCTGGATCACTGACTTTCCTTCTGACTGGTTTTCCTTCACAATTGTAGGGCGTCCACACTAAGAAAAATAGTGTCCTATTTTGGTATGATTCTTCAAAATGTACATATTCTGTTGGTAATTTTTCTGGTGGTAAGAATTATAATATTGAAATGATACATTTTATTAGAATTTCTTCAAGATTACCGAATTTAATTTATTGCACTAAGAGTAAATTGAAAATTAAGGTATACAATAACGGTACATCTATATTATAATCTATATTATGTTATTAATCTTAGATGTTTTTAAATCATTATAAAAATCACAATTGAATGTTATATCCTTGGACTATACATAATATGGACACAAAAATGGTCCTTCTGATATGACGTCATCAATCTTCAGATACCTCTACAAAGTTACTTATCCAGTTAGAGTAATACATCCATGTTCATGTCAAAGTCAACAGACCACAGGGTAATGAAACTAATAAACACAGAGAGTACAAACAGTGGCTAGAGCACGGAACACAGAGGTAAGGGCTAGAGGTAGGGATGCACCCGATCCGATCCGATCTTTTCGAAGATCAAATCGAGGGCATACGATCCATTCTACAATACAATACAATACAAATATTCTTTATTTGTACACAACAAATAAATATACAGTAATAAAACAAGGTACGGTATACAAAAGGCGACCTTACCGCTAAAACAGCGATCTCTTCCAGGCAACCTAACGGAAGAGGATAGCACAATACAAAGAAAGAAAGAAAAAGGGTAGCGGCGTACATAAAGTATAAAAGAAAAACGAAATGATAACATGATGACATTTGTGAGGAGTAAAAGAAAAGTTTATTGCAAGCAAGATAGAAATCCTTAACTTGTATCCTGTATAAGTGTATAAAAATATACACATAAAATAAGATACCTGATACCATAAAAAATATAATATCTGACAAATTATTTAAAAATAGGCTGAAATTGTTTTTGCTACACTTTTATTTTTATAACATTGAAGAATTCTTAAATAGTCATTGTGTAATATAATTACATTTTGTAAATTAGATAACAAGTTAATAAATAATAAATTTAATATAATAAATTTTGATAATAATAATTTAATAAATAATTGTAAATTTGACATTGCATGCTGCATCCAGCCAAATATGCTAACCTATGATATGTACCACACAATGTCACACTACATGTCACACTTCATGGATGGCCCCTTGTAAAGAGGAAAGTTTTGATTGTTTGTTTGTATTGAATAGGCTCCGAAATTACTGAACTGATTTGAAAAATTATTTCACTGTTGGGAAGCTACACTATCCCCGGGTGACATAGGCTATATTATATATATTTTTTACTATTTTTCCCGAAGTGAAGCGAGGGCGATTTTCTAGTTTTGAATAAACAGACAGTAAAAGTCCCCGCAGACTGCAGACTTTAAATCGGCCGATAGTTTGATCGGATTCGTAATAAGTTTATGGATTACGGTATTGATTTATATATTATTGTGCAAATTGCTACGATTCACTACCTGTACTGAGTATAAACCCGATGAAACTATCGGCCAATTTCAAGGGTCTCGTAGACCGATGAGTAGTAACTTAAGGTTAAATTAAAATAAAATAATTAGGGCCGTCATTGTTTATTTTTCCTTTTTATTATTGTCCTTTTAAATGCAAGAAATCATTAAAAGTAATTATTTTAAATAAATTAAAGACGCATGTAGGTAATAATCTTTTTCAATATCTATACTATCCTGGGTCTTACAGCTATGCCACCAATAAAATAAACTAAATTAATAAAAATATTTTTTTGAAACAATTATATTTTTGTTTTTTTTTTGCTTTGCTTTGCTTTGCTTGTAGTGATGAAAATGGAGCCTTATTTCGCCAGTTTTCTTTGTTTTACGATATGAGATGAAAACAGCCGGGAGAACGTCCTCAAGCCCTCTTGCGTCAATTTTCCCACGATGAGAGGGAGGACCAGAGGATTAAGCCCCCCGCTAAAAAAATATACAAAACTAAAATTGAAAGAAGGATAGATTAGGTTCTCTGACTTTATTTACGTGGAAAAAAGGAACCATCACAATAACGTCACGTCAACGTCTTTGATGGAGTCATATTATAATGGTGTCAGTAGTGTGGGCGATATCAAAAAATTGTTCGATTACATTAGTTAGGTCGAAAAAAGGGGTTTTAACATCCGTGACGGAGTCGTATTATTACGATTTTGTTTGTGCGGACAGAATAAACCCAGAACTCCATCCAACCATTTCATTTAATTACCTATTCGATTGATTGTGATACATCGATCGATTCAAAGAAATCCATGGAGAATAGAGTGAAGTGCCAACGTATGTGAAACGCATTATAGTCCGCGTTCCTACACCACGCCACGCTATGGTGAAATGAAATAATACTTTTATCTATGGTCAAGTTACAAAATGAAGTGGAGTGTGAACTGTGAAAGGTTATTTTGTGTTTCAATTCAATTTGATTATTGATTTGATAATTTGTGACAAACAAAATTAAGTAATTGATCATTATTTAATGTTGTTGCTAATTGGTTATACATTAGGTTTGTTCCTTGGGTTTTATGTATAAATGTTTCTGGTATTTAATTTGATTGAATGGTTGACAGGGCTATTTCACAAGGGTTGTTGACAGTTTTGTGCAATACAATTATGTATTTATTAGGAATGAATGAAATATTTTGGGAAATAGTTGAATAAAATTTCATAAAGTCTTTGACTTTGATTGTAATAAAATAATAACGTTATTGTGGCAAAATCGGATAAGTGCACTATTTGTAGAGAAATTTGTCTTTCGGTGGTATATGTGATAGTTAAGTCATTCTTTAAAGATGAACTGAAACATTAATATCGACATGTTATCATCATTATCAGCAATTATACATAGGAAGGTAAACAAATTTTATAGACATTGTTGTCAGAAATGGTAACTTGAAGTTACTGCAGTTGTATTGTATTGCTTTTGCATCTTTGGTTAATGTAAAGAAGCTGCTGTCTTTTAAAACTTGCGTTGGACATGAATTTTCAGTTTTTTCAATGACAGGGGTCCTGTCATAATCTTTTAAGCAAGCATTTATGTGAAGCAAGTAACAACAAAACAAACAAAAGAATAAAATTCAAACTATTTTTTGCAAGTGTGAATTGAACTAACTTCCTATATCGGGGGGCACGGGAGTGCCCCCGCCAAGTCGATATCTTTGTTTTTGTAAACATACAACTGTGATCCAAAAGTAAGGTGAATTTGTTTATAAAATGTAAATTCTTTATTTATTCTTCCAAATCAATTTGATCCCCTTCAAAGTAATCCCCGTCCGATAAAACGCACTTTTGCCAATGCTTTTTCCAGTCATCAAAACAGTCGGAATAGTCTTGTTTCGGTATAGCCTTCAAGACCTTCTTTGATTTGGTTTTTATCTCGTCAATGGTGTCAAAACGGCATCTCCGCATTGGCCTTTTGTGTTTGCTGAATAGTCAGAAGTCGCATGGAGCCAAATCAGGCGAATACGGTGGTTGCGGAATGATATAAATTGAGTTTTTGGCAAAAAAGTCGCAGTGTACTAATGCAGTGTGAGCCGGTGCATTATCGTGAATGAGGGCTAAAACTGCGTTAAGCGTGTGCACGCACGTGAGCACGTCGCGGGCCACGCTTCTGGTGCACGCACGTGAGCACGTTCGCGTGCTTATGCGCGGGCATCGGCGCGTGCATCCGCGTACGCAGTTTTCTCAGTACAATTTTGACGTTGGAGGTGTACAGTCGAATAAGTAATAATGGATAAATTAATGTTGTATTATTTATCAAGACGACGGCGACGACGAATTGCCAAAAAAAGACGCCAGCCAGTAAGCCCGTTCGTTGAATCTAGGTTACTGTGCGGGGAATTCGTGGTGAAGTTTGGTATATTAAGAAAAAATGAAAGGTTTTTTTTCAAATATTTTAAAGTTTCATTACAAGTCTATGATGAATTATATTCAAAACTGGAGCCCTATTTGAAGACTAACAATCTACGATTGAAATCTACGTCAATCGTATCACCAATGGAACGATTTGCAATGACATTGCGGTAAGTAAAGACATTTCGATATTAATAATCATCTTTATTCATGTAAAAAAACAGTCATTATTTAACAAAAGTTTAGAACACTCATATTTTTTGCCAATTTATGTAAGTCACATTACTGTTTAGCCACATCAAGCAAGAAAGAAGAAGAAGTTCTTATTGTTTCGGCAGTGACACCTGAATATGGCTTAAAATGTTTTTCTTGATGTGGTTCACGGACCGAAACACATAACCGCACACTTATTAATCATCATATTAATCACAGTTTCTTATATTTATTAATTATATTTTGTTATTTCTAAATTACACAGTTTTATCTTTTTCGTTTTTTTTTATCTATACCTACTTATTCACTTATTTTTTTATATACTTAATCACAACAGTCATCACAGTGTCTTGCATAAACGCTACGTTACAATTAGTCATTGATTATTCATTTGAAATACACTAATAAAATCACAGGTTCAAGTTTAAAATAAAAAAACACAATAACAGTTAAAACAGTACAATAAGTCTAAATGTCTTAATTATAATAATATACCTACCTTACAAAGTATTAATTATAATGACGCATATTGATTGCAAGTTTTTACATATGAATATTTCCCTTATTAATTATTCCCTTCTATTACTAGATCGGGTACTAATATTATTTTAAATTCTTATTTATCATCACAATCATAATCACAGTTTACTACATAAAAGATTAAATTTAAGAAGAGGACATATGAAGGAGCAATGTTATGAGTAGGTTCAAAAAAAAGGTCCATTAAGTAAAAAAGGGGTCTATTGATACACTTTTTTATTTGACCCCAAAATAGGGTTTAAGATAAAAGTGTCCGAATCGACCCCGTTTCTTTCCTTATGAACATGACACCTCAAGGCTTGTAAACTTTTGGCGAATGCCCTTGTATATCATAATAATTGCACATGAGACCAGAAAAATATAAATATAAAATTGCGCTTTTTACTAACTTAAATAGTTCTTCATGTTCTTCTCTTTCTTTTGTTCTTAATAATTAAACAGTCTTAATCAAATCTTCAAAGTCTTTCTTGTTACCTATTTATTCATTGTTCGTATCTGATCTTACATTTAAGGATTCTAAATCATTCGTTACCGTATTTTGCGTTAATGAAAGGTCATCAATGGTAATAATCATTTCTTTTTCAATATCAATTAAAGCTTCTAATACTTTCGTACGAAATAATAATTTTTTAAAGCAACTCAATTTTTTTACAGTTGGTAATAATGACTTAAAAAAATTCAAGTCTTCGTCCATATTATCTGCAGTGTTATTCTTCACGCAATTTAACAACTCTAATTCGAAATCAGTTGGCGATTCGCACTTACGTTTCTTGGAAGATCGTGTTTCTTTGGTAACGCTGGAGCTGGTGCTAGGTACATTAATCAAATCTTCTTCAATAATCGTATTATTTTGTGAAGTTCTCGGTGACGCGTTTTGCTCTACTGACTGATTAAAATTGTCTGCCGATTCTTCTCCTTGAGTATTCGAGTTTGAATCTAAAAATGACAGCATGTTATAGTAAACGTATGTTTTATTTGCCCTGGAACCGGAGCCTGATTTAAGTTTTTTTTTAGTAGACCTCACTCTTATATAAGTGTCTCTTGCAGTTTTCCATCTTTGCTGCAGCTTTTTCACTGAAACAATAACACAGGTATTTTATTTTATTACAGATATTTAGTTAGTGGACATACCTTCGTCGATATTCATCTGGCGTATCAGACAGGACTAACCACGGTCAGAAAAATAGTAACAGAAGTTTGTCAAATTATAATTGAAAGGTTAAAGGAAGAATGTATACCAAAATTTTCCCGTGCGCTATGGGTAGAGACTGAAAAAGGTTTTTTAACGCAAGCCCAGTTTCCTAACTGCATAGGTGCAATAGACGGAAAACATATACGCATTATAAGACCTCCACATAGTGGTTCCCTCTATTACAACTATAAGCATTACTATTCTATTGTACTGCTTGCAATGTGTAACGCCAACTATGAGTTTACCTATATAAACGTGGGAGTGCAGGGTAAAGAATCTGACTCCGCAATTTTCACACAAAGCCGATTGTACGAACAAATCAACAATGACTTAATAGATATTCCTCCTGCCAAAGCATTGCCCGTAATACACAATGATAAACCAACCAACATTGCTGCAACCGCAGCTTTGCCCTATATTATTGTAGGAGATGAAGCATTTGGGTTATCTAGCCATGTCATGCGGCCATATGCTCGAGCTCTCGATTTAAACTACAAAAAAAAAATATTCAATTATAGGTTAACGAGAGCGCGACGTTATATTGAGTGTACATTTGGTATCATGGCTAATAAATTTCGCATACTCCATCGTCCATTGAACGTTGGAAAAGACAAAGCAATTTGTTTTCTTAAAACAATTTGTATTTTGCATAATTTTATAAGATCAAGAAGTCAAATTAATGACTTTCATGATATTGTCATTATACCAGACCATATACGTTCAGTTCGGGGGTTAATTGGAAATACCCACAGAGATTCGTATACATTACGCGATAGCTTCGCAGATTATTTCGTTGCAGACGGACAGCTGTCATGGCAAGATCGCAGTATTTATTGAAGGCTTTTTTATAATTTATGTACATTCAATAATTGAATTTTCACGGTTTTTTACCACACATTTTTTATTAACATAGCAGGCATATTTTAATAATATACCTAATGATTTTATTTGTTAAATTCATCGGATGTAACCAGTTGCGCCGCCATGACAGTCGAAAATTATAAGAAATTCAGTATTCTTACATTAAATAGGTAAAATGTTATGTAATTACGCATAAAATGAAACTTTTTTTCTTTCATTACACATCCAGTGATGTGTAGTTTGTACAGTGTCTAAAAACACAAGTAGGCATCTTTTTTACTAAAATATTATTGGTACTCAAACACATGTAGACGCGACACCGATTGGAGCGTGACTAACTGCATGGTAGGCAATTACCTTCCATTGCTCTTGCCTTTGAAAGCGGGCGTATAACTAATCTAGTTATATAAAATCATAGGATGTAACCAAATAACTTAGATTGTTGTAAACTAAAGTTGAGAGATGTCAAAGAAAAACCTACAAAACTACAAAACGCACGCTTATTTTACAAAGTTACTAGCCCAATTCTAAAACCAATATAATAAATATTTTAGTTGATAATTGTTTTATTTATTTACCTACCGATCCACTGTTTCTGCCCTAAAATGATTTTGAACCCTAAATACACCGATAGTGAAGCTCGCAGTCGTGAACATACTGGTTGTCTCGTGACGCGCAAAATGGCGGCGACCGCGTGGCCGAAAGAAAGAACTTTGGAATTTATCGAGCAATAATTATATAAAACCATACCAATATTATGGGACATTGTTCACACGAATTTCACAATGTTCAGAAATACGCAGTATCTCTGCACTAGTTTTGAATATAAGCATGATTTTATATTTACATAGGTAAATTATTGTAAATATTCCGAGTTTTAATTTTATAGTTGGATTAATTGTTGAAAACATTTAATTGACACAAATACAATTGAAATAACTAATTATATATAACTAATTGCATAGATTATTAAAAATAAAAATTAGGCGCAAAGAATAGTTTACCTAACCTACGTTATTATAAAATAAAAAAAGAGTGTAGGTACTTACCTTGTATGTTTTTTTCTGCTTCACTCCAGTCATCAAAATTTTCAAACAGTACTTTACAAATGTCTAGCCATGCTTTTGATTTAGCGTCCCGGTCTTTAAATATTTCGCTTGATTGGTCCCATATGGCAGGACGACACTGAACTTCAACAATTACCCTTTCTGTATCAAAATTTGTCATTTTTTGTTATGGGCCGGGCACGCGCGTGCGGTCGGTTCGAGATAGCGCTGTCAACTGAACAAGCACGCGCGTGCACCCGCTAGCGGGCTTCGCGCGTGGACCCGTCCAACGTGATGCGTGATCACGTCGCGTGCATGCGTGCCCCATTGCACGGAAGTATCACGCGACGGGCTCACGAGCGTGTGCACGCGCATGGGCACGCGCGGGTCGTTTTTGTATGGACACGCGAGAGGCACGCTTAACGCAGTAATAGCGCTAAGGAACCAAGAGTTGTTCGCCCATAGTTCCGGCCGTTTCAGACGAACAGCTTCACGAAAATGACTCATAACACTCAAATAATATTCTTTGATGACAGTTTGGCCTAGCGGAAGGAATCAGTGTTGCAGTTAAGGAAAAAAAGAAGTTGCTAGATTTTGAAAAAAATGGACCTAAAGAAGCCACTAGAAGTTGCTAGATTTTCCAAAGGATTCTATTAGTGAAATAAGTTTGCACTTTAAGGGAATTAAGAGTCAGTTAATTATTTCAGTTATTTTATTTTTACAATTATTCAAAGTACTATTAAATACATAAAAAAAGTTTGTCATCCTCGTCCTCAAGTTCTGTGGGCGCTGATGCAGAAGAGGTAGATGCTTCTACTGCAGTTGTATTGGAAGTAGAAGGTGTTGCTGACGTTGTAGTTTTTGAACTATTTTAGTCATCTTTTGTAGGACATCAGCTGGTAAGACAATTGTGACAATTTCGTAAGTGTTTATACCTGCGGCGTCTTTGTATTTCAGTACCTGAGCTCAAAATTTAACTGTGTCTGTAGAAGATATATCCCCCTTAGCAAAATTGATACTATGCCATTGTTTTAAAATATTATTTTTGTCCTCGGCAAAACCAAATTCGATAGCGAGTTCAGCAATTGAATTAATTATCTTTTATTTGTTTTAAGGTGTTTTCTACAGACAACTGCGACATTTTCTGAAGACTCATATAATTGCTTGGTAAACGGTTTAGTATTTCTTTTGTCAAATGAACGGTGAACTTTTTCTGACTTTTGCAAGTTTCTGGTGGTACGTTGGCTCTGGAAAGTTGGGATTCAAACAAATACCCCAGATGAGGTACTGGACTCAGATGATCATCAATATGAATAGTTAAAAAATATTTTTCAGTTGTGGCACATTTGGCATCAAAATTCTATTGCAGATTGACCGCAATAAATTCATTAAAGATGTTAACAATTTTACCGGATCTGTATTCTCACCTTTAAAATTTTTTATTCCAGTTTGGACATTTAAAATACTCAGGATCACTTCCGTTTGGAATTTCCATACAGACCAGTTTTCTGCGCCTGTTAGCTTAAAAGAATTTTGATCCATCATTTACTATTTGCTATCCTTGCTAATTCGGTTCAATCAAATATACTTTTGTTTTTTCCGGTTCAAACCGTCGAAGAAAAATAACATCCACAATTTTTCCATCACCTTCACAAATTTTACCAACAGCAGTCTGGGCCCATAACCTGTGGGCAGGGTAGCACGCAGGAAAGACTTTATGGTGGTAAAATAATATATTTATTGTAATGAGATACAACTCACATAACATTACGTCGTAGCAAGCAAGAGAGTGTGAACAGAGACAAGACGGAAGACATTCTTTTTTAATAAACATTATTCTATGACTAACCACAGAGTAGTTAAGTACAAGACTTTTATTGCAAACTACAGATATGATACAACACAACAGGTATATTAAATGTAAGTGGGTACCTTCGTCTCTATACATTCCACTCAATTTTGCTGTGTGATATTAATCTTTTGTAACTGAAAAATGCAACTTCAGTTCCTCCCACTGTAACAAAATTCGGACCACTGTCGGATTTATTGATAGCCACCGGGTATCACAAAATTTGAGAATTTCGAGTGGTTCTTCGCCACAATTGATGAATTCTGTATAATTCTCTGTACTCATGCTGGCGCTTTGATGAGACTGAGAACCATTTATAGGTTTCACTAATCATAAATTCGATGTGTTGTGGAATTGTTTTGTGATGCGTGACTGATGTAAGGAGTGGCAGACACATCTTATGAGAATTAAATTAGGCAGATTGTATTGCCTTTTGAGTATTTCGTACACGCTATTGTGACGTCCTGTCATCACTGCAGCGTTGTCAGTTCCGATTTGTGTGACTGTATACAATTTACTAATGATGTGACAAGGCCGTCGACATCTGCTCGCTCTACAGGCTCCAGAGACAGAAAAGCAGAAAGACATTATTTTGGGCCACGCAGAAAAATCTCACAATTGAGGAGCGCGCATCGGAACAAAAACCAATAAATCACCTTTGTGTTTTTTTGTGGAAAAATGTAAAAATATGGCCAAGTTCATGGTTTTCTAATTTACAGTTAAACGAAATCTATCAATTAATTGGTGTTAGCACCAATGTTTGGAAACCTAAGTTCTGCATTCGTGCCTATGGTACCTGTTGAGTTATATATAAAAATGGATATATCGGTTATTGACCAGACCAACAAGATGTATACGGATAACATACATCTTACAAATCTGAACGATTTTCAAATCGAGCTGCTGCATCGTACTTAGAACTGCGGAATATCTTTCGTTGAACATTCCTGCAGCTATGTACGCAGCAAGTTCAACGATTTTTTTGCCAGAATTCAAATGTTACGGTCTCATAAGCCACACAGTGGAGTTGAAAGATTCATTTGAATTTTGCGTGCACCCGCCTAAGCATCTCGTCAAAAGTTCCTTGCTTGAGAGCTCTTCGTAGATTGGACGAATATGTTTTTCACCATTTTCGTCAATCAATCGAGCAGGATGCTTGAAAGACTCATGGGAATTCGTGGCTTCAGCTTTGCGCCATTCACACCAGCTTTCGGCGCCTACCGGACAATTCTCGTGGCGACAAAATTCATCACTTGAACAATAATGGTCCAGCGTTGCCATGATTTTTTTTCATATCCTCGACTGAATTATTATTTCTTCTGATTGCCAAACCATAAGAACCAAATCATTAGAAACAACTCCGCAAGAACACGTACACAGAGAGGGAATATACAGGGTGTCCCAGAACTCAACGTCAAGCCGAAACGGGGTGACAGGATTGATTGTAACCATTGTAATATAAATAAAAATAAAAAAAATTATTTTATTTATTTTAAATGTGTTTTTAAATTAAGTTATGTGTGTACCGTAAACTACCTCAACTTTGCCTGGATTTTGAACATTTTGACCTATATCCGAAAATTGGCTGACTAAAAGTAAATTCTATATTATTAAATATAAAGTTCAAAGTATGTAGTTTTCAATATTATTTATACTTCTTACTGATCTTTGCAAAATTCTGTATTATTTCTAATTTTGTAAGCAGGCAAAGATGAGCTACGAAACCACATCTTTGCCTAGTTTCATATTAACGCTAAAAACGTATTAGTTCACAAAAACGTATACACTAAAATGATCCCTAAACTTCAGACAACTAGATTATTATTACTTTAACATTATTGAAGCCTTATTTCTCAGTTTAAGCGGCGAGGTAAAGTTAGGACAGCTTTTTTTAAAGTTTTCATACATTCGTCTATTAGTGCATAGGGCTGCAACAGAAAAAACATTAAAGTTTTGAATTATTTATTTTCCGATTTTTTCTCTTAAAACATTATAAAATTAAAAACAGTCAAAACAAGTATATTCTTGCAAGTTCTTTAAAAAAACTTTTATAAGCAAGGATTTTTTAAAACTTCTTAATTACCTATTAAAGTGCAAAAAATAATCATATAAATTGAAAAGAGAAAACTTAAAAACAATAATCAATACAAGCATATTCTTTATACTTGTAACATAGACTCAGGCTGGGTCCACCCATCACCGACTATAGTCTGCTCAGCGTATTTTTGCAGACTAATGTTTGTGTAAATGAGACACATGTGGACATGAATATTGAAGTCCGTGCACTTTTGTCCTCACGTATTATTTGCACCAACTTTAGTCTGCACAAACACGCTGCACAGGACTAAGTTTGTGCCGTATAGACTCAGCTTTACGTAACACTTATAAACTTCGGCAACAAACTTACTTTCATTAACCACATAATTAGATATAATAAAAACTAAACAAGGCGGTATCAATCAATCAGTGCGTATCAAAATAATCGTAAGTAAATTAATATAAAATAAAATTATTCTGTTTCTTTTGTAATTCTTATCAGGCACTAAATAAATAAAAAAATAACATTACAGAGGGAAGTATGAACTGCCGCACTCAGAGACGTGAATGCAAGTGATACCTTAGTGTAAATCAAGTCTAAGGAATCGCTTGGGTAACCATTAACATCTCTTGAGTGCGGCTGTTAGACTTACACGTCAATAGCTAATATATGTCATTGATAAGCACATCTAAATTACTAAGAAGAAATTTTAATTCGCCTCTACGCCCAACTTGAGGTTTTGATAAAACATTCTGTATATCAAGCCGCGAGACATCGGATACGTCGTCAGCCAAAGGCCATGAAAATGTGCCATTTCTGGTTTTCCTTAAATATTTTACAGTGTAGCATCTTTCGTCTTGTTTATATAATATGATCAAACCAATATAAAATTTTATTGTTTTACCAGTGAAAAACTTTACCAACACATATTTTCCCACGTCAGGTTCTTCATTTGTATCCAGTTGTTCTTCAATATTTTCAATATCAGAAGTAGCCATTGTCTCCGTGTCACTATTAGATTCCAAGAAGGGGCCGTCGAGTGAATCATCGTGTAATGAAATTGTGCTAGAAGTATCTGTCTCATAATAATCCATAAATTTTCTTTTTTTATTTTCTGTGCAACTTATATCACCAACAAATTCATCTTGGGTTTCTGATTCCGCAGGTTTTAACAAAATATTTGAAACAATGATACTTTCATCACTTGTTGAAGGAATATTACCTGATACTGAAGAATCTTGTTTAAACAAACTGCCATCATGTGAAATGTGAATATTTTTGGCAACATTTATTACTGTATTAGGGATCATGTTTTCTTTTGAAGAAGACTTGTTCGTCCTGTTAAATCGTGTTTTAACAGTCTTAGTGCTCGACTTAGTTAGTGTGTCTGTTATTTGCATATTTTGTATGTCTTCCGTTGCCACAGATCCCCCAGGTCTCGTTAGTAACTTGGAGTTCTTAAGTTTGGGTCGTTCAGAAGTTGGTTTTCTGGATTCCTTTAAATATTGAACTAAAGAAGCATCAAACGCGATTTCACTTGTATTCGTGTGCTTGTATTCTGGTACTTTGTACAAAACTTTTTGAGCGTTTAGTGGGTGAATTCCAGTTGCACTAAATCCACTCGTTATACTTTTGGTTTCATTGATTCGTATGTCTTCAATTAGTCTTTTTAGTAACTCAGGGAAAATATTCTTATTGAGGGTGTTTGAGCTTGGATGTCTTACTTTATAGTCAAGGAGTATATTCTTCCATGCTCTTTTCAAAGGTCTAAAGAAGGAAACGTCGAGTGGCTGTGTATCATGCGTGGAATTTGGGGGTAGAAAGACAAAACGAATATTGTTTTCTTGGCATTTAGCAATAATATTAATATTTAAATGCGATGATAAATTGTCACCGATAATCACTTTAGGTTCTTGAGATTTTCCAGCCCATGGTAATATGATGGTATCAAACCAATCCTCGAAAGTTACTCTGTCGAACCATCCAGATTTGGTTTTATTAAATCTGGTTCCCGGAGGTCCATTAGAGCACCAGTTTTTCCATAAATTGTCAGCCTTGTAAACCACGTACGGTGGCAATAATGCGCCATCCGCAGTTGCAGCAAACATAATAGAAATAGCTGTTTTTGAGTTGTTGAGCACTTTATTGGGATATTTGGTACCCCGTTTAAAAATACACCTCTGTGTGCCTGGGTTATCTGATAAATTTGTTTCATCGTAGTTGAGAATAAATTCAGGTTTTACTCCCTGTAAAGACACTGCTAAATTATCAAAGTATTCTTGGTATTCTTGCACAGTTTTTGTTGCTCGAGACTTTTTAATATTTTGCGTAGAACGCATGGTTAAATGGTCTTCATGGCGTTTAATAAATAACCGCGCCCATTTTTCCCCAGGCATTTTGTTATGAAATAAGTATGATCTATTGTTTTTAATTAAATAGTCATGTACTATTATACGAAGTTCTTGTAGAGTAAGAGGGCTGCCGTATTCGCCACAAAGAATGAGGGTAGTAACAATCTTTTTTTCTTCTTCTTCGGTTAACCGGGTAGGCGTTCCGACTTTATTAACATGTTTTTTTTTAATTTTGTTAACAATAGTTCGGCGTGGAATTCCGAACTGCTTTTCTGCTTCGTATGATGTCAAATTTTTGTTAGCTACCAAATCAACGGCAACTTGGAGCAAGCTTGGTTCGTAATCTTTATATCGACGAGCACCTAGCTTCCTACGGCTTCCCATATTTTTTTTACCTAAGGCAATAATACAAAGAATCAATTACCAGTTGCATATTATATAAAGTAAAACCCATGTATAAACTTTAAGAAGGCATAAGAACTGATGCAACGATTTTTCCGATATTCTCGCAAAATAGGATATTATCCAGTATAAAAAGTATCAAGTCTATAAAATATAACTATGTAAGAAATCACTTTCAAACTCAAAAAAACTTTGCATATTAAAGATGTTCTTTAAAAACACAAAAAAAAAATTAAAACCTACACATGCACAACTGACAACCCTATGTCAGGCAAAGATAGGATCTATGATTTTGAATACGTTCCTTAACTTTGCCAACACTGAATTTTATCGAATTCTACTCATATATGGCAAACAATAATCATCAAATCTAATAAAGAAATGTCGTAGGTTTAAGAATATACTAAAACTAAGTAGATAAAATAATAATTGTTCAACTTACAACTAAAGTTTCCGGCGCAAAAAAAATCTGTGCACTTCTAATCCAGTTCGATGGCTACTGACGAGAATTTTGTGAGGTTTTAAGAAATGGCGACAGTTGTTACGTGTTGCCAGGTGTATAATCTTTATAACTGTTATGATTTCGATTGCCAGATGTAAAAAAATAAAATGTTATTAGGATTTAAAAGTTTTAGGCAAAGATGGCTACCAAAGGCAATGTTGCGGTAGTTTACGGTATGTCGAGGGCTACCATACACAAAAAGTTGCACCGGAATAGAACATTGGACTATAACAAATTTTATTTATATTTCAATGGGGTTCGCTTGGAAAAAGTAAACCGCATAAAATTTTAATAACAAATATTTTGAGTTTAGCCAAATCTTATCTTTTATATTAATTTTATGCCTAAAATGTTACCTATAAATCCAATTTTTACCATAATATGAAAAATATAAAAAGAATTTAAGTAAAATTTCGGGCGCCTGGATGGCTTAATCCATCCTAAAATTAAATTTAATTAACTATCCAAAATTTAAACAAGATACAAGTAATATACCGACTTAATATTAACTAGAAATAACCTAGCCTTAAAATAAATCGTACTTAAATGTTAAATTAAGTTGAATGCCGAGTTCTTCAGTTTGTAAGAAAATATAATTATATACCAGAACGTAGCAATCCAAAATATATGTTATTACAACCAAAAATTCCAAAAATTAAGCGGGGCTCGGTGTCTCAGCGCACGACGTAAGTACCGGTGAATCCGTGTAAATGAGAAGATAGGTAGCGAAGTTAACGGTATCGAAATGATCCACTAAGAAAACGTCCATTAGAATTAGTTGAACCAACGATAGAAAACCCGTTAAAAAACTCGTTTAAAAAAACACTGTGGACAAAGGAAAAACACTACGTTAATAAACTAAACACTTCCAACCGAAATCCGAATTTACAATTTGAAAAATTGACAAAACTTACCCGGAGAATCCGGTGTTTTCCACAAAACAATCCATGAATTACGCGAAAAGGTACTTAATAGGAATCCACGAGGTAAAATTAATCGCTCATTATATGGCGAATCGACAAAGAAAACCAATAACTATATGTGACGGAAAGCGTAATGCTTTTAAATTTTAATTTCGTCACATTATTTTATGGAAAAACAAAGAAAATTAAGAAAACTCAAAAAATTGTTCACATTGCTTAAGTGACTTTCAGAAGGCCGGCAGGAAAGTGACGTTCCAACGACAATCAATATCTCATAAAAATTAGAAGACAATTTAGACAAAGGAATCAGTTCATTCGACCCATATCTATGACCAAGGATCATAGAGTTAAGTACTGGATAACAACATCAATTGCATTCAACTAATATGCATCACGCGACACGCCAGTAGTGACACCTGTAATTAATTTCCGAACTTAAAATTACTATTAAAGATCTGTGACAAACGTCAAGTGACAGCTTGTCAAATAAGTTGACAGTGGCATCGACAGAACATCGATACTGACAGCCCTGTCAAAAACAATTCCAAATTACCCACTAGATAAATGATAATTTTGTGAACTTAAAAATTATAAGTTAAGATGTGAGGTTAAGTTGTAAACAAATGTCGGATGAAATGATTTGTTCAGAAGAGGTTAGAAAAACGATTTAATTTAGTGCTAGGCTACACATGTAACGTAAAATACGTTACACCATCATGAGAAAAATATGAAAAAAATCGTTTACCATCAGCCTCAATACACGCCCTACATCTCCTTAAAAAAGATCTATTTATTAGCCTTATCCTTAGCATATCCTTGAGAGTTGACGTCCTCAGCAGCTTGAAAAATATGTTCACGCAACTCGGCTACGCTCTCAATGGGCTTTGAATAAACTTTTTCTTTGAGAACGCCCCAATAAAAAAATCCAGGGGATTTAATCCATCAAGGGGGTCCAATCCACCTTCTCGGATATTCCTGGTCAAGGAAATCTCTTACTTGCACTGCGTAATGTGCTGGGCAGCCATCTTGTTGATACCACATGTGGCGACGATCTGTTAGTGCTACGTCCTCTAACAAAGTTGGTAAATTTTCTCATAAAAAATGTAGGTAATTCGTGCCATTCAAGTTTTCAGGCAGGACAAAAGGCCCAATAATTTTGCCGTTTAAAATTCCGGTCCACAGGTTTACTTTAAAGCGATATTGGGATCTGTCTTCTCGCATTAAATGTGGATTCGCCACATGCCACTCGTGAAAACTGTGTAAGTCAATGTAACCAGCTTTTTTAAATGTAGATTCATCTGACCAGAGAATTTTTTGGACGAATTGGGGATTTTCATTATGCCTCTGTTGCATTGTTTCACAAAATGAAATCCTTTCAGGATAATCTCGAGGAAGAAGACTTTGAACTCATTGTACGTGAAGCGGATGCATTTGGGCTCTTTGTAAAATACGATGTGCTGTGCTTTTGGGTATTCCCGTTCTTTCTTCAATTCCACGAATGGAATTACTTGGGTTGGTTATGTTTCCAATGATTTGTCATACTTCAAGCCCCAATCTTCTTCCAGCAATAAAACAACCCCATGTCTCCTATAACTCGTTTGATATTCTTCCTTTTGTGTAATTACCGTAACGGTTTTAATCTCATTTTCTACTCTGCCGAAAACACGATCGGCGGGTAGAAAACTATGACCACGTACAGGAAATGTCAAATATATCTCTTCATTATTTTCTGGGGATTCATTGAGAAAGCCAAAACATAAGACAGTGCTCAATATGCGAATTTTTGTTTTGGCCGCCACAGCCATCACAAAATAAACGCATTATTCTTTTGCCCTCTAAATTCAAAGAATTTAAGTGATGCAAGAGTCCCGATCCCAATTCAGTGGCTCCTCTTCCACCTTGATCTTCAAACCATTGATAGAAACACGGATTTTTCGAGTCCATGCCTACGAAACAAAGATAGTAATAGCTAATCTGCCTAGATTAAAAAGACTTTGTTCCGACGCTCCTCAATTATGCCCATGAGCTTGGTCACACTGACGTCTGTAGATTCATCCAAAATAAGACTACATAGAAATCTATTAGGCTTGGTAATATCTTTCACAAGGTTTTCTCTGAAGTGAGGTGCTATTACTTGGTTGATAATCTGAGTGCATTTTGTCTTATGTAATTTGAAATCAGCCGATTTTGAATCCGCGAACACGTCTTTACACAATTTGGTCAGGTGGTCAACTTGAGAATAGTACTAACTACAGGAGCAGAGGAAAACATCGCAACAGCAGAGGCAATGATACACGTCGAAAATTTACCAGATACAGACCAAGAAAGAATAGAACTATATGGAAACAATGAAACATCAATATGGGCCAACATCAACAGCGCGTTTCCGAGATTAACAAATGAAGAGAAAACAAAAATATATAATCAAATATTGCAAAGCTATTATAATGATAGGCATGGTAATTTAAAATAAAAACTACAAAACAAAAGGTGTTATATTAATAGTCACGAAACTTGTACAATGGCATCTTACATAAACGACAATAGTAATCGTCATAATTAATTGTCTCGACATCTTCAGGAAACAAATAATCCACTATGAACATTATCTTATAGTTAACACACACTGTCTTGACACAACTTTCACAACACGGCAGCAGCGGCACAGTATACGTTGGATAATAGAACTTGTACTCAAACCGAACAGGACACGAGTAGACTTCAAAACTTTCCCGGAACATAGCTACAGCATTCAAATCTTCAAAACTCACAACATCTTGCTTAGAAATTATGTATATTATTATTATATATAATCCTAGACTTACCACGTAGTGAACTATAGAATTGTTCTCCCAGAAGGAGGCGAGATGGGATTTTGTTGTCTATGGCGAAAGTTCTCCATCTCCTCCCGACACCTCGGGAAAAATCTGACATTTCCCATTTTCAAGATGGCGGCTGCGCGGCGATTATCAACTTTTTTGTTTATGGCCTTTTGCAAAATTTTTTTGGGATAATTCGTAAAGTTTAGGGAGGAAGTTACGAAAAAATGAGAAAAAATTGAAAAAACAAGATGGCCGCCGAGTTATTTTGGTTTGAATTTTTCCGATTTTAGAGGTGACTTTGAGGGGTCGCATCGGGGAGGTATTTCAACTTTTTTGCAATATTTTTTTTGCATTCGCTTGAGGGTATCCTCGATTTTGATATTTTTGGACTATAAATTTTTTCGACAAGATGGCGGACGCGGTGCCGGCCATTTTGAAAAATGTACGAAAAATGACATTTTTTGGGTGCGTTTTTCTTCTGGTTGGCAACATTTGAGCGGGTACCTTTGTTCCGGGCGGTTGTGTAACTTGACCCAAAGTGTTGCCAGGTTTTATTTTTTTTATCTTTGTTCACACATTTTTTTGGACTTTCTATTCAAAAACATGAAAAGTAGAAGGAGCAATATTTTTAATCAAAAAATCGCATAGGCAAACGTGTCCTGATTGTCCTAATGACATTTGACCATTTTCGTCGATTTCACCTGGCAACACTGACTGCTGGAATTTTTTTTTCGTTTTACGAAAACCCGAATTGATCTCCCAGAAGGCGTGGTGGGGGGTAGATACTATGTATGTGGGAATTTTTGGTTCACCCCCGGATCTATGGGAAAACTCCAACTTTTCAAAAATCCAAGATGGCGGCCGAGGTGAAATGACCAACTTTTTTTTTTATTATGCAGCTACCCGAGATTGGTGTCGTTTTCGGCTAATGTTTAGAAAAGTGTTACGAAAAATTTTGAAAATTTTGAAAAAACAAGATGGCCGCCGAGATATTTTGATTTAAAATTTTTCAATTTTCGAGGTGACTTTGCGGGGTTGGATTGCGTTGGGTTTTTATATTTTTTGCGATTTTTTTGCTCTGTTGTCTTGCATCTGTCCCCAATTTTGACGTTTGGGTAATATTTTTTTTTTTTCGACAAGATGGCGGACCCCGTGGCGGCCATTTTATAAAATGTACGAAAAATTGCATTTTTTGAAGGAAAAAATTTTTAGGTTGGCAACATTTGAGGGGGTCACTTTGTATGGGGCGGTTGTGGGTCTTAGTCTGAAGTGTTGCCAGGTTACGTTGATTTTTTTTTTGTTCATACATTTTTGTGAACTTTCTATTCAAAAATATGAAAAGTAGAAGGAGAAACATTTTTAATCAAAAAAATTTACCAAAAAATTTTCAGTGGTCGTCGTAATGACTTTTGACCATTTTTATCTAAATTAACTGGCAACACTGGGAGCTAGATTTTTTTTCCCCGTTTTTTCACATTTTGAGTAGCCCAGCCGAAAGTATTGGTGGGGGGTTATAATGATGTATGGAAAAGTTGCTTGACTATCTATGGTTACTATGGGAAAAATCCGACCGTTCGAAAATTCAAGATGGCGGCCGCTCGGCGACTGTCAACTTTTTTATTTATGTGAGCACCTACCCAATATTGGTGTCATTTTCGAATAATTTTGGGACGCCTAATACGATGAAATTAGAAAAAATTGAAAAAACAAGATGGCCGCCGAGATACTTTTCTTTAAAGTTTTGAAATTTTAGAGGTGACTTTGTGGGGTCGCATCGGGGTGGTTTTTCAATTTTTTTCCAATATTCTTTTAGTTTTCCCTTGAAAGTATCCTCAATTTTGATATTTTGGGTATATTATTTTTTTCGACAAGATGGCGGACCCCGTGGCGGCCATTTTGTAAAATGTACGAAAAATTGCATTTTTTGAACGAAAAAATTTGTAGGTTGGCAACACTTGAGGGGGTCACTTTGTATGGGGCGGTTATGTAACTTGACCGAAAGTGTTGCCATGTTTGGTTTTTCTTTTCTTTGTTCATACAATTTTTTGGACTTTCCATTCAAAAATATGAAAAGTAGAAGGAAAAATATTTTTAATCAAAATATTTTACCAAAACATTTCAAGTGGTCGTCGTAATGACATTTGACCATTTTCATCTTAATTAACTGGCAACACTGGAGTCCAGAATTTTTTTCACTTTTCGAGTAATTGAGCCTAAACTATAGATCAAGAGCATAAGAAATGTATGGGAGATATTTTTTAATTAAATCATTCGTTTTGAGGAAACAATAAAATTTCAGTGTTGCCATACAAAAAATAATAATTTTCATACAAATTTATGTTTGGATTGAATATTTCGCTTATATAATGTATGGGGCATTTGTAGGTACTGATATTTTGTGAATTTTGGTGAAAAAAAAATTCAGTGTTGCCATACAAAAAATAATAATTTTCATACAAATGTTTTCTTTTGTCAAATATTTAAGGCGGTTGTTTTCATTTGATGGCCTTATAATGTATGGGGCGATTGTAGGTATCAATAGTTCGTAAATGATGGTGAAAAAATATTATAGGGTTGCCATACAAAAAATAAAAGTTTTCATACAAAATGTACTTTTTTATGTAATATTTCAGGCTATTTCATCAATCTTATGTCCTTACAATATATCAGGAAGCGGTTGGTACTTATAGATCGTACACATCGGAGGAAAAATGTTGCAGTGTTGCCATATAAAAATATTAATTTTCATACAAATGTATTTTGTGTCGAATATTTCAGATTGTTTGTCCATTGAATGTCAATACAATGTATGAGGCGTTTATTAGTTTAAAGGGTTATTATTATTATTAATCAACTAGCTGACCCGGCAAACTTTGCAAATTGATAGGCTATCAATTTCTCCTTCTCCCTCTCTATCCCTTTCCTTTCCCTCTACCTCCCCCTTGCCCTCCCTCTCCTCCTCCCTTTCCCTCCCCTCTCCCTACCTCTCTCCCTCTTACCCATTTTCTCGCCTTTTCCCCCTCCCTCCCTCTCCCACTCCTTCTCCCGCTACCTCTCCGTCTCCCTCTCCCGCTACCTCTCCGTCTCCCCCTCCCTCTTCCTCTATCTCCCTCTCCTTCTCCTTCTTCCTCCCCCTCTCCCTTCCTCTCCCTCTCCCTTCCTCTCCCTCTCCCTCTCCATCTTCCTCCCTCTCACTCTCCATCCCTCTCCCTCTCCCGCCCACTTTCTCTACGTCTACCTCTCCCTTTCCCTCTCCCTCTCCCTCTCCCTCACCCCCTCCCTCACCCTCTCCCTCTCATATTCTGTTAATCATGCCAAAAAAAATAAACAAACCAAAAGTAGTAGTTTGAAGCTAAACATTTCGCAAACATACCCCTGAATCGAAAAATAAATTTCAAAGACCAATTATATTTTTGAAAAAAAAAACTATTTATTTATTTCGTCTTTTGCGAAAGAGAAAGGCACGCGCGCTGCTTTAGCAGCGCGCGCCCCACGCGAAAACCTAGTTATAATATATAGACGTACAACACAGTGCACTTGACAATAAAGTGGTAGAAGGTTCACGTTGGAAGACTGGAGAACGAATGACAAACCTACCAAATGTACAAAGTTTTATAAGTTTGTACTGTTCCGTTGTAAATAAAGCCAGCTTACCTTATAAATAAAGCTTTTTGGGTATATTCGTTGGCTTTACGGGCGGTAGTGAAACTAAGTTGTTGATTTTTTGAAATCATCATATTTTTTTGTGTTTTTTTTAACCGCCATGTTTCCGTATATCTGCTAACTTTGCGAACATTTCACTCTGACAATATGAGCAAAAGGCCTTAGTTGGATCAGTCATAAAAGGTTTTAACCACGTTTTAAACTCATTTCCTTTTTGCCAATTTGGTCTATACAACGTGCTCCTGAGGTTATGCAATAATTTCGGCATGTTATTCAGACCATTAAACTGGTAATTTTTCATTATAGGTTCAATGCTGAAGTTTGTATTTTTTTTTATTTTTCATTTTCATACAAATTAAATACTTCACCTAATGTGAAATCTCTTTACGCAAGCTGGCAACGTCGCATTATGATTGATATGAAACTTTGACATAACTGTAATGCAATTCACGCCACAGCCACAAACGTACAACAAGAAGCTAGAAGTGGTGGCTGCTTGTGTACCGGTGCGGAAGCGCGCGCGGCAGCCACCGTTGTGGCCGCTTCTAGCTTCTCGTTGCGCGTTTGTGGCGGCGTTTGTGGCGCCCGTCTGCGGGGACGCATACAGTTGTGGTAGCAATAATTCTCAGGACTGTTTCGATAGTGTAAACTTCAGTTAACTTTTTTCTATTATTTCAGCACCGAGATAATGTCGTTGTTTCCTTCATACACACGGATGAACATATTCAGTTCTTCGTACAATTCATGTCCATCAATATCACATGATTCTCCTACTGTCATAGGTATTAGCAAGTCGCTGCATTGCTTCAAAATTTCTCTATCACTAATTTCCTTTAATCTTTATATAATAGTTATACGTGAAACCAAATATGCTCTCATGGTGTTTATTTATAATATAACCTCTTAAGACCTGAACTTCATAAAAGTAGTATAATTATTATTTAGTGTTGTTTTTGGGGTTCAAATAAAATATGATAACTATTATTTTTATAATTATTTATTTATTAAATAAACGTGGGTGCACATTTGTGTACCTGAGGACGGTATGACATACACACATCAAATAAAGTTTGAGGTCACTTGGAAAAGATGGATTTTTTTTTAAATTTTACTTTATTAAAGAATGTTGCGTACGTAACGTCTTTTTATAAAAAAATATACACTTGTTGTATATGTCGTACCTACCCATAGAATGTCCCACACGTATTGTTCCAAATAGATTGACAAATTCCTTATTCTAAATATTTAGTTCTTCTTCATGACTCTTCTTGTATGACAGCATCTACATCGGCCGATCGTTGTAAAACCAAAGAGGTTTATCGCCGACAAGTACATGTCTATATTACAATAAATTGGCCTTATATACAAACTCATGTGGGTAATGATATCCTTAACCATTTAATAAATGCTTAAAGTCCGTCTTTGTAGTGTAGATATTGACAATAACTTCTTATATTTAAATATTAATAGTAGTCGTTAATTTAGCCAAAGGAGATTGTCCATTTCTATAGGTGTTTTGGCCCAGAGTGAACAGTCTCTAAAAATAAAAACGATTTATAGAATTACTAGCTTTTTAACCAGTAGGAATCAGAAAAATTATATCCAGTTTTGTATCCAGGTGTTCCTAATATTTTTTAAAGAGATGTTATGAACAAGATTTTTGAAATAAAATAATTCTTTAGTTTTGATAATTTTATTATTATTCATCTTCATAAGTTATCAAAATGTGGTCCATGAACTCGGCATCATTACTATTCTTATTCTTTGGTGAAACTTATTATTACTTATCAACGCAGCAGCTATAGAAAAATCAGTCATGTCATGTTTTGAAGCCAAATTAAAAAATTCATGGCGCAATAACTTGAATGATTGTTTCAAAATACCATTGACTGCTTCCACAACCCATCCGGTAATTGTAAGAGTTCTCAGTTAGCTGCTAGCGTTGATGGTTGAGTTTCACCTTACTGCAAGGATGCAGGAACACCCAGTAGTTGCTTTGTTCCAACAATGGCACACACTCTCTGAAGCCCGTAGCTATAAAAATAGAGAGCTGCCAATTGGCGTAATAAAAGAGAGAATAAGGTGTGTTGTGTTTAGCTACAATATTAAGATGAAACACACTAAAATAGCACACAAACCCACCTAAAAGAAATGTACCCGTTAGTAGGCGAACTGCTCAGATTTTAGTGAGCTGATGATCTCCTTAATAAATAAAAAAAGAAATAAACCAGCAATACGGGAGCCAAGGAGACTATCCACCTGCCACACAGTACGAATAACAAAGCCGGATAAAACATTGCACTATTAATCTCAAAGCGGGCTTTATACGGTAAAAATTTAGAATCCGGTAGCAGGAGATGGGGAAGGAGCGGGGGGGAGGGGGAGGGGGGCTTATTGCTGATTACAATGGTACCACTCGCAACTCTCGGCGACGCACCGTTTTCGAGAAAATTGAAAAAAACTAACCTAACCTCAAAATTCTAAAATATCCTCATATAGCTTCATGGTGTCTATTCTTGTCGTACAAACGATTTTAAAATAATTAAATTATGCAACAAAACTACACTCTGTCATAAACGTCGACGGGACCCCGCTTCGCGGGACCCAGTGACCTTCTATATGACGACCTAGAACAAAAATAAAAGTGATTTTAGTTAACGAACATATCAAAATTGAAAGTAAATTTTGTTTGGCTATAGAAGTTTTATATAACTCACCTTTATTATATTTTCTTTTCCCAAATTTGCTCTCATCTATCTGAACAATTTTCCCGGGCACTCCAATTTTTCCTTTCATATTTTCTTGCGATAATTGATATATGACAACTGCCTCTCTACAAAATGTAAACCAATCGTTTATTGTTGGTCTAGAGAGGCAGTGTTCATCTGAAGTAAAGTCTTCTTTTATTGTTTGATCATAAGACCACTTGTTAGCATAAGCATACATAAGATAAAATATTTGTATCATTGATATTTTGACATTTTCAAACCAAGTATTGTTTGCTCGGCTGATTTTACTCTTGCTGCGGCACTTCCCTCGTAGGCATGCAAAGGAGCCCACAATATTATTTGTGTTTAATAACACTGTCATGGGCTTTTTATGGTATGTGCACATTTTTGATTTTAAAATTAAATCTCTCTCTTCAGCAAATTTTATAGCTTGCTCCCTCGTACCCAAGGTTCGGTATAACTTTCCTAAGTTCCACATTCTTCGAACTTCATCCACATATTTGTGTCTTTTCACTATAGGTTTTTCAGCGGTGGACTGAATTTGCAGGTCCACTGTGGTCGAGGTGGATGGCATCAAGGAAGTTGATGGCATCGACGAAGTTGATGGCATTGACGAAATCGATAGTTTGTGAACGGGCCGAAAGTCCGTGTTAGCGGGTGCAGATGTCGACGCAGAAGGTAGGAAATCGGAATCTGGGTCAGCAGGCACAGAGGTCGATTGAGTAGGCAGGAAATCGGAGTCCAGGTTAGCAGGCGCAGCGGTCGATGGAGTTGGCAGGGAATCGGAGTCCAGGTTAGCAGGCGCAGCGGTCGATCGAGTTGGCAGGGAATCGGAGTCCATTATGCGAGCGAAGGTCAGTCGTTTCGGCAAACAATCGAGAAACCGGTAGGTATAGCGAGGTCGTCAGGGTGTCCACAAAAGAGCAATGAGAGCACTGAGAGCACTGAGAGAGCAGCGAGAGTACATCCACGCACCTCCGAGGAGAGAACACGAATGTAACGAGAATGGCATTTTTTTTTGTTGGCCAATGTTAGACATAGAGTACTTACATTTGGGACAGATTTGATAGTTTAAGCATAGACTAACGACTTATTTTGCATTTTATTTGACAGCTGATGACATTTGGCACCAATTTGACAGTTTAATGCATAGGAGAATTGACGTATTTGACAATTCTGAATTGTCAAAAAGACATTTCTGGCGTTCTAAATCGAGATAAGCGACGTATTTTGGTACTAAGATTATGAAAGTTTTTCTCATTTTCTCGAAAACGGTGCGTCGCCGAGAGTTGCGAGTGGTACCGTTGTAATCAGCAAATAAACCTCTATAAGTTTCAACCATTGTCATGTACGAACTTCTGGTACCGGATTTTAAATCCAACCCAAAGTCAGAAACATTCTAAAGTACTAGGTCAAAATAGGGCACGTCCTCTCAATGTGATTCCCCTTCTAACAACAGTGGACTGCAAGGGTGCATCATCACTGCTTCTGTTGCGTGGTGGGTGACCGGGGTAGCCGAACTACAACGGCCGACGTCCAGTCACGTCACGCTGGGTTCGATAACTTGACGCTCCGCAGATAGGGTTTGGAAAGGAGTCCACAACCCGCGCCAATAGCGGAACGTCGGGTGCGCACTGAGGTCTGGTTCCCTGATGCCAGGGCAGGAGGAGTCAACCACGAGGTGGGCCCAAGGTGGCTGGGAACGAGTACGTGTGTCGCCCGTGGGCTACGTATGTTCACAGCTCCTTGATCAGGCCCCCGTGGAGGCTTTACGGCTGTGCTCGGGTTTTGAGAATGGGCGTAACAGAAACAAGATTTATCCTCAAACCACTGAGTCACAAGCCGGGCGATATCATCTACTTATTCTTCGAAGCTACTCTTCGATTCTTCCTATTATACGCTTCTTGCTGGGCCGGAATCGTCTTCTTTTGTTATATCACATATTTTGTTATATATCATTACAACTGTCTCAGCGAGACCTATCGAAACCAGTATTCATCATAAACATAACATTATCACATAAAAACTTATTCAATAAAAACTAACAATTTTACATTAGGATCTGACCTCTTCTTACAATATTTCTTCCCTAATCGGGGTAAATCTTTATTTCTTATCAATACAATTATGTACAATATACAAAACTCTTAAACCTCTATCTGGAAAATATAACACCAGCATCATAACTCAATAATTACAAAAACTGTAACCAAAAAACTCTAAAATGTATAGTAAAAATCTAATAAAAGATATAAGATGCTGTAGGAAAAGTGCGGCAACGTGTCGCTATCTCGGTCTAACATGGAATGCGACGTTCTATGATTTCTATCTCTGTCTAACTTTACAATTTAATCAATTAGAGATAGTACGTATTTACAAATTACTTATGTTGGTCGTCGACAGCTACAGTATGCTTCAAAGTAAGGGTCTCCTCATCTCGAGTTTGTAGTCCAGGCTCCAAAAGTAGATGAGGAGGAAGATATTACATATTCCTCCCACAATAAGGAAAGTGATATTGGGTTGACATCAAAAAGTCAAGAAAGCCATTATGAAAAACTTATTTGCGGCGAGCGAAATAAGGAAACATGAAATTAAGTAAATTCCAGTGGAAATTGAAGAAAAAAAATCACTAATGTGATGATTAAACTACGGGTCCAGTGAAAAAAACTGCGGGAAAATAAAGGGAAAGGATATACATAGTCCTTCTTCAAATAACTTTGTTATTAGGAAGGTAGGAAAATAAATTTGATGATTTGATGAGATTTGACTGGGAGAAAAGCTGGAACAACGAATACCTATGCGTTATTCTCAGATAACGCATTGCGAAATGCTCTGCTATATGAATTTCAAATAGACAATATCAGTAAATAAATTTATATTCGTATTTAAATTAATAAAATCGAATTAAGAACAAGTCACGTGGTTTCACTGGACTCCAGTGACATCACGACACGTCGCGCAACTAATTAAGCAATGTCAAATTTAGATGTTATTAATCTATGGCAAACATGTCAAATGAGTGAAAGAATAATCTGTGGCAATATGAAGAGCTAAATAAATCTTTATTGTAAAACTACAATAAGAGCTTCATGTAACGAGCGATGTAAAAATCGTACTTTACAATCCCCTATCCAGTATAAAGGTATCTCACGCGTGGAAATATTGTCGCAAAGGCTTTGTCTCATCATTAAATTCATTTGTTATAATATTAGCATCAGACGTCGTAGCTGGATAAGAGCCTAACACATCTACAATGTACCCATCACAACACAATTAGAAAAGGTTTAATTAGGTTCCTATATTTGTGTAAAGAGTAGGTATATTTTTGGTACATGTAGTTTGAACTTTTCTGTATATACAGGTATGTATCAACCATGACAACTATTGGTTTCCTGTTTTCCGTACAAAATAGTCCATCTGGTATCAATAAGTTCCTTCTTGCTATTTCATCTGTAGTTATATTATTTATTCCCAAGTTTCTAGGTATAAAATCTTGTTTCAATCCATTGCGAGCTTTAGTATACGTAATTTAATCTCATTAATGTTATACGGGGAATGTTAAATAGTGTTGATTTTATTTCATGTCTGTCACCAGTACGTAATTTAGTTAAATTTTCAGTTGAAAATGCAGCAAGTGCTAGTGTCCCCTTCTTCATGTTTCTCAACATTGGCAGATCTGAAATTAGTTGTCGGAATTGACCTTTTGTTAGACCAATCCAATAATGAACTAAATCATCTGTCATTTCTTCTATATTTGCAAAGTCTAATGTACTAATTCTTTGCGATACAAATAATGCAGTCTTCAATATATTCAGGAGTAAAACTTTGAATTGGTTGCGCTATATTTGCTAATTGCTACCAATCATCGTTTTGTATAATATATGAAATGAATTCTACAGTTCATTGGGACATAAAACTTAAAATCAGTAAATAACTTTATCCTCAACCACATAGGGATTGCTAATCTTTACTAGCTACCCCCCTTTTTGAACTTTTTTTCATCAATTAATTAGTTACAATTAATGGTGTTACCATTCGATTATGCTTTAGTAGGGTAACGCAGGGTGGGGCTAGTTGAGCAATTTTTCACTTAAGGGGTATAGCAAATCAACGATGTCTTAATGGCTTGTTATGCATACTGATTTATTACTAATTTATCCCTTTGCTAAAGTGTCCATAGCATTTTTTTTTCTAACAAGTCCAATTTAAAAGTTACAGCTGTTTTAATAGAGAAAGTGAGGTGAGTTGAGCAAGGTATGGGGCAAATTAAGCACTTAGAAACTCTAGCCAAACTATGGGTTGAACGATAACTAAAAAATTTTGTTTGACAGTCGACTTTTTATTTATAGTCTTTCAGTGATAAAACAACGAAACTGAAAGTGATTTTATTTTAATAAATTCCTTGACTTTTTAGCTTTTTTAGTGGTTCTATTTTGTTCCTCTTGTAATGCTTTCTTTTCGGGAATGTCTGTTAGAATAGCAGCCTTCCTTTTTCTTCTGTTAGTTTTGGTTGCTTTTTTGGTGGCTGATCGAAGCAGAAGGAGTGGGGTTAGGTTCAGTGTTGGACGTTATAGCTTGTTCTGGAAGATCTTTTTCCAGCTTGACAGTTAACAAATGAAATTATTCCTATTACATAAAAAAAATAAAAATTGTAAAATTGACAATTGACGTAAAATTGTAGAATTAACAGTTAAAACTAAACATATACATTGAGGCAAAATGTGAATACTACGATTACCTATGTATTCCTGTAACCTATTTAATAAGCAACTCAGCGTTGCTCTACCTTGGATGAGCTCACTTTGGTTATGGACAGTGGAGGCAGAAGCTTGCTGAGTATCATCATCACTATCCTCATGTGCAGCAGTGAAGTGAGTGTCGTGGTGGTAATCGGGCTTTCAAAGCTTTGTAGTGCAGTACACAATGCCATGGTAATTTTGCTTGCAATATGAGGATGGTAATGAAGCACTCTGTGTATAAGCAAACCTCTCCACCTTGCTTTGTGTAATCCAAAGCAACGCTTTATACAGTTACGGGCTTACATAAGCCTTTGGGTATCTAATTCTTCCCTAGTACCTTGAACTGCATTGAGGATAGGAGTCATAAGCCAAGGACGTTGTGGATATCCAGAATCATCTGAAAATTTCATTACTTTACAATATATATAAATACTTAGCAACACACAAATTGACCGATTTATTATTTATGGACATGATATCCTGATGATCATTTATTTATTTATTATAAAGGTTTATTTTGTTAACTTTTAATTTGTCCACATTGTAAAATAAAATATCTAAGAACAACATTCTTTCAAATTGAATATATTTTGTAGTGATATAGGGAATGTCAATTGTGCGACGAAGTAACACCCACCTATTATAATATAATAATAGCCATACTTGTTCATTTCTTTGATGAAGCTCACGCATATATTATTATGATTCATCTCTACTAGATGACCATATGTATGTAATAAGTGAATCATGTGTAGCTCCACCAAACTTCGCATTCACATGTCATTTGTAGTGCGAAGATCATTGTCACAAATCTGTAAAACAAATATTTATGGAATTATTCAAAATGAATCGCACATTCATTGTATTAAATTAAATTAGAAAAATTAATATATTAAATTAGAAAATAGAATTGTAGCTAGGTAGGTATCTTTCATACTGCATTCACACAATTTGTACATTTATTGAATGGTATCCTTTTCTATTGTAAAACAAATGCTCTCCATCATTTGGTATTACGCCTGGCAAGCCGAATCTTCTTTGAAATCTGAAACAGTAGGTATTAAAATATCAACTTTTAGCTAGGTATCTAAAATAGGTCCCTACCTATATAACTACTTACATACCTACTTACATAATTTTAGGCACATGAATTGAAAAATGACAATTGAATACTTACTGTTGTTTTATGATTTCTGTCTTATTGTGTTTTTGGAAATATTATCCATTTTGCCATAATAGTAGAGTGCATTTATTTAATTCTTAGACTGCATTTTATTGAAATGACTGAAAATGTCTAAGACGAATTCCAGTTCTGACTCAGCTTTGCGCATCTTACGACGTTGCCTACGGCTGAGTGGTTTGTCTTCAGGTTTTAATTCCGACATCAGCTCCGCGGCAGTCTTCACTCCAGCCTCAGCAGGTACCGAAGGAACAGCCCCAACGTCAGCAACGGCTGGGGGTGTCCTTGATTCAGTAGTACTGCTCTCGCTTCCGCGCCTTGACGCATCCTCTGTGTTGTTTGGCGTTTGCGTTCTCGCCTGGACGAACGTCCCTTTCGGGTACTGTTTTCCATTAAACACGTCGTAGAGGGTGTATCTTGGCGCAGGCACGGGCGGTTCTGAGTGTCGCCGCGCCCTAACGAATGTGCCTTTTGGGTACAATTCGCCATTGAACACGTCATAGAAGACGGTTCTGGGCGCGGGCACTGGTGCCCTGCGTGGTTGGGGTTTTGGACTGACCGGCGCTTGCGCGGGACGCGGTTCACGCCTTTCGGCGGCTCTACGCTTTCGTTCCCTGCGTTTGCTCGCGGTGCTGTTGTTGGAGGTCGCTGTATGTTATCATTCTCGGAGCTTTATACTTAGATGTGGACATCTTCTCGATCTTAGAGAACGGTGTTACAACCGAGGGTATTCTACCGTTGCGCCTATCTATAGTCAGACAGATAGCGTGCATAAAAAGCTCGCTTTGGTCCAACAAAGGAACTAACGTATTCTTCCTCACTCCAAGGTGTAACATCGGTCTTAAGATCGCGGAGGTACTTTCCAAGTTGTCTTGTGGCTCTACGGTCATAATCCTGCAATATGTCTGGCTTGTGGCGGTTCGTATACGCGGCATACAAGGTTTCGCGACATACCGGGTAGTAAAACCACTCGGGGTCATCCCTTTCCGGGGGTCCGCCATGACACGACGCTTGATGAGTCTGACTCTGCTACGAATTCCAGGTATTGTAAATACAATTTATTGATGGGACTCCTAACATGGCGGAAATGTTTTCGACATCTTTAATGCAATCGTGAATATAGAATCACGAAAGTACAATTTTAATGCATCATTTTGTTCCAGCAATCTAAACACGAGAGCTTCTGATGACAGCCATCTAGTTCCATCCATCCATCAGCCCTTGGATGTCCATTGATGGCCTCCCCTAACTTGTGCCACTCTGACCGGTGCTGAGCCTTCTGAATCCAGCGGATGCCCGCTGTCTTCTTCAGGTCGTCAGTCCACCTGGTCGGGGGCGTCCTATACTCCGTTTTCCGAGACGTGGGCGCCATTCGAGGACCTTTCTTCCCCAACGGTTATCGGTCCTTCACACTATGTGGCCAGCCCATTGTCACTTCAGCCGGCTAATTCTTTGATCTATGTCGGTTACCCTTGTTATGATTTATGTACTATGTGTGTACATCGGGAAATATTTGTTCAATGAGAGTATCTTGCGAATCAGCGATTGTGCAGAAATTGGTCGGTAATTTTACGTATCCAGTTTCATCTGTAGCAACTTTTCCATCACCGATATCTAAGAGTTGTTTTGATAATGTTTCAGCGGATGGATCTTGAAGCATTTGAACGCGCATATTTACTTTCAGCTGTACTTTTTCAACATTACGCCACAATGGAGATGATTTTAAGCAAGCGTTGATCTCATCAGCGTATGTTGAACGTGGAATGACGGGAAGTGTTTGTCTGAAATCATCTGAAAGCACCAACAGAGTGAAACAAACGAATGACTAATCGTTTTTAATTGAGGCGCTGAACTGAAAGATATCAAAAACAACGACAAACTAATTAGGTCTGTGGTTCTTCCACCGACCACACCTCGGCCGCAGAGGCCGCTTGCCCTATGCAAGCGGCGCACCGTAATACCGACATGCCTCTTCCTCTGCGGCCCCACTAGTGCCGTTTCGGTGGAACGGCCCCGTCAGCTCGCAGGGGGTAGGGAGAGTGGCGCACCGTAATATCAAGACGCTTCTCCCCCTGCGATCCCTCCACGGCCGCAGAAGATAAAGAGAACGGTGTACCGTAATACCGGTACTCCTCTTCTTTAGCTAGATTGTTTTGCAGGATTATTCTAGATTTAATAATCTGTACAATTTGTGCTTCTTCTGCGCGATTTTGAATTCTAAATGCAAACTTATTTAATATGCTGGCTGCTAATTTGCAAGTCTTGCTTCATATGAGGCAGTGAATGATTAAAATAATCTTGTCGAAATAATTTGAAGTCCCTTTTGAATAACCATTCACTACCTCAACTACCCAGCGGCAAATTGTAATACATCTATTTTTATTTGCCTGTTCATTAGTTAATTGATACTCCTCTTCCAAAAGCGACTCAAGAATATGGACATCATAATGACACTCTTCCAATAAGGAAATACTCTGTCCCTGAATCCTCTATCTAATATAAAAATATCATTTTCTTGGAAATATTCACGAAGTGGACATGAAGTATCTTTAAAAAGTGAATTCATTATTTCTGCATCTGATGTAGTAGCTTTATGAGTCAAAGCAATGAACAATATATCCATCTCACGATACAATTAAAAACAGTTTTAAAAGATTTCTGTGCTGTATGTAGAGAATATGTATCTTTATGGAATTTATAATTTGAACTTTTATTTATATAAATGTAAGTTCCATCACATATTACAATTGTTTTAGATATGGCTCAAAGTTACCACCAAGTGCCTATAAGTCTAAAAGATACACATAAAACCGCATACGTTACTCCACATGGCCACTATGAGTATACAAGAGTACATTTCGGTTGAGCTAATGCTCCATCAGTTTTTATGCGTTTAATTAATAAGGTGGTAGAGTCCATAGGTAGTGCAGAGATTCTAGCATTCCTAGATGACTTAATGTTACCATCTGTTGACGTACAAACAGGGATAGAGCTACTGACGAAAGTACTTACCAAACTTCAGACTTGAAATCTAAAATTGAAAATGCGTAAATGCTCATTTTTGCAAAAAGAAATCACCTATCTAGGTCACAAAATTTCTCCAAATAGCGTACAGCCGGGTTAATTAAAGTTGGCAGCTGTGTCTTAGTTCCCTACACTACGCAATGTATACGAAATTTGACAATTTATAGGGTTATGCAGTTTCTTCCGCAAAGGAGGTGGCCAACATGTACCCCGGAAATGGTTAAAATACTCTTATTTGTACAAGGTTTTAGTCCCTTGAAAAGACATGTTTTCCATTTATTAAAACATAACTAGAATTTTAATTTTCTTCTGAACTCCGCCATTAGTAGTCATAATAAATTAACAATAAAAATAAGTTGTATAATCTTCTACTTCCTCCATTGCTATTACTGGAGGTTGACAATTGGCTGACATAAATGCAAATGTCTGCTATATTGACATTTGATTTTTGAGTTTGATTTCTGCAAAATAATAATTGTGTTTAATTTTTTGCCGTGAGATGCATTAATTGCGCGGTTGATATTGAGCGCATGGCGCGTCACTCAATATCTTCGCTAGCAAGAAACCTTCAATCCATATTGGTAGAATGGATCACTGCAATACAGGTATGGCATTTTTCTTTACTATTAAGTAAGTAGCGCTTACAGCTAAGACTAGGTTCACGTGGCAATGTACAATATTACTATGTTTTTATTGCAATATTACTCATAGAATATCTCGCTATTTTTACAAAAAGAAATCTCTCTTTCAAACACTTTTCCACAATTACTTATGTTTTGCAGAATGTCAAACTACAAAAGCTAAAACTCCCCGTAAAAGGAGAATTTCAAGTTCTGAAGATTTTTATTGACGAAATTATCAAAGTAGATATTGTAAGCTTTAATGTACGGTAAAATTAAAATGTGTACATTATATTTCACAAGTGGGGCAAATGCCTATACAGATGTTGGCCATATCCTTTATTTATAATTTTGCTGTCGTAGCACGGCCACTAATTGAACTCACAAAGAAAAACACTCCATGGGTCTGGAGTGAAAAACAAACAAAGTGCTTTGAAGAACTCAAGCGTAAGCAAGAAGCCTTCAAGAAGCGGGTTTATCGTCATCTTCTTGGCCGGCAACGCGTTGGTGACGCCACTGGTGTTGGTAATGTCCATGGGCGGCGGTGATCACTTACCATCAGGTGACCCGTCTGCTCGTTTGCCTGCTCAAAGCATAAAAAAGCAATGAACCCGTGTTAGCTATTTACGATCCTGCACTGCCGACAGAAATTCACACGGATGCATGCAAGCTAGGTATTGGCGGCATACTAATGCAGAAACAAACTGACAACACTTTACGCCCCGTAATGTATTATAGTCGCATAACAAGCCGTGAAGAAAGTGTCTATCACAGTTATGAACTTGAGATATTTGCAGTGGTTGATAATTGCGTAGGTTTCGCATCTATGTATTTGGAAAAAAGTAAGGGTGGTTACTGACCGCACCGCGGTTTACGCTACATTAACAAAACGTGACCTAATTCCCTGAGTCGCACGTTGGTGGCTTGCAATCCAATTGACATTGTCTACAGACCGGGTGAGCGAATGAAGCATGTAGACGCACTCAGTCGAATCCCGGTCCCGGTCAACCATCCATCGATCCCCGTCGGTCAAGATGACAATCGCGTATACGCGTATCCGAACGTTTGTAACCGATGAATCCGGTCATTGACAGTGTTAATGTCAATCGTCTAGAAATGACAGATTGGTTTTATACAATTCAATGTCAAGACGACAATTAAATAAAATTAATGAATTAATAAATAGTGGTTGTACAGTTTCGGATATAAAGAATAACTATGTTTTAGTTGATAATCGACTGTACCGTAAAACACTTAACGGTAATCGCCTGATAGTTCCGAGTTTTACGCGCTGGAAAATTTTGCAAATGCATCACGATGATGAGTTGCTTGCCGGAGACTATTGCCTTCAACTTTAGGGTCAGGAAGTATAAATTTTGTAATTTTCCAAACTCCTACCATATCTGGTTCCACAGGTTCAGCAAATTTATAAAAAAACTCTACTCTTTAGTTTTAAATAAGATACAAAATAGTCATATCCCGGTTCATTAGAATGTTCTAAAATCTTTGCGACGTAATAATATTCTTTTTATTTGTCTCTATCAAAATAGTGGTCATTTTGATAGAGTCACCCACTTTAAGGTTTCTTGGCAGAGGTTTGGAAATGATGTCATCATCCAGAATAATTGTGTCGTCGTCTTCGCTATCGCTTAAAAATATCTCTCCCCAGAAGATGATCTATTGGCACAATCCATATTATAATATTATGTCATAATGTTATATTGATATTACTACTTATCGGGTTATTACTACCCCGGTAGACAGGTATAGTACAGATTTGCTTACAGAAGTTTAGAGTTATTTTTTACTATAATGAAGCGATTATTCAAAGGAGTGATGAATATTTACGTGAACCATTTTATTGGATTGATTTGATGTACTCGTATATGTTAGTTTTTCAAGCATTGAAACTAATGGAATTTTAAGATTTTATTTATTTTTTGATATTATTATACAATCCTCTGCCTCAATTTTTTACTCAGTTCAACCATTATTTTATGGCCCTCAAAACACAACCAATGTTTCGTTTTCAAGACTTACTACTGCATCTTGCAAGACTTTTAATTCATTTTAGTAAAATGCCAGGCAAGGTTACGTTTCGACAGAATTAAAAAATTGCCACAGCGCAGTTAGTTGGACATTCCTCTTCTCCCAACGACATAAAATTATCACGGCAAGGAGAAATGAACCATCTTGTCTTGACGTGCCGCAGGACGGGAGCAAATTCAGCTTCGTGCATCTCATAAAAGTCTTAAAGCGTCTACTCGTTCGTTTTCATAATAAGAGAAATGATTGTGCAGCTTCATGATGAAATTTTCTAAATTATTTCCTATATATTTCCTATATTAAAGTATTTCCTATACAGGGTGTGGCGTAATGAATGGATAATACGGTACCTGCGGGTAGAGGACCTTGGGATGGTTCAGAAAAACATGTTTTATGTTTAGTAAAAGTTTCTCGGTTTTCGAGATATTCGACATTTTCGAAAATTCAAAAAAATTACACCCTTTGCCACTCTTTTTGGTGGCAAGACTCCAAATGAAGGAATTTTTTCAATCTGTTTTTTGAATAGTATTGCTGGATAGATGTGCTATCTAATATTGTATTATGATTTTTGGGGCGCATGGATAGTTTTTTTTAAAACAAAGATTTAACTCAAGTTTCTTGTTAAAAAAAAAAATTATGGTCCCCTGAGTGCAAATTAAGAAAAAACATGCATATTTCATTGAGATTCCGAAATGGTATAACTCTCTGAATTAAAGCATTCAAAACATTAATAAATTCCCATTACAATGACTCGAGAGCATAATCAATTCTTAATTACAAAAGTGTTAAAAATACTTCATTACTCGAAATTAACTTAAAAACATTGATTTCGTAACTGTGGGATTGAATAATGAAAGAAAACGAGATAAAATAACAATTTTAAAATATCTTTTATTAAATTAAATTTTACAAAAGGTGTTCAAAGTGTCCATCATGAGCTCCAATACATGCTCTACATCTTCTAATGAATGATTGCTTTAATCTGCTTACATGTCTCATTTCAGTATTTTTTTGCACATGCTCCCGTAGCTCATCCACTGCCTATTTCATTGAGATTCCGAAATGGTATAACTTTATTTCCAGCATTCAAAACATAATAAATTCCTATTACAATTCAGCGCTGCGCGTTTGCGCTGCCACCTCTGTTTATGAGAGGCACGTCTACGTTTGTGCACCGTCCATTCCTGCTCGACGGCCCCTGTGGAGCCGGATGGAAGGCCGATTACCTCAGGCTGGCAAGTCCTAAGGCCATCATTTAGGTCGAAATCCAGACCAAAAAGGGCGTGTTGCCACCCCAGGTAACTACTGCCCGACCCGAAGTAAGCTCAACCCTCCAGGACTTCATCCCCCCACACGACGCTCAACTACGCACGGCACAACACGTAGGTGGGCTCAAGCACACTCCATAACCGAGAGGCCGGTCTGACTCGCCCACTGGCCTGGACCTACCAATCTTTTGCTATTGTATAGCAGGTCACTGGTGAAGCCTCTTCCCCCATTTATCCTGACTTGGGACAGACTACTTCCCAAAGATCGTAACCTTCAGCAAGTAGGTTGGGTTTTTGTAGATACAGTGACACTAAAACAGTGACATTAAAAAATCTGAGCCACAGAACATTGTTGTCAAATACACAATGGCGACAGCAGTACAAGAGAGGTCCAGCAACTGAAAAATATTTATAAAACTAAACTTCCCACATCGAAGAAAAAATACCACGATTTATGTAAACTTTGTACATCATAGATAATTCCTGAATGTTTCATCGCGAATACGAAAATTTACCTAATGCCCTTCTTCTTCTTCTTCTTGGACATTTTTCCAAGATACGGATATCGAAGACAACATTTAGCTTAATTACCTATTGATGGAGTACCGTTAGATTTTGACCCCGGAATCCAATTACTTTCAATGTGTTTATAACCCTTTCTGTCACACATCTATTCTCCTTTTTTGTTGTTTGGATAAGCACTAAGAAGTTTATAGTTTTTTGTCCGCTTTTGTTTTTATTATTATTATTGCATTTATGGACTTTTTTCATATTATCACATTCAAAGGAATTGGATTCCGAGCTTCCGTCTTACTTGATGGTATGTAGGTACAGTAAGTGAGATGTTAATTATAATAGTAATTGTCTAATTATAATTTTTATTATTATTTCATTTTATGACACTGAATTTGATCTGTTACATTAATTCAATTATCCTATAAGTGTTTTTAAAAAGTATACTGGTTGAAACCAAGTTTAAAGACTGTTGAAAATATTTCTATTATTATTATTCTATTACAATTCATAATTAATAAACACCTATTTCATAAAGCTGTTTACTGAATTTGATCATGTACCGTGATAAATAGATACCATTATCCTATATTAATAAATTTTTGTTTAAAAAACAATTTTGAAGACTTAAACACCGATTAAATTAAGCTATTTACTTTTCTGACATTTGATCTCGTATACCTAGGTACTCTTTATTAATAAATGTATGCTTGAAACCAAGTTTATTTATTTATTTAATCTTTATAAACCAAAAAAAATCGTGGTACAATTGACGGACTTAATGCTAAGTTGCATTTTCTAACAGTCAACCTTCAGGATGTACAGATAATGGTTGAAGGCGGAAATAAGCATAGAATACAATCATATAAATATTTTATAGTAATAACGAATAGATATGGGAGGGGAAACGATGGTCAAAGTCAATGATACATAATTATCATTAGAGAGAATACAGCTGAAAAGTGAAACTAAATAAATACTTATTGGTAAACACAAATTTGATGTTTTTTTTGTGTTGCGTACCTTTTCACCGTAAAAAAATACAAAGACAGTTTATTATTATTTAATTGAATTCCATATTGTATAATATATCTTTCCTGGTTTGCCCAAAAGATCATTTTCGGTCAGAACTTTGATGAAAAGATTATAGAAGTTATTTACTTCTTCTCTACTAAGTTCTTTAGCTCTATCCACGGATAAACCTTCAGCTTGTCTGACAGACAGCTCCGGATTTCGTTCAATAAACTTTTGAACCATACACCTCCAACCATTTAGTTTTCGTGGTCGAAATTATGTTTTAGCTCTAGCTTTTCAGCAAATTGATGCGGCTTGTCTGTTTGGGGGAACGCATCACCAAGCTTGAGAATGTGTTTTACTAACCTCTCTTTTTTTCTTGTTGTTAAAATGCAAAATAGGATGTTTTTTTGAAAAAAAAAAAAAATATTTTCCTTAATAAATCTATTGAAAACTAGGGATAGCAATTAGTTAAAGAAAAACTTATAATATCCTGTATACTACTATGTATGTACCCTTATAATGATCTTTAATGCATACCCAGTGTTAATGGGGATAAATACGTTTATCCCCATTGTATTTTGTCTATTGCAGCGAAAGCTGACTGTAGGTTTTCTGTAGTCTAAGAACATGCTCAAGCTGGCACTCCTTCCTTTCTTTTATATATTTGTCGCATAGTTCTGCTAAAATCAGTAAAGTCCAAATACGTAAATAGATAAAAAATATAACAGATTAAAATATTTTAAAAATATACACTTCATATATAGTTTATGAAGGGATTGATGCCCCTCAGGGCATCTATACCTTTTAAAACCCAAGTATTTTTTATATTTAATAACAAAATAGCATCTGCTTACACTTACATGCAGACTAAATGAACCAGTATACTCGTATTGATATTATAAGAAATATAACGGAATTTATTACTATTTATTTATTTAAACTCTATTGACCACAAAATCACGGTACAATTGGCGAGCATTAAGCTTAAATGCATTCTCGATCAAAACTTATGAATAAAATTCAAGTACACTAGATGCGTACACATAAAGTATCTACATGTAAATAAATATGCAAATTGTGTAATTAGCTTACCCTACTGAAGTTTTCTTGGAGACATAAAATTGTGATTCTTTAAAAAAGTAAAAAAAGCCCATAGGCGACGATGACCACTTACCATCATCAGGTGGCTTTTTGTGAACCATTCATTATAATATTTTTCATTCTTCGTCTCTCTCTCTCTCGTTAATATCTCTCATCAAACTGCAAACCAGTCTCTGCAAAGACCATTCCGGTAGCTGCATGCACACCGATTAATTGCATGACCCGGTTTTCTATGTCAGACAAACACATCTGAAGTGCAGGGCCACCACCAGTACCGCTTGCTGCCCGGTTAATTTTTGCCCATTTTTTTTCGTATTATTCTTCAGGTCGCTCCATACCTCCACCATGAAAAAGAAAACAATGTAAATAGATATGATATGAAAAACAACAACAAAAATAGAATAAAGTCTGGTATGTCTAAGTGAAACAAACAAAGTACTAGTGATGACTGATAGGCGGAACAAATTGGACGCTTAAAAAACATACCTTTCGCCATTTCTCCTCTGACCGAGAATCTCCAGTCCCTTCACTGTTCAGTTTGTCGCAGAAGGCCTTCCACTTCTTCTGCGTATAATGACGCCCTCGAGGACCATTGTATGGCTTCGATAAATCTCCGTTCCTACAAAACAAAAATACATTAACACATCACACTTTGGCGCCAAATAAATGTAGGGAAGCATTAAGCAATTTTAAGGCGGTAATGCCTTTTAACTATATAGAGTTACTATTTTATGCTTACCTTTCCATGAACTCCACCAAAATTAAATATTGCAGGTGGCTAGTTCTCATCTCGCTAAGTATTTATATTTTTGAAACAAACAGGCACAATCTAAGTTCAAACACTTCTCAAGTAAGTTTCTAAACTCTCAAGTGACATTTGACAATACAACATGTTCGGAAACCAAAGCGTCCCGAAAATATTTTGCTTCTTATAGTTAAATATATTTTTATATTAATTTTCTTATTGTTAAATGTATTTTTTTATGACAAATTAAAATAGTTTTGTATAAAAAATGTGTTTTCATAACGTTTTATTGAAATATCGTAAGTTTTATTGTAGTTCAATTTGTATGCAACTTTTGAACGAAACATCTTCATTCATTTTGGGCTTCATTCACTTCTCGATAGGATGACGTCACTTGCGTTAAACTTGCGAGTTGACGCTAGCGTGATGAAAGTAACTCGTGCTGCCATCTAACTTCTACGTACGTATCGTCAATTCAATACGGTGACGCTACGAATGTTTTCAAAACTCGTGCTCAAGGTACTGGATGGTAAGTGGCTATCGTCGCCCATGGACATTAGCAATACCAAAGGCATCACTCATGCGTTGCCGGCCAAGAAAGAGAGAAGAAAAAGAAAGAAAGAACTGGCTCTCAAGCCCCCAGCTGGAACACGACGAGTCGTTTGGCGGCTGACTCATGCTCAAGGGTGGTAGCTATCCAGGCGAACCCCATGGATAAATAATAATATAAATAACGGTATTAATTTACAAAAAATTAAAATCTTCCCCCGAGCTATCTTCAGCTTCGTATCGTTTGTCATACTACTTATGCTTACCTATTTGGTGTGTACAATAAAGAGAATTCTATTCTATTTTATTCTATTATGGGACATCCTGTATCTGCAAGGAAAGTTAAAATTCTTAGACTGCATTTTATTGAAATGACTGAAAATGTCTAAGACGAATTCCAGGTCCGACTCAGCTTTGCGCATCTTTCGACGTTGCCTACGGCTGAGTGGTTTGTCTTCAGGTTTTAATTCCGACATCAGCTCCGCGGCAGTCTTCACTCCAGCCTCAGCAGGTACCGCAGGAACAGCCCCAGCGTCAGCAACGGCTGGGGGTGTCCTTGATTCAGTAGTACTGCTCTCGCTTCCGCGCCTTGACGCATCCTCTGTGTTGTTTGGCGTTTGCGTTCTCGCCTGGACGAACGTCCCTTTCGGGTACTGTTTTCCATTAAACACGTCGTAGAGGGTATATCTTGGCGCAGGCACGGGCGGTTCTGAGTGTCGCCGCGCCCTAACGAATGTGCCTTTTGGGTACAATTCGCCATTGAACACGTCATAGAAGACGGTTCTGGGCGCGGGCACTGGTGCCCTGCGTGGTTGGGGTTTTGGACTGACCGGCGCTTGCGCGGGACGCGGTTCACGCCTTTCGGCGGCTCTACGCTTTCGTTCCCTGCGTTTGCTCGCGGTGCTGTTGTTGGAGGTCGCTGTATGTTATCATTCTCGGAGCTTTATACTTAGATGTGGACATCTTCTCGATCTTAGAGAACGGTGTTACAACCGAGGGTATTCTACCGTTGCGCCTATAGTCAGACAGATAGCGTGCATAAAAAGCTCGCTTTGGTCCAACAAAGGAACTAACGTATTCTTCCTCACTCCAAGGTGTAACATCGGTCTTAAGATCGCGGAGGTACTTTCCAAGTTGTCTTGTGGCTCTACTCAATGCATTTTGCAATTTGATTTAGTAGGAAATGATGCAATTTGATTTAGGTAGAAAGCTTCATCGTCTGTAAGTGTATCTTCTTTTTCATTCTTATTATTATGTTGTAATCTTGAAAAGTAGTCTGCATTTGCATGTTCTGTAGTCTTTCTTAGTCTTATCTCATAATCGATCTGAACATAAGAATGAGTACCTCCACAGAGCACTTTCATTTGATTCTATTTCAAATAATTCCAAGGAGTAGTCTCCAACCTAAAAAAAGGAACAATGTTTAAATGATTATTTTTGTGTTGAATTTTAAGAATGTATATTTTACCAGCCAAACCCGAATTCAGGTCTCGTTTCAGGGCCAACTAGATCGGACAATCGTTATAGGACAATATAGGTAAATGTGCAAAAACTATTTTGAGAATTGAACAACATATCCCAATTAGTACTAAATGTATGTTCTACACAAATACGAGCATTTATAGGCAAGCAATAATTGTGTTTGCTTATTGTTAAAGTTGTTGCTCTTAAAAGGTCAGAAATCCTATATACATCTCTGTTCTGGCAACTAGAAAAAACACAATGTGCTGCAGTATTAGCCGCTCATCTATAATGCGATAAAGTAATCACCCTAGTTACTTCTTAAGGTTGGTGTTTGGAGAGCTTCGAGGTTCTTGAGGTTAAGACTCTAGTTCTACCTGGTGCTCAATATTTTGCTGCATATTATGCATTGCAACTCTCTTGAGTCTCAGCCAACAAGGATGACAAACATGGTCTGATGAAGTTGCCTGAAACAACCATACAGCCATGTCTTATTTTGTAAATGTTTCAGCTCATTATTATTCGACCCAAGCAAATAAAAACCGAAATCTATAAAAAAGCAAATGGAAGCCTATAAAAAATAAACAGATACAAAAGACTAAATTGCAAAAAGATACGTTAAAGTTAAATAAGATACGTCTACTACTTAACAAAAAAGGTCTGTGTAAAAAACCAGCTAAAAGATCAAAAAAGCTGAGTCAGATCTTCAGATGTAGTAGATCTGAGGATATTGATATGAATGAGTACAGTGAATTCGATGGAGAAGAATTGATTAGAATTGAATGAGACACTGAAAGTGAAATAAAATCAACGCAAGAAACTGATACAGATGAAGTTCAGAGTTCTTTACGAATGAAAACATACCGAAACTAGCACCGCTACTATTGATTTACTTGTCTATTTAGCATTAACAAAGACATACTTAAAATTTTTTAGACTAGCTTAATTAAGTTTATTTGATTGTAGCCTTAAACACATTTATGTACAAGTTTTATGACTTAAAATTGCTAGTTGAAAATTTAACTCTGAAAAAGATAACTAAATTTATTTATAAATATTTTTTCCAATGGCGGCTCTAATGACGGCCTGTAAAATACCACCTCAATGACAATTTAAGATATCCGCAATTTATTATCACGTGGAATTGAGACTACAAACACAGGATTAAGTAGTAGGATGAAAGTTTAATTAACAATTACTATGCTATAATGAAACTTACTTCAAACACATTATAAGCCGCTCTTCTGGTATGATAGGCTCACCAAAATTTGTAGATTATTTTTGCAGATCCTTCTTTATTATTTTAAATAATTGAAAATACCCGTTTGATAATCAAGTTCCTGGGCCGCTACTTTCGAGATGTGTTTCTGTAAGATTCGTGTCTTCTGGGGTCCAAGTGTATCCGTGCACCCTACAGTGGGGTGTGACCCCTTCGACCTCCCCGCCTACGTGCACTGATGGAGTTATGTCTTCACAAGTGTCAAATTTAAGGAAATCATTCGCCCTTTTATAGCTGCGCAGCTATTTCAGATCTTTTGGCTTCTGCTGCCTGTGACACATTTATTTTGATAGAATGTGAATTTAAAGAATGAGCTTCTCTTGTACTTATGCCGGTCATAGATATAATATTTTGAAATTCTAAATCGTCAATTATGGAGAATGGTCTTCCGTTCTCCGTTACCAAATTGATACAATGTTTTTTTAAACTGTAGCTTCGCGTGTATCGTCGTGTCGTATTTAAAGCAGCAAGAAATATGAAGGCGATAGAAAAGTTTTAACACGGAGTTTATTGCACAAAACACAGTCATAGAGTAGGGCATCACACACGCATAGAAGTGAGAAGATGAAAGTACAGAAAGGACACTAGTGTGAGAGATTATGAATTGATTACTCTGTGTGCTCTGTGGTGCGGTGTGCATTAACTTGTCTTTGGATAAAAAGAAATAAAAAAGTAACATGGTGCTCCGTCCACCGTTTTCTATACTAATATTATAAAGAGGAAAGATTTGATTGTTTGTTTGCATTGAATAGGCTGTGAAACTACCGAACCGCATCTTCTGCAAGCAAAATAAAAATAAAAACGATTAACAAACAAATTATTCATACTGAGACGGTGAAATATAGTTTAGTATTTTGTTTAATCACAGTCACAGCAATAAAAAATATCTTTATTTTCGGTTGAGTCCGACACACTCTTCGTGGTACCATTTAAAACATTGGACACATTGCCGCATGTCCGAAACACGTTCTTCTTTGCAAGCATGGCAGAACCATTCTGATGCAATTATTTTTGACTTCTTATCCTTACTGCTATCTTTTCCAGACTTATTCTTACGATCTTTAGTTTTCTGATTGGCTTTTTTTAATTTTTTTCACCTTTATCATCTCATTTTCTTTTAGCTCTTCTCGTTTCTTAAAAAGGTCCCTAGTAATCCGTAGACCTCTATAATTGATGGCCTTTCTTCTTGGTTGATCTTTGATTACAGCATAGTTTGGAGTTGGCATAAGTTCTTGAAACGGGGATTTAGTTTCCTTTTTTTTAAGACTGGCTAGCGGAGTATCATCGTCTGAGTGTTCTTCGGAGGTATATAAATTGATTCTAGTGTGATTATTTATATTCAACATTTTCTGTATAGCGTCAGGCTCAATATGAGAGTCTCTGAGAGTAGAGCCTCTGAGTCTGAACTTAGAATAAGAGAACGTTTTGTCACAATACCAGATGTTGATGGTTTTGGCGATGGAGTTGAAGCATTGCAATTTGTATTTTTGCTTTGTGGTACTTTCACAGGAAAGGATGATGTAGCAATATCAGTTAAAGCCCTTACACCAGTTTGCTTTTCTGGGGTAACTATGTCAGCAATAGTACATTCTTCGTTGTTAAGTATTGAGGGTGAAACAGTGTCATAACGTGACGTTACTTCATGGCCACACATACTCTATGTTGCCTCAATAATAGTTGAGCTTTGTGGAGGAGGATGTTCGGTCAAGAAGTTGAATTTATTTATTTATTTATTTATTTATTCAATAAAATACTTGTTGTGCTTACAGCTTAGGCCAAAGCGCACTACAAGTCAAGCGCAAGATAATAACAACAAAAAAATTACACAATCACAAAAATAACAACATATTATTACAACAACAAGAAAATAATGAAGAAATACAAACACAGCAATGAATGGAAATAATCCAGTTGCCCTGAATCCATTTATTATATTTTCATGAGTCAATGCCCTCGACCAAGCTTTTGAGAACATTTTATTAAAGTTTGATTTCGTCAAGCGTCTGTCAGGATTTTGATACATGTATGTATGTCATAGCTTCTTGATCCCAATGATGCTCAAAAGACTTATTGACGGATTTATCCGACGGGTTGATGTTCATGCGTTGTGTTACTAGGCAAACAATAAAGCACAATATCATGCTTGTCTGCTTCTTCAACAATTGTATAATCCAGGTGCGAGGACGCTCCATCAAAGATTAACAAGACTTTCCCCTGCGTTTTATACTTTCCCAGATGCTTGATAAATTCTATAAATAACTCCGTGGTCATACTTCCTTTTGGAGCCATCTTTACGAGAGATCCAGCTGGTAAGTTATCACTATATTCTGGTTTTTGTCTTTGGCCTTTAAAGATGATCATTGGTGGGATGGGATAGCGGTACCAACAGCATTAACACACATTGCTATGCTAACATTTTCGGCGTGCTCAGGTGCAATCAAATGGACTCGACGAGCTCCTTTTTTCGCCAAAACAGTTTGTTGATGATGAATAGTGAGTCTATACCCCTTTTTATCCATATTATAGAGTCGTTGCGGGTTCTGTAGAATGTCTAATTCTTCATATAGGTCTTTTACTTCTTGGAAATGCTGAGCAACATTAGGACGGTTTAATTTCTGTGCTCTGCCTGGATTCATAAACTGAGCTTTCCTTTTAGAAATTTCTGGGTTCCTTTTCAAAAACATTTTAAGCCAGTCTTTGCCGCAATGCCAGAGTCTTTACTGAAATTGTGCTTAATATCATAATTCTCGCAAAATAAAAATGCTTGTCTCCGTATGACTTTTGGAGTAACAGGTACACCGATGTTAGCAAATCGTATAATGCGTTGTACAAGATCTTTTTCTTGTTCGATTGTCAATATGCGATTATTATGGAGTTGTTACTCGCCGACAGTGCTGCTACCCTGACCTGGGCGGTGGTACCGCTGCATGTGGCCTCCATGACCTTGCCTGCGATCCTTGCGAGCACATAGAGCTCCGCTGACTCCGTTACCGATATGTTTCCTCATACCGCTTATCAAAAATCAAAAATAAAATCACATTCAACGGAGCCGGGTATTGTTGTGTTTCCAAAACCTGAAATGTATTGCTCTGCTAATTTAGTCAGAGCATAGTTGCCGACTTCTAATTGGGTAATGAAATCCGATTCATCCGGTGTTATAACTCCTCCGCATTGGCGACGTACTTCTAACATTCTGCCATACACATGCATGCCAACGTAGTAAGAGTGCATAGACTCTGAAACATTCTTAGCGTAAACATGCGAGCGGGCGGTGACGGATTTATAGTCCTCCTCGACTACCTGGGCGAACCAATAGTGGCCGGGATGGACCTCATTGGCGATCGGAGCCATACGCATCTCTGTACCTAGTTCATTCATAAAACTTTCCATGTACAGAGGCTCATTGGTCAACGGTGAAGCCGTTTTGGAAAGGTGCTTAGGTTGGGGCACCAATGATGGAATGGGTGGAGCCTCAGCTGCAGCAGCAGTCCTCTCCTCTGGAGCAAAAGCCTGCTGGTACCGATGAAGTGGTCCTCCGTAGCGACCTCCCCTGCCACGGCGCGGCGCTTCCAGTTCAGGTCGGGGGTTAACATTATAGCCGCCCCTTCCCCACTACGCTCCGCCACGACCGGAGTAGGGGTTGGGAACATAGTTCCCGTGGTACGCGTAATTCTCTGGATAGTTATTCATATTTAGTTGCCTCTCCGAGGTCTTACAAATTTGAAGTTACTAAAGTGGAATTAGCTTACATTGGTAAATGCCCTCATACCGCTTTTGGCAGGTGGCTCTGCCACAGGATTTTCAAGGTGTCGTCCGGAAGTTTCCGTGCAGTTAGCAGCCGTGACGGCCGTTGATCTCCCAACTCCATCTCAGTGATCGGCTTCTGAATCTGATGGGTCTCTGACTCCTCGTAGACCGTCAATAGTCGCTCCTTCAATGCTTCGTACTTCCGGGTGACGATTGGCGCATCCTACTTACGCCTCGTCCGTGCAGTTATAAACTGCATTGTGTGCAATTCTCTGCTACATAGGTATTAAAAAATTTAGAATCACGATACTTACAATAATTGGCTATTGGCTACATTAACTATGAACTAAAGTTACCCAATTAATTGATATTTAAATGGGTGCCAAGTTCTGTGTAGAAAAGCCTATTTTAGTCACAAGAACATGTTTTCAAGCTTTACATTTGACTGTTGTAGCTTTACATTTGTTGTTGTAAGCACAACAGAGATTTGTAAGTTTAACTGTAATCTTAATGTTTGTTTTTGTTTTATTATACCCATACCCATACCTTATTTGTAGTAACTGTTGGAATAAAGTATTTCTTTCTTTTATTTGTAGAATAAATAAAAATAGATCCATTGAGTGGTTTTAAAAATGTCACTTGTATATCGTGCGAAGATTTTGAATTGCTAGTCAATGCATTTAGCATCAAAGTCCTCTCTGCTGGGAATCAGGGTGAAAGTGAAGCTAGCACAAGATATTATAATTGCTGCAGCAATTTTACACAACTTTTGTGTCAGTAATGGAGACGGATTGCCATATGTAGAAGTTGCTATCAAGAACATGATCGACTTATCAGGAAATAGTAGTAATGGGCTAAATAATCACAATAATAACTACAGAAGACAATCTACGTATAATCCAAAATTATTTTAGCAGTTTACAATAATAATAGTTATTAATGTTACCTATTTATGATAAGCATAAATAAATATTACAATAAAACAATTTTGTATTATTACAATTTTTTGTTATTTCCACAGGTACTTTGTATCACAACCTGATAATAATCAACTTATTAATTTTCAAGATCCTTTTTTTTCAATTTCCAGTTGTAGAAGTGTGCATCTCAACTCATGTTCTTTCTGGTCTTGTTTTATTTTTGAATATATGAAGATATCTGAATATCCAAAAACTTTATTTTTTTGTAGCTAATGTACCATACTCAGTCATTGTTTTATTATAATCTTCAGAGTTTCTACGGAAAGTAAGCGATGCAGCTTTTTTTACGAGGTGGTAATCCTGTGACACTGGTCCCAGACAATTCCATCACAATTTCCTCTTCCTGAGTCAAGTTAAGAAGCGGAGGGGGTCCTCCTCCAGTTGCATAGAGACTTCTACGGTAAGAGCCATATTTAGACTTTGCATTCTTTTTTATATTTTCGTATTTGGCTCGTAATGTCTTGTCGGTTCTATAATTACGTTACTGCAGACAAACTATTAAACTCCTCTGCTAGTTTTCCCCTGGTCTCTTCTTTTAATTTGTTATTTATAACATCGGTTTTTTTGCACTCCAAAATGCTAGCATATTTTCTTACCAATGACGGTAATAGTTCTGTCTCTGATTTATTGAAATTAGGCACACGAGATTTTATTAAACTCATAATTATAGTAAAAAAAAAAATTATCCACCCAGCGCCAGCGCCCCATGCTAGTCTTCTTCCTTGTAGCACTCATTGGACTAATAATGATCTGAATCGTGCCTTTAGTACACCTATTGTTCTCTCAGTTATTTCGGGCCTTAACATGTAAAAACATGAACACACACTGATACACTGAAAACAGTGTAATAGGCTTCTAGGGATTGCTGTGGTGCATTCAAAATTGGTGTCATCATTGTTTTCTTGTGTGGATAGCCAGAATCTCCTTAAATAATTAATAAATAAAAGATTATGAACTTGATTAGAATTAAAAGAACATGAATTAAGTTCCATATTAACCAAATCAATGTTTAATTAGTATTAAACACTAATTTGTTACACATAATACTAATGTAGTGTAAACTAAGTATTAAGTACCCGCTTAATGACAGTAATAATGTAGGATAGAACCTGTTTTATTTGATATAATATTAATTTTAATAATTATATTATAGTTATTATAATATTTAAATATCTGCCTCAGTTTTAAAAATTGTCTACCATCTTTGTTTACTTTGTTCTATTTGAAATTTTTTGATAACTTAGAATTGTTAATTATGTAAGTTTGTAAAGGCTTTCACTAAACTCATAATATTGTGTATTATACTGTATAGTTTTTTTTCATTATTAAGTACCTTAACTAATAGCCATAAAGCCTCTGCACTGCTAAGATTCTCCAAGTGAGTTCTTAGAGGGTGATGAGACCAAATGAAGGAATCATCATTGGCTCCTGGATGACTAGCATCAACACTAATGATTTCCATGTCAGCATTACAAATCTGAAATTTATATTATTAATTTTATGAATTAAAGTATTTTAAAGGCTGTGTATTAAAATAACTATATTACCTACTATGGAGAAAGCTATTATGGTTTTACATACATATATTATTGACGTGACAACGTCTATTAAAACGATGAACGCCGGGTGCACGCACGAAAAAGTATGACTCACTGTCACGTTCCGCGAGCGAGCGAGAGCGCGGAACAAGCGATAGAGAGGCACGATCGGCTACGATCGGCCTACGTGCTTGGTTCGTGCCGCATGTATCTCTCTTTCTTCACATTGTTACTTGTAAATAATCTGTTCATCGAAGTTATAAACATATTTGAATTAATTAGTGCAAATAAAAGTTAATTTATGAATCAAAATGTAGATTTCATTTCACTCCTTTTCCTATACAAAATAATGGTAATTTAATTAAAATGATTCAATTTTATCTATAAAAGTATACAATCATTTCATCAATGTTTTGTCATGACGTTGTCACGTTAAACTACCGTCCGTAAACTGACTTTACAGACTACCATTTAAAAAAAAAAAATTTAATGCTATTAAACTTTAATGAGAAATTATAATGACTTACTAGTTGCACATTCAAGGAATGGTAATTTTTTCTACAAAAATATCTTTCTTCATATTCGTTTGGTCTTACTATGGCTACATGTGTCCCATCAATGCAACCTATTACACCTGGAATACCAAACTGGTCATAAAATCTGTCAACAAAATATTGGTAATATTAATTTTACATCGTCAAGATATTATGTACAATTGATTAATTAATTAATGAAAACATATGTTAAAAATGTAACATTATGAACTCACTATAAATACAAATAAACGACATGCCATAATGTACGTCAATTTATTTGCATCCCGCTCTGCTGCTGTTTGAGGAAACTTTATATAGAGGAGAGGGCGGCACCTTAGGACACTTTTTACGAAAATTCATCTACATCACTTTGTAATCATATTTTAATATGTATTATATATTATGCTTTATTAGTATTCTGGGTTTGGTCTGAGTTTATTACAAAACATAGACAACGAAAGGAAAAGAATATTTTAGCTTTTAAAACATCATTTGGAATTGTCCTAAACTGCCTCCCTAGGGGGTAGTTTAGGACCCCATTGGAGCAGTTTAGGATTTAAAGTTCATAAAAGGTCATTTCAGTTTTTTTACTTGTTTATTAATGGGAAAACAAATAGTATGACTACATTCAGTCTCAAAAAATTACAAAACCTTTTATCAGAGAGATAACATGGATGCTTAAATCCTTTTTATAATATTAATAACTCATACGAAGTTTCTTCGAAAATCTATAATATTATAAAAAACATAAAATAATCATTTGCATACTAATTATCATTCATCCATCCATCCATCCATCAGCCCTTGGAGGTCCACTGCTGGACATAGGCCTCCCCTAACTTGCGCCACTCTGACCGGTCCTGAGCCTTCTGAATCCAGCGGATGCCCGCTGTCTTCTTCAGGTCGTCAGTCCATCTTGTCGGGGGGATAATCATCTTTTAATTATCATTAAAATAAAACAATTTTAGAAATTGGTAAAAAAGTTCTAACGGATCCCTGCAGAACTGCTGGAAATGTGTTAATTATTATTAACTAACCAAGTTTAAATGGCGTAAAATCGAAATGGAATACAACCATTCAAGCAGTTCTGGAGGTGCTGTCTGCATTACTTAGTGGTAGCTTGGCTTAAATGTCTACAATGGACACGGGCCACTAGTCTTCCTTTTCGGGAAAGAAGAATTTGTTAAAGCCTGGTTTCTTCTTTAAGAAACTGACAATCACTATTGACCCTAACTTCTCTTCCGCTTTGGCAACAAATGCTTTAGTAATATTATTGTTTTCAGATGAACAACGTATTAGATAAAAGTCACCAGGATTAATATTTTGTATGTTGACCTCTTCACTATTTCTCGTATTCACATCATCGTTATTTGCGCTGTTGTGATCTTCATCAGTAAGATCTAAATCGGTTTCACTGTAAACAGAATAGTGAGCATCATCCTCCGTGTCGTCTGAACTATTATTTGGTATCAAAGTTTTAATTCTCTTTAATTGAAATTTAGGTTTTCGTTTTTTAAGTCCTGACTTTTGTAGTCGTTTTTGTCTTTCTAGGTATGCAGCTGCTACTTCCATTTTTTCCGGCGTTTCTGTTAGAATCCTCGACTTACCCTTTTTTCTTCCTCTAGAACCTTCCCTTCGTGCATCTGCTTTAGGGTATGGCCTTACAATTTCAGGCAAAATTATTTCAGGCAATGGGTCTGCAGCAAAAGATTCTTTATCTTTATTATGGTCAGATAAATCAGGTACTTCTTCAGCTTGAACACCATTGTCAATAGCTTCTTGAAAAGCTTCTTGTCTATCAACAGGTATTTCTGCAAGCGACTCAACGACAGCTGGTATTGGGCGATTCGTAACCTCTGAACAACCAAAATTGTTAAATAAAAGACGTGCGTGCTGCCATTTGTGTATTCATAGAGAATAGACCACAGATTAAACAACATAACTTGACGCTCGCTTACAGACAATGCATAACACCTCCACCCTTGTTTAATTACGAAGGTACATAATTAAAGTACTCTTATACTAAATAAAGAAGCATAGCTAAGCATTCTTACTACAAAAGTAAACTAACAATTTTATAATGAGGATACATAACACACATCTAAGTATTCTTATTCAAATGAATATTCAGAGTATTCTTACTAAATAAAGCAAATTAACGAAAAGACAAGAGTTACTTAATTATTAGCATTGCTTAAACCATTAGCAAGTAGTTTGATAAATTATTAAATTACAATGTAACATACAGCCGGTAAGCAATAAGTATGCATATGTCTGTGTTGCCCTACGATAAAAAGTTTATCTTGGGATCAGTTAAGTAACCACAGCACAGACACTTGCATTATCAAAATCGCAATCGGGGCTTTGCGGGTATATTATAGGAATCTAATAGTTTCAAAGTCTAATTATCCACCTCCTACTACATGTTGCAGATATATAAGGTTTGATTAATTAATAATAAACAATACATTACATATTCCATTTTAAAGGTATTAATCTATTTGAAATCCATATCTTACTGGTGGTGGTAAAAAAGTTTTTGTGCCACGAGGCCGATACCCTTATCAACACCGTCCGTTGCAAATGTTGAAACCCTAGGTCGTAATTGATCAATATGTCTATGGGATACGGTTCCAAGACTAGATTCTACGCAGTAATCCCTGCTACCTATGCGCTTAGCAATCGTACCGGCTACCCATTTATCGGGACCCCTAAACTCCCTGTACCAAACTGGAGCTCCCGTAACTAACTGGCGTTGACTTCCACCTGCGCTACGCTCACTGCGCGCCTGAGACGCTGCCACTCGACACTCCCTATCTGGTTTTAAATTATCTAGTCTCATCCGCAGACTTCTACCCAGTAAAATGCTTGCTGGACTATCGCCTGTTGCCACAACAGTGTTCAGTGTTTCTATAAGCTATTAAAACCTACTTGTTTTGTATATTATGTTTACATACTTTAATAGGGATATTCAGTTCAGCTAACCACTGTCTGCCGAGTAAATTTGTTGTGCCTTTGTTTAAAATATATAAATCTAAAGTTTTAGTCACACTCTGGTACTGGACTACAGTTTCGATAAACCCTAATGGTTGTACAACAGATCCATCATAAAAGGAGATCCCTAATTTTCGGCCCCGAACCATATGTAATCTGTGGTAGAACATCGGACTAGACAAGAGTAAACTATATACCAAAAAATTCGTCTTATTTATAAGATAAACATATTTAAATCTTAGCTTCAGCTGCTCTTGCCAAATGAACAAAATAATGAAAAAAAGTTTTCACAGTATTTACCTCATTACATACGATTTTATAATCGATTGAATCGATTGATAATTATAGATTGATGGAACATAATAATATATTTTATGTATTATTTATTGATTATAATTATAATATTAATTTATTTTTTACATATTTTCGTATTCCATATAAATCAAAACTATGTAATATATTATAATTACCATTCAATCGTTACGGTAATTTTATTAAATTACATTTCGAATATTTTGACATCGATTAATCGATTGACAACAATGATGATGTAATCCCTAATAATGTCATTTTGGTAACCATAGTATTTATAAATAACACCACTGTATTGTTATATTTGTCATCGATCTTTCATCTTTCTACGCGTGTTCTTGTATATTTTTACTATCAAATATTTTCAGCGTATTTGGAGTCCTATTTACTATTGAAACTCATCGACACGTACACAGTGATTTTAATTTTCTATTGTATTCGCTTTCGTACTTGTGTTTTGGTGAATGTGTTTCGCAGTTTCGCTACAATTTCTTGCAAACCAATACTATATGAATATGGACTCCTTAATCGCCTGTTTTGTGACTGACAAAGGTTCAGAATAAGTCCTGAACACTGGATAACGTACCCTATACATCTTTAGAAGATCAGGAAGTTGCTGTGGCCATACTTACAATGAGTATATTATGGTATCTTGATTGGGCAAGGTACTAACGAAATATAACGCCTCCTGCACAACTACACGATATATTAATATATTATAATGATAACTAATAAAATCTCTTGAAATATGCAATAGCTTTTATTATACAACCTTTTTATGACATTCGTTTTGGGTGAAAACCATTGAAGTAGTAGATATTATAATAGACACCCGCCAACGTAAGTGTAACATACATATTAGCACTGTGACACGAGTATGACATAATCATAACCTATAATTAAGGTGATTCATTCTAGGATTTCCTTAGTTGGCCATTGCTGGCAGCCGTGAAAATTGGAGAAATTGAACTTTTTGCAATAATCTAATTAACAGCCAATTTCCAGTCTTGTCTACTTAGGCCTGAGTTTCTATGGAAACTGGGGTTCTCCTTTAAATTTATGTAACATGGTGTAATCTTAAATTGACTAAACAATGTATCTTATACAACTTTGCTAATACAGGATAAAGCAGACCCAGTATCAACTTCCATTTTTAACATACAATTTGCCACTTTAAGCGTAATACATACCGGCTTGTACTGACTTAATGACATTTGATAAATCGGCTCTTCCGCGTCGGCACACTCCGTGCCTTCACTAAAATTTTTCCCGCTATCGCCGCCTGAGTCATCCTGCTCGCCCAGCAACAACAGCGACAACTGAAAACTATCTAATGATTTTACTATTTCTTTATACTCGTACGTATTATAAGTACTATTTATTTTATCAAAATCAATTTTTCTCTCTAAGGACCTAATTTCCTTAAGCTTACTCTTATGTTTTCTAACTTTTCTAAATTAAACGAATCTCTATCTCTATAAACAATATATTTTATGATGATAATACATATACATATATTTATATGTACAACGTTACTCTTTCTTTATCCCCTCCGCTGTGAGCACGCTCCTAGAGCGTGTCGTAATTTTAGCACCCAATGTGAACAAGCTCCTGGAGCTCTTGGACTACTGTGCGTCACAGTATGCTTCTATCTTGCTTAAACTTATACAAAGTATAGGGAAAAGTACAATGATGACAAACAAAAAATTTCAAGTCTATAGGCCACACCCACAATGAGTATTGGACGTTTTAAGTCATTTTTATGTCCCCCCTCTCCCCCGCAAATATTAAATGTTATTTTAATCGAATTTTTAGTTAATTGTGGTTTATTTATATTCATTCATGTTAAACTATGGATATTTATGTGAATTAAACATAATAATTACGAAATAATGGTTTTTAATTTAATTATGACGATTTTTTCTTTTTATTTATTTATTTATTTCGCATATTTTTTTTCGCATTAAAATTATGAATACAATAAAAAACAACATTTCTTTTAATGATTAGCTTGTTTCATAACAATTCCAACGACATAAGTATTACATATAGCTCTCAAACTATACTTTTGAGATAGTCATATTATGTCCCCGCATAAACATGGTCACCGAGTGTGCGGCCCGCGTCGATTCGCGTCCGCCGCAGTTAACTGTCAACCATCTTGACGTGTTTATACGAGGGCGGGTCAATAAGTCCGTGACTTTTTGAGTAAAACAAAGGTTTTTGGATAAAAATAATTTTTATTTTTCAACATAGTCTCCTTTGAGCTCTAAACACTTTGTCCAACGTTTCCCCAATTTTTTTATCCCTTCCAAATAATAAGATTTTTCGAAATCATCAAAATGGGCATTTGTTTGTGAGATGATTTCATCGTTGGAGTCAAATCTCTTTCCGCCAAGCCATTTCTTCAGGTTTGGAAACAAGAAATAATCACTCGGGGCTAAATCTGGAGAATAGGGCGGATGAGGCAGCAATTCTTAGCCTAATTGATGGATTTTTGCCATGGAAGCTGCACATGTGTGCACCCTTGCATTGTCCTGGTGCAAAAGAACTTTTTTCTTGGCCAAATTCGGTCGTTTTTTTTTCAAATCCTCATTAAATCGATCCAATAAATTGGCATAGTATTCGCCATTGATTGTTTTACCTTTTTGGAGGTAGTCAATGTGGATTATACCGCGTGCATCCCAAAAAACGGTCGCCATGACTTTATTGGCTGACAAACCCACCTTGGCCTTCTTTGGCGCCGATTCACCCCGAGAAACCCACTGTTTTGACTGTTGTTTGGTCTCTGGTGTCTTGTGGTGGATCCACGTGTCATCCACGGTTACGAAACGGCGCAAAAACTCTTCCATATTGCCGTTAAACAACGCCAAACACTCCTGCGAAGTTGTCACACGATTGCGTTTGTGGTCGATTGTGAGCAAACGCGGCACCCATCGTGCGGAAAGCTTTCTCATACCCAAGTGATCATTCAAAATTGAAACCACTGAGCCATGTGAGATGCCTATGGCTTCCACTATCTCTCGCACTTTCAATCTCCGATCGGCCAACACCATATCGTGAATTTTTTCAATTGTTTCGGGTGTAGAGACCTCAACTGGTCGTCCAGAATGTTCGGCATCTTTAGTGCTTGTACGGCCACAACGATATTCAGTAAACCACTTTTTTACCATGGAAATTGATGGTGCAGAGTTCCCATAGTATTTATCCAACTTAGCCTTGGTTTGAGAGATGGTTTTTTTCCGCAAAAAATAATGTTTAATGAGCACACGAAATTCACTTTTTTCCATTTTCTGCTCAAATCACGCTGTAGTCTGCTATCAACGGCTGTCAAACACAAACTAAATGACGCAGGTTCTTCAAATTTTGACAGGAGTCAACTGACAGATGCCTTTTGACAGGAGCAGTGTTGCCCTTTCAGTTAAGAGGCGGGAAGTTCGAAAAGTCACGGACTTATTGACCCGCCCTCGTATTAATCCCCATTATTTACAATAATGTATTTAATAATTTTTTATAGTGAATCATTCACACAAGTCATACATAATTGTTCAGTGTCCCGCATTTTGCCTTATGCACAAACATGCATTATGCACATGTTTTGTGCTGCTCTCGGAATTGTCGGCTATATAGTCCAAAATCCGTTGTACTGCTGTTGAAATGCGATTCACACCTCGATTAACGGCGATAGGGGGTAGGAACTACTACTACCACTGAGATCTTTACCAAGAAGAGTAGCCGTTACTGCCAAGAGCGTCAGAGATAAATTTGCTGAATACTTTGTAACTTATCACGCAGTTCCGTGGCAGAATAATTATTAATTACTATTTTTTCCTTAATAAAATAGAAAGAGAAATAAATAATAAAAAAAACCGGCCAAGTGCGAGTTAGACTCGCACACGAGGGTTCCGTACTACAGTCGTATTTTTCAACATTTTGTACGATAAATCAAAAACTATTAAGCATAAAAATAAATAAAAATCTGTTATAGAATGTACAGGTAAAACCCTTTCATATGATAGTCCACTTTGTATAGTTATCTTTCTTAAGAGTTGAAAATATTAATTATTTGTTTATGAACACATTTTATTTTATTTTTTAATGATGTAACCACAAACTCACGGTTTTTTAGAGTTTTCCCCATATGTCTGCTATAACCTACCTACCTACCAAATTTCACGACTCTAGGTCAACGGGAAATACCCTGCAGGTTTTTTGACAGACAGACAGACAGATAGATAACGAAGTGATCCTATAAGGCTTCCGTTTTTCCTTTTGAGGCACGGAACCCTAATAAAATAATAATAATGAATAAATGTAGTAAGGTGCGAGGAGGCCTTTACTATTATTATTATTAGATACAAATAAACGTTAACTTACCATCGTTATAGTTTTAGTCTTTCTTGGTTTATATACGTCGTCCAAAAATTTTGCCATCGTCTCGTAGAATGGCCGTTCCGGTTTGTAAATATCATCGATGCCACTACCCGTTGTTGTAGATTCCTTGACTTTACCTTTTAGCTTTCTATAGGTAGACATCAAATTTTCTTTTTTCTTTTTTAATTCCTTAATAGGTAAGGTTCCATCTTTTAAGTTATTTTTTATTCTTAACCATGCATCATGCACATCGTTTTTGTTTTTCTGCTGTGGCGACGAGCTATTCCATATCGCCGGCTCAGTTTCATAAAGAGTTAAAATCATTCGGCCACTCCATCACGTGCGTGTACGCGCATGCGCCGTCGCAGGTGAAATAAATGAGTTAAAACCGACGCGGACGCGCCCGCAAGGCCACGGCAGGCACCGTCGCGCCGCGCCGCGCCACGCCTTTGAACTTACCGACTCCCGACGGATCGGACGGGCATGGACGGGCGACAACAGGCTTCATCGGGTGCGATCGTTCTCATGGCCTGTCGGTCTGGCCTGGTGCGATCTGGCCTGTGACAACACGGGCCGTGGGACCCAGCCTTTACGCAGCTCCTTCCGCATCCATCCTTGGTGGCAACGCTTATAGTACTTATAAGAAGTATGACCACCAATAGCGCTGCTATGATCAAGATTGTACCGAGCAGCACGTTGCTGGTGTACAGGTGGTGCTCCGCAACACCGGTAGCTCTGTTGTCACCCGCTGCGGTTTGGGTGATAATTACCTCTTGTTAAGAATATGATTTTCCCATTTTGCTATTCTTTTCACGGTCGCCACGCGACAACGCGACATGGGAAATCAAACCGATGCGTCTCTAATGGGTCCCCGAGACGATCAAACGCACTTGACAAGTCTTACGTGTTTGAAGGTTTCACTTGATGAGTGACTTGACGCTCATTGAAGGTGCTGTCAAGTTCGATCAAGTGTACTGCTACAGTCGTCGCAAATAACTCTAGCGGTAACAATTAAAAAAAAAGAGACGATAGTGTAAGGAATGATATAAATTGAGACATCGATTCACTCATGAACATTTGCAAAGAACTCTTCAAGCAACTGAGCCGGACGATTATAATTTTTTTTATTATGAAATATAAAAATTTATATAAATAAAATTATTTTTTCTTTCTTTAATAATTCCTCGGTGTAGGTACACCCGAAGTGTTTTCACTATCTTTGTTAGAGTAATCTACCTTTTATTTTTATCGCCGTACTCCCTACTTTTGACTTTCCATAGTACAGGAAAATCCCTGTACAGAGATATCAACAAAAGCACAAAATCACGCTCTGTAATAATGTCGGCGCTTGTCGCCGAGGCCACGTCTAGGTACTGTTCGTCATCCGCCATCTTCGATGTTCCGGCCGAAAATGAAAAAACACGTCAAGTCGAGTCAAGCGCAGACGCATCAAGTGTCGTCAATCAAAATTTCTGTCAATTGTGGTCAAGCCGTAGACCGCTTGACGGTAAACGTCAAGTCAATGCAGTAAACGATCAATATTCGGTTCAATCACGTAGACTTGTCAAGTGCCCTTGATCGTCTCGGGGACCCATAAGTTACAATGTATTATCTTATAAAACTAATTAATATCACATCACACATGCGAGATACAAAGCGTCGTTTGACTTGTCGCAACACGATAAAACTGAACAATAAGATTGTTTGTATTTGCTTCAAGCGCCCAGGAGTCCGCGTTACGACATGCTCAGTCCCACCAGCCAACTTCCCCATTTATCAATTAAAACCCACGTTGAAGCGGTTTTATGAACATGATCTTTGAACATCTTAACACAAAATCTATTGTACCGTATCCCCCCGCCTTCTAGGAAGTGGTAACTAAGAATAGTTAACATTGTAAATTTTTCAATATTAATTTTTTTGACAATTACATTAAATAAACGTGACGATCTGCTTGTTCGAGTAGCCTTTGCTCAGTTTGAGCAGGTGTTTCCGCAGCTCTTAAAGCAGCTTGACGTTCTGCCTGTTCTTGCCTCCTTAGTTCAATATCTTCAAGAGATTCTTGCAATCGAGCTAATCGCTTCGCTTGTGCTTTAAAAGACACTCTATGAAGGCTGGACTTACGTTTGCGAGGCATTATAAATCAATTTAAATAGCAATACAGAAAAACTACTTAAAAAACATGAGAGGTGTCAAGGGACACCCGGATGGAACGGAGTTCCTTTCGATTTAAGTATTGTTTTGTTGTACAGCGCCATCTCTGTAAAACACTCTGAATCACTTCAAAAAAAGTGTCGTCATTCGTAAGAATCAAAAAGTGTCGTAATTTTCCGTCTAGCCCCCTTTCACAACACGTGATAAGGAACTTCGTTCCAATAAAAACTAAATAACTACTAACTAAAAACTACTACAATGAAAAAATAAAGCAGTCTAATTTAAAAAAATACAACACAAAATGTTAATAAAACTCATAAAATATCTAAATTCTAAAGCCTACTATCCCTAAAAATAATTATTATTGTAAGCCAAAACAACAACAGTCAACAAACCCAATTCACGAAGCAAACCAAAATCAAATCGTGTCTTATATATAACATTATTGACTTATTCCTTTAAAATATTAATTTTTAACCAAAACAACCATTTATCCAGCGCGAATTCAGAATTCATTTATAAATAAGTTGCCTATGAATAATTTATAGGCAACTTATTTATAAATGAATTCTGAATGGGGAACAAAACGCGAAGCTATTTGCAGAGGGCGCCACCAACGACTCGGCTTAAACTCCGCCATTGCTGTATCAAATGGTTGTTGTGTAGAGTTTTCTTTTGTGATTTTAAGTAGCAAAAATGTATTCCATGATGACGGTGATGCAGTTGAAAGACGAGTTGAGAAAAAGGAAAGCTTCTGTTTGTGGTAAAAAAGCAGCTTTAATCGAAAGGTGAGTACAAATTGCTCCTTTATAACTTGTAGGTTAAACCATTTCAATTCTCGTATATCATTTGCAATGCTGTTCAAAGTAAAGTGTAGTGTAAGAAATTACATAAAACAATATGTGTTCTTGATAAATTTAATTGGATTTTACAATATTCCAAGTAAATTCCGAGAAAACAGTCATTCCAAACGTAGGTATAAAAATTCGCGCGCAAACCCCTGTCTGTGGAAAGTCCTGTGGTGGGATTCAACAGATGTCTCTTAGAAATTTTTTGAAAAGCTTTTCTATCGGTTTTTGTGCACTAACAAGTAAGATTTTTATAATTACAGATTGATAGCTTATGATAGAAACGCGAACTTTGGTCTAGAAGACGAGGATGGAGATGAGGTTTATGCTGTTCCTGCAACGGAATCTTTCCACGATATAAATGCAAGCTCATGTTTGCCTCAGTTGACAAAACAACATATTCAGGCATTTGCAGACAGGTAGGTGTGCAGTATACGTAGGTATATTAATGAATATTACATGAGAACTTCATTCTCTCTAAACTATTTCTTATGGGTAAAGCCTGCAGTGACATCTTGCTTGCATGATTTGTGCATATCGACGGCGGAAAGCGAAAACGTAGTCATCCACATGTTCATCAGAGCCAAAAACCTTTTACACTTTTAAAAAAAAAAAAATAACTAGCGTGTTTTTTAACTTAAACTCACGATTTTTGGATATTAGGCTTGTTATTTTTTCTAAATATAATATAATTGTAACTCAAATCTCATCCAAACAATTATTCGCCAAGATTTTGTTGACTACGACATTTTGAACTATTTTTGTGGATGACTACGTTTTCGCTTTCCGCCGTCGATATGTTCTTCAGTGAGTGTCAGTGACTACCCAAGCCATTCCAAAATTATACTATACATAATATAATTATTGATCTTGTCATTAGTTAAACAGTATATTAGTAATTCTTTTTGGTAAAAACATATTTATTTACCTATTGTACCTATATCTTTTCAGATTCCAAGTACAGTTAAAAGGCAGTCAAATGTACGAGTCACGATTTCTAGTTACTGCTCGTGTTGCTGTTGATGGGAACTACACTTACATTCAAGGACAATGCAAAGCTCAAATGAAGAAAATTACTTATGTAGTCAACATCAAAGTAAACAAAGAAGGTTCTATTGAACAAAGCCACTGTGAATGTGCTGCTGGCAGTGGTGTAGAGGCGCATTGTAAGCATGTGATGGTTTTATTATATGGCATTGAAGATATGGTCCGCACTAAAACCATTATTTTGCACCAAGTATGTACTCAGAAATTAATGGATTTTAAACGGCCACGGAAAGTGTTTTTTGACTCTCCATTACAAGCTGAAAAGTTGCCTAGTAAGAGGAAAAGGCATATAAACTATTCTCCTCTCAAAGAAGAAGATGTTATGGATAATTATGAAGATTATGTGAGAAATTTAGCAATCTCTTATGGTAATACAACAATGCCAATATTACAAACATACAAGCCTGCTAATCCATATGCTGTGGAATGGGATCATCAATACAGTACAAAAAGCTTGAAAGATCAGGTTCTAGAAGACTTGTTGTTAAAAAATGCAACAACTCAAGCAATCAAGGAGGTTGAAGTTAAAACAAGAGGGCAGCATCAATGCAATGAATGGCATAAGCACCGGTCAATTAGAATAACAGCAAGTAATTTCTATGCAGTCATCCACAGCAAGTCATTGACACAGGAGCATTTGGCTGAAAAACTTCTTAATCCAAGACCATTTGTAAGCAAGGCTACAACCCATGGGAAGATACAAGAGCCCTTAGCTATCCAAAAATACTGTGAAATGTATGATTTAGATGTGCAAGCTTGTGGCTTGTTTATTTCAGAAAAGCATTTATTCTTAGGAGCTTCACCTGATGGACTTCTTGGTGATGAGACAGTAATTGAAGTGAAGTGTCCATATGTGTCAAGATTTTGTAAAATTAATACAGTTACTGTACCTTACCTCGAGGAAAAGGATGGTGTATATAACTTGAAAGAGAGTCACCCACATTACTGCCAAATTCAAGGACAATTGTTTTGTTCAAATAGAAAGTACTGTACCATGATAATATATACTTTCAGTGATCTAAAAGTGGTATATGTGTATAGAAATGAATCATTTATATCAAAAATGGTATCATGTCTAGGCGATTTCTATAATAAACATTTTGAAAAAGCTCTTTTAAATAAGGTATTGTATAGAAATTATGACAAATTAAAACACTGAACAAATTAAATATGACGGCGAGCGGCCTCTTTGGTTCTACAATGATCGGCCGATGCAGAAGCTGTCATGAGAGAGAGCGACGTGCTGATGTATTCGGTGTACAACCATCTTCACGCGTATTTAGAAAGGTGATTTTGTGAATTTGTTAAATGGTAAAGAAACGTTATATTTCTTCGTAACGCTATAACGGCTATGTAGCACGCACATTCTGGAACTAAGCGACATAAGTGTCCGATTTCAAGTGTCGCCGCCGCACTATCGCGTAGATTAATTTATGGGTGGCGAGGGTCTAGTTAATTTGTCGCTGGTCTATGACGGACCGCTCGAGGGGCAATAAGGTAATTTTTATATGACAGACATATTTAGCAAATAAAGATGGAATAAAAAATAAAGTATTTTACCTACCTATCTACCATTCTAGTTAAGCCTATCTTTTTGGTTGTTTGCGTTTTATTTTGAATGTTGCGTTTTTTCATTTGCATGTTTTTTCGAACTGGAAGACCTGGTACGATTGAAAAAGGCGGCGCTGCTGGAACTAGCAGTGGTGCCATAGGAGGGGCACGCACGCGTGGTTCCAAGCGTGGGGTGCGCACGCGTGATGGACAGCCCAGGCCCCGTTTCCGACTCGTATGAACACTTTTTAAATAGTAACTTAAACAAAATATTAACATGTATTTTGTTTTTCTTTGTATTTTAATTATTTTAGCAATTGTGGATACCCAGCGTAGATACGCTATACGCCGAATACGCTAAAAAAAAAGAAATACATAAAGTCCCGGGTTCCATTCCCGGCCGGGGCAGACATACTCCAGTCATGGGTGTTATTTGTGTCGTTCATGCTATCCGCGACACAGGTAAAAACCTATTGTAGGGGTAAGATTGTGTAAGCGTTTGTTTTACCTATTTGTTTATTTTTAATTTTATTTATAAAGATTAGTAAATTTATATTGCAGCATTTCCTGTATCCATCTGGAGGACCTGCCACAAGGACGGGCCTTGGAAGAGGCGATCCACCCGAAAAGGCGGCGCCTGCTGGCTCCAAGGCCGGAGCCAAGTGCAGGGTAAATAGTTTAAAATATTATTTCTAAAAATTTTCAAATACGCATAAAAATTACTTTACGACTTTATGACTTATGACACCAATCAAATATGAGATAAAAACTGTCCCTTCCTCCGGACTCATAATTTTATTACCCTTCACAGAGAACATGTGCTGTTGAATATGTACCACAACTCTACGAAACAATCGACATCCTGATCCTTTGTTATATTTATTTTATGACTAGCTATTAGTCGTTGTTTTGCAAATCGTTATATAGTCCTTACTTTACAGACACATTGAATGTGGTGACAATGGATCATCCATACCGGGTGTCGCATCCGCCGTCCCTCCGACGCGACGCGGAGGAGACAACTCCTCAGACTCGTAAGTGTCGAAAAGGACCCCGCAAAATCTCTATGGAAATTGGCTCTCGGCTAAATTAGCTGAAATTTTGCACAGAGGTAGTTTTCATCATGCTGATCAAAAGTCTCAATGGGCGCAACCCCCCAAAATCAAACCCAGATCCACCACTCCCCCCCAAATCTCAAAATGCTCCCCAAAGCACACTGGAGGAAAATCAATGTATAAGGGTGCGTACACATAGAACATCCGTTTTACAGGATCCTTTTTAACTGATCCGTCGCTACTGGAGGTAATATTCACACAGCATTTACAGGACCGATTTTAACAGATCCGACGCTACTGGAGGTAATATTCACACAGCATTTACAGGACCGATTTTAACAGATCCGACGCTACTGGACTTTCGTTCTTCAGTGTATCGCCTACTTTCTACGAGAATGGACGTTGTCGTGTTGTATTGGTACTATCGTCGTCTGCGGCGGAGGAAGCCCCGGCGTTATTGGATACATCCACTATTAAGGCAAAGATTTTGTCGTGGTGCTGTTGTGCGTCAGCTGAAAGAAGACGAATCTAAATTTTTTACTTATTTCCGAATGACGACGTCTACTTTTGATGACCTTCTTAAACGATTAGAAAAGGATTTAAAAAAGAAAGACACAAACTGGAGGAAAAGCTTGTGCCCTGAAGTAAAACTAGCGATATTTTTAAGGTAAGAACTTTAATTTTTGTTATTATCAATTAAAATTTAAAATGACAAAAAGGTTTACAAAAATGAAGATTTATTTCAAAACATAGACAGATCTGGCAAGTCTGACTCCTGGCTGAATGTAGATTCTACTGATGGCGAACCTTCTACTGATGGTGTAGAGTCAAGATGATGTGGCCTACTAAAATAACCTTGGGTGTGGTAGTGAGGAGTGCTAGAACTTTGTGAATATGGAGGCCACTCGTAGTTTGACTGACCATATCTTCTACTTTTAATATTTTGTAAAAGGTTTATCACTCCAGACTGAAATTCTAAAATTTGATCGCCATTAAGTGAAGCCAGTTGCGGCAAAATACCTTTGAAGAACGATAAATTGGGATCTTCAAACTCATTTTTACTTTTTTTTAACTGATCATTCATGTATTCAATCATTTTGGCGTCTACTTCATTCACATTTCTTTTGATTGCCTTGCGTTGCGGCGGGGCTAAATTTTGTCTTTCCTTTTGTCTGTCACTACCACTTTGTTCCGTAATCTGATCAGGTTCATCTTCGTTGTCTTTATTACTTTCTACTGTTTCCGTGATGTTGTCATTAGCAGGGACGTTCTCGTGTGTATCACCTGGGGTGACAACTTTTTTCAAAAATAACATTTGATTGTGATATTTGTAAGGCTTGGTATTTGAGGCAGCAGCTCCAGATTTCTTCAATTTCTTTTTCTCACTCAATGTTCGTATCCAGGCATCTCTAGTCGAATTCCATTTTTTTATAACATATTTTCCTGAAGCAAGTAAATAATAATATAAGATGGTTGTCAATAGCTTAGTAAGTGAAAGGCGAATAAGAAGGTAGAATAGACTTGTCAGTAATTAATTACCATATTGGTCAGTGGATAAGTCAAATTGACAGTGCAAGAACTAATCGGTCAGTAAATAATGGGAAGCAAAAAAGTATTACTAATGTTTAAATCAATTTATTTTAATTAGGTAATTTTATAATTTAGTTCAGTTCAGTTTAATTTTATTTTATTTATGTACTATATATACAGGGTGTTAGGCACGTCGACGCACAAACGGATACCATGGCTCCAGGACATGATTCTGGACCCCCCGTGTTGGAATTTTTCGTCGGTTTTTTCCTAATTTTTTCATTTTTTTTTGGAGTTTTTTTTACTTTAGACTCTTCATAATCGTTATTCTTACCTAACCCAATGAGATTTTTAATAAAAAAGTAATTAATTCACTACTTTCACTAAAAGTAGCAATGTAAATAAAACTAGAAATGGTGTCTTCTCAGCTGTTTATAAAAGTTCAAATGAAAGGTCATCGTACCACAGAACGATGACCTTTCATTTGAACTTTTACAAAAGTCGCGAGCCGTGCGCTTTATTCGTACCGCCTCTAGCTAAAATCTAAACAAAACGAAATAACCGATATTCGACATTAACTTAACTACTGAAGGTCGGAAATGGTTTACTTAATTTTGCGTCTCTAAAAACATTTTTATGAGGCGGCAAAATATCAAAAGACGCTCCGCCAAAGGACGCCCGTCCTTTGGCGGCGCGCCGACAGAGCACGGCCCCGCCGAGCGGCGCGAACAATGAGTACAAAAACGCCGCTAACCTTCATACGAAAATGAAATTTTACAAAAAAATAAATAATCAATTTTCAACATAAATAAAAGAACATAAGGACGGAAATCTATTACTTCATTTTGCGCCACTATGAACATTTTGGATTGCGCGCGCTTTCTCAAAAGAAGCCGCTATTCTGCTTAGTCCATTATTGTTCTGTGGTCAAAGGTACGTTATCGCGCGTTGAAATCGCGGTGTTCACAATACATTGCGCGCTCGAAAATGACAATTTCTGTAACCGATCATTAGCGAGATGAATGACTTTCACAATTTGATTAGTGGCATTAAGTGTAGCCTTTTCGCGAAGTTTGCGTTATGACGTCAAAAACACCCTGTATAAGTATGAGTTTTGATTTACGACTTTGCTAAAAACTCTCATAAAAATTTCGACTTTCCATACAAAATTTGTTGGTCACTATAATATTTTATAGTTTTATAATAAAACAAGACTTATTCATCAAGCCATCTTTAATAGTCTGACCATAGAGAAGTACCTCTACGAAACATAGACATATACATAATCAGTAATAGACAAAATTAACTAAAACTAAACCCTTACAGTCACTAACGTTACTTTGTATGGGAAGTCAATATATGTGTAATAATATAGTAATTGATTAATTTATTTTTTTTTAGGTATGCAGCGTCTGGGTGTACATTTCAAGAACTTCATTACGTCTTTCGTGTCGGTGTGTCAACTATAAGCAACATTATTAAGGAAGTTACACGATGCATATGGAACAACTTGAATGACGAGTTTATGCGACTTCCTACAACAGTGAGTGAATGGGAGCATATATCAAATGGATTCGACACAAAAGCAAATTTTCCCCACTGTTTAGGAGCAGTGGACGGTAAACACATCAGACTTCGAAAACCAGCAAAAAGTGGCTCAATGTACCTAAATTACAAAGACTTTTTTTCCATCATATTATTAGCGATCGTAGACTCTATCGTTTTCTATATGTTAGTATTGGGTCGTATGGAAAAGAATGCGATTCATCAATATTCAAGGAGTCGACATTTTGGAAAATGATGCTAGATGGCAGTTTACAAATACCAGAACCTTGCCCATTAATAACAGGCTCAGAAACGAGAGTTCCCTACGTCATAATCGGCGATGAAGGTTTCGGTTTACACGAGAATTTAATGAGGCCATTTAGCGGGACGCATTTAGACGTAAATAAGCGAATATATAACTATCGTTTGACCAGAGCTAGACGATACGTTGAATGTGCATTTGGTATTCTTGCTAATAAGTGGAGAGTATTCCACCGGCCTCTAGACGTCAACAAAACAACAGCTATATGGATAGTTAAGGCATGTACCGTTCTACACAACTTTATAAGGGAAAAAGAGGGCTTAAAGGATGGCAACACATCCGAATCTGAAGCATTTCATTTCAATAGCCTACCTGATGATGAAACGCTACGAGGTGGTCGAACTGCAAATTCAGTTCGAACGAAATTCGAAAACTATTTCGTGTCCGAATCTGGGTCAGTTTCTTGGCAGAATGAAGCTATTTAAAATAAAAAACAATGTCTCCATTACAATATAAAATAAATACTTACCAAATTCTTGTCTTTCTTTTTGTTCCATAGCTTCAAAATCCTCCTTTAGAATACCGCATATTTCGCGCCAAGCTGCGGTTTTTGCAATTTTATCTTTATAAATCTCCAGTGTTTTGTCCCAAAGAACTGGTCTACTTTCAACACAATTTATCAAAACTTCTTGCTCAACATATTTTTCAAACGCCTTGCTTGCCATGATTATGATAGCACTGGACACGTGCACTACTCTAGGAATGAAACCGGCAAATGGCGGCTGTGTGTAGCACATCGCACCCCGCGCACCCCCGTGCAAAGCCTCGTGCGGTTTCAATCCGATAAAACGGATTAGTATAGTATTACTGGATCCGGAATACTGTGTGAACTGGCTCATACAACTACATACGCTAATAACATATACGTTTAAACGGACCTGTAAAACGGATTGCTGCTTATTTTGTCGGATCAGTATTTTTTACTGGATCCGGAATACTGTATTCTGTATGAACTCGCTCATACAACTACATACGCTAATAACATATACGTTTAAACGGACCTGTAAAACGGATGTTCTATGTGTACGCGCCGTAAGGGATATATTCTTATGAAACTTCGCACAGAGGTAGCTTTCATCATGCTGATCAAAAGTCTCAATGGGCTCAACCCCCTAAAATCAAACCCAGACCCACCACTCCCCCTCTCCCCAATCTTAAAATACTCCCCAAAGCACATTACGATGTAATGCATAAAGGACATTTTTTTATGGAAATAGTCGGCAAACGAGCTGACGATCCACCTGATGGTAAGTGGCTATCGTCGCCCATGAACATCAGCAACACCAAAGGCATTACTGATGCGTTGCCGGCCAAGAAAGAAAGAAGAAAAAGAAAGAAAGACCTGACTCTCAAGCCCCCAGCCGGAACACGACGAGTCTTCTGACTCATGCTCGAGGGTGGTAGCAATCGAGGCGAACCCCTGGAGAAATAATAATAGTAATAATGGTATTAATTAACAATTAAAATCAATACTACCAATATAATCCCTCCGAGGGCCCTACCATCAGCGGGCCGGATTTAGTCGCCTCTTACGACACCCTTCCGGCGTGGGATTGGGGTTAGTAGTCTAAGCCACCTCAATACGGTTAAAATATAATAAAATATACGGCTAATATATGCATATGAAGGTAAGGTGTTGGGTGATACCCGACCTGTTTACGCCAGGTGGTGTTTGGGTGGAGTGGTGGGTCTGGGTTTGATTTTGGGGGGTTGCACCCATTGAGACTTTTGATCAGCATGATGAAAACTACCTCTGTGCGAAGTTTCATATAAATATATCCTTTATGCATTGATTTTCATCCAATGTGCTTTGGGGAGTATTTTGAGATTTGGGGGAGAGTGGTGGGTCTGGGTCTCATTTTGGGGGGTTGCGCCCATTGAGACTTTTGATCAGCATGATGAAAGCTACCTCTGTGCAAAATTTCAGCTAATTTAGCCGAGAGCCAATTCCCATAGAGATTTTGCGGGGTCCTTTTTATAGCTGCCTCAATATTTTATTAAATCAAAATAGGTTACAATAAAAATAAATATTTCAGGCAATTTTAACATATAGAGTTACTAGCTGACCGGGCAAACGTTGTTCTGCCAAAAAAATTTTAGGGGTAGGGGGATGAAAAATAGATGTTGTCCGATTCCCTAGCCGATATGCACGCAAAGATTCACGAAAATCACCGTGACACGAGAATTTTATATATGAGATTAACAATTACTTACAAACTATAATATATCTTTTTAAATATTTATAGGTTAAAAAGCTGTTTATTTTTTTTCAGGGAACAGAGCACCAGCACTGATGCATTGCTGGCCAACATCTTCAGGCGGAGTTTAGTGGATGAGAGTCCCACATAACCAGCACAGACAGCTGTGCTGGTATGCATAACGCATTCTCCGCCTCCCTCCCGTTGAGGGGAAACAAAAAAAAAAAAACTAGTCTTATCCATTTATTGTATACAACGTTATTCTTTCTTGATAGAAAAACCTATACATGTGTCAAATATTTTCGCCTAAATAATCTACATAAAAATTTTCAAAGGTGTATCTTGAAAACTCACAAAGTTACAAGCTTGTTGTGTTTCTCCATTGTCCTCGCATAAACATGGTCACCGAGCGTGGGGCCCGCGTCAATTCGCGACCGCCGCAGTTAACTGTCAACCATCTTGACGTGTTTATATTAATCCCCATTATTTACAATAATGTATTTAATAATTTTTCAAAGTGAATCATTCACACAAGTCATACATAATTGTTCAGTGTCCCCCATTTTGCCTTATGCACAAACAAGCACATGTGTTGTGCTGCTCTCGGGATTGTCGGCTATGTAGTCCAAAATCCCTTGTTGTACTGCCGTCGGAATGCGATTCACACCTCGATTAACGGCGATAGGAGGCAGGAACTACCCGTAGTCCCTTAAGCGTTGTGTGCCGGAAAGCATGGTGTTCTACGACACTCTTACACCAAATTGCTCCTCGTACCGTCGCACTGCCATGGACACATTATCACCTTACACCACTTCGAGTATCATTTCTGTGTACTGCTCATTACTGTATTGAAAACTCATTTTCCAAATTTTTTACGACACGATAATAATTTTATTATGAGAGCGCAAGCAAAACGCCAGACTTGACAATCCATAGTGATTATGTGCTCTGTGTGACAATCTTAATCAATCTCGGTTGTCAACGCAACCGAATAACAGTTTATGTATAAGTTAACAAAATTGAGATGTCAGTAGTAGTTCTCCCATGCCATATGTTTATGTGAAATCTTATTTTGTTGTTATTATAACCAACAAAGTTGAAACTATCCACCAAGGCTTAAGATGGTCGGTAATAACGATGTTTTGCATTGGTGTCCAACTTGTAACATTTTTAAAATATTTTTAGGACAAAATATAACATGGTGTAAAAATTATTGCGATCGATTCAGCAACTGATTCTGATCAAAATACATTCAGCTTTCGCATATACAAAGAATAACGGTGTATATAGCACAAGGCTCTGTGGAGGTAGTCATTCGTATGTTCAGATCATCTGAGTTCAGTACTATGAACATAGATCTCTCTCTCTGTGGGCGTACTTATGTGTCAGGATTACCAGGATACTAAATAAAACCCATAATTCGACAGGCACAAGGATACTATCCGTTTATTGCCTGATAACACCCGATTTTATCAATTCAACGTTATTTAGTTGTTTACTTTGATTTGCGATTTTCTCAATCTGTCTGTCTTCTTGACAGTTCCCTTTTTCTTAATTTCAAAGATTATTACAAACTTATTTTAGGCTGCACGATATATACATAATGTAAAGCACAAAATGCCCTTTTTTTGCAATTTTGCAGGCATGTGGCTAGAAATATTTCTATGAAGGGCCTTGTTTTTTTTGTTTAAATAGGATAGTTTATTCCATGTAGATTTTGTAAGTTGTAGTGTTTTGAAAATAAATTACATTTGTATGAATAAATATTGTTTTATGTAAATACTAATTCTTGTGCTAAATATCAGTACCATTTTGAATTCTCTGCTAATCAACAAGGAAAGCAATTAGAATGGTCCAACTGTTATTAAAGCATAGCTGATAAGCTCTAGTTACTGTAAACATTGAGATTTTTGTCCCTAACTTCAAGAGTTATTTGTCAAGTTAGTTTTTATTTGGCTCAAGTTTGTTTACATTATGAAGCATCTGTATTTTTGTACTGTATATAAAACAAGTGCTATGTAAAAACTATGTACTAAGACCAGCTGTTTTTGAACTTATAGCTTGTTATTTGATAAGGTATAAAACAAAACATGTGATTAAAATGCTTTTTATTATTTCATAATAGTTTCCCTAAAATTACAACACATAAAACAAACAAAAAATATCTTAGAAGCTAACGGAATAAAGCTATGGTGTAAATCATTTTTTAAAATCTTTTTAAAAGTATGTTTTTATTAGGCCTATTAAACGCTCTATGTGGACCCTTTTACTTGCTAATTTGCGATCATGTAACACCGTCAAACCTGGAATTTGGGCTTTTCCTTTCAAGAAAGTAGGTATGTTAACAGTAATATCTTTATCAGCAAATAAATCTTGAATATTAAATCCTCTATCGGCTAATATACTGTCACCCGGATCACATTTGTGTAATAAGTTACTTCGCTCCACAGTTTGCCGATCACTCGCTGACCCACCATAAGCTTTTGAACAATAAGATAGTAAGCCCCAGGGGTTGCTCCAACCAATACTTTTAAAGTGTTAGCATGTTTATAGCTACTCCATGAAGCCTGTTGAGACACAGGATTTTGTGGCTTCTGTACTTTTATTTCAGCCCCATCTAATATCACACGAGTACTACAACTATATTTTTTGAAACTTTCAGGGGTGAAATACTGTACTAAATCTTTATCTGGCCAAATATTTAATTTACTCCACATTTGATGAATAAAATTGACGAAGGTAATGAATATATTGGAAACTGTAGTCTGACTTACATTAAAAAATCTGCTTAGTTCAAAGTTACATTTATCTTGCTTAATTTTAATCATAGTGAGAAAAAATTGGTCTTCTGTACTTAAATTCATTACCTTACTGCCATAATACTGAACTTTACTAATCATGGGACACAAAGTCAAGTAAACAAAATAAAATTTTTTGTATGTCTCGAAACCTGTATAAAATGCAATAGCTTCATCATCATGCACAAATCTTTTTATGCACCCATATACATGTTCAATGTTAACTTGAGTTCCTTGCTCATTGGTAGTATTACTTTCATTTTGAGGAATGTCAATAATTCTGTTGATTGAGCTCTCTTCCACTACCATGGTTTCTATTTTTTCAGCATGTTTGGACGTGTTTGGAGTTGCAGATGATGTGAAAAGTTTTCTTTTGCTTCTATTTTCAAGACGGGATTTTCTTTCTTTAGCTAATGGAGTTTCTGGTTTTGAAAAAGAGAACACACTTGGTACTGCAGTACGTTTTAGAAACTTGGCAAGAGGTTCATTTCCTGTAACAAAGATTTATTTAAATGCACACATATTGTATTAAAATGATGTCAAATAATGTTTTCCATTTTTTTTACCTTATACTATGTAGTCACAAGAAACAAATTATCTTTACCAGTAAAAGCACTCGTTCCATAATAATCTTCAGGTTTAAAATGACTATAACATAACATGGACGCGTTAGTAGCTTTCCAGTGTTTCCTCCTAAGTGCTTTTTCCCACAACTTTCTTCGCTTAGGATCCTTTGGAAATACATGATTCCCTTTATTTTTACAGCCGTATGCAGAGCACTGAGTCATATTTTCTTAAGTAACTAAAAAATACTATTTTAATTGACTTATTTCGTATGGCGTTTGACATTTCAATAGGCTGAGTCGACGAAACGCCATCTAGCGTGATGAAAAAGCAGTTTTCTTCCCCATTCGCGCTGGATAAATAAATGGTTGTTTTGGTTAAAAATTAATATGAATTAGTAATTTACTTGTATCATTTGATAGCGTGATTCAGAACTTGCAAATGAATTTTACTAATGCCATCTATTAACAAAATCCGGAACTAAATATCTAACAACTAACACAACATCGAGCTTCCCATGGGAATGAAATATTTTACCGCGGTATAAAGTAGCCTAGGTCACTCTCCACCCTCCTAACTATCTCCACACATAAAAATCATACCATATAATAGCTTCGTTGCGACGTGAAAGAGGGACAAACAAACACACTTTCGCATTTATAATATTATAGTATGGATATTAGTACCCTAACTTAAATATTGTAGTTTAATTACACCATTTTTTCAGTTGGTGATCTTGTAGTAGCATAAATAAATGTCGTTGCCCCCTGTTTATGCAACGTTCGATTGAGGTAACTGAACACGCAAAAATGCATTATATTATTAGGTACAAATCACAAATTAAAGGAGTATGAAATCAAATCTCGTGCGCATCATTCGTGTGTTCCCATCATACTCACAAACCTGAACACCGTAACTATACTAGTTACCAGGTCCAGAACACGCACACCCTCATATTGGTGACCTCCACAAGCTCCACAATCTCAAAAGAATTGGAAGAACCTGAGGGACACATATTATTATAATAAAGAGTTAAAGGAAATACCTACACCCCGGTCGATGATTCGCTCTCAAATTAGTAACCAGCCTGGAAATACTTCACGCTATTAGGATTTTTGAAAGATGAGTAAATGCCTTTAGCTGCCAAATCAAACTTAGATGAAGGAGGCAGTGTAATAATCCATAACGAAGACAGTGATGTAATGTCACCACCTTCTCGTACATCTTCACCGATTAAACCTACATCTTGTTCACAAAATTAAAAAAAAAGCCACAAAATATACAAGATATTCGAGCACAGTATTAAGACATTGAGAAAAAAAAAACTAAAATTTTTAGAAAAAGATATGTCTAAAAGTACATCAATTTACAGTGAAAAAAATCAGATGACTACCATTTTTAATGAGTATTTTGCCGGAAATGGAAAAACTACCTACTATCCAAAAATAAGATTAAGAAATAAAATAAACCAGGCTCTTTTAGACGAAATAAATGTCATGATAATATATGGTGAACCTTATGGGCGATATAGTTACTCTACTCAACCGAACCATAATAACTTTAATAACGAATAGAGTACCTACATATAATTAACATCGAAAAGACTATCTGATTATAATAATAATAATTCATAATGATTTAAATGAACATAAAAGATTTGTTATAAATATAAATAGTAACAAAATCTGTATGGTCAATGCTAGTGCTGGTGATTACGTATGTAAGCTAGTTATAAAAAGAAAATAAACTGTCACTTCATAACGTCAACTGCAGTTTTTATCACAGGTTATGGGCCCAGCCCAAATGAAAAATATTTTTTATGTAGCATTTATTTAGTGATGGAAGTAAATGTTTTGTTGAGTATGCAACAAAAACGTCGGTGGATTTTCCAAAAATGAAAAGGTCGCAAAAATAACGATTGATGTTTGCGGCACAGAATGTGTTCGTATTCGAAGGAATGGCGGTCGTCACATATTAAAATGCGAAAAGCCAAAGATGTGCTGTATATTTAACATGGAGTTTAAGAGTTGATTAGGAGGAGCAATATGATATTATGCTGAAAATATTGGCTACTGCATCCAACTATTGCATCCAAACAACATCAGCTCATGGGACTGTCGTCTGCTAAGGTAACGCCATGTAAACCATTTAAAAGGGCAGGAGTAGACTACGCTGGTCCTATTAGTCTGAGGACTGCGAAGGGAAGAGGTCACCATGCATATAAGGGCTACATCTGTTTATTCATATGCATGTCAACACGTGCGATTCACATAGAGGTAGTTAATGACCTGACTACACAAGGCTTCCTGCCTGCATTTAAGAGATGTGTAGCTCGACGAGGACATTACATTGAGATCTGCAGCGATAGTGGAACTAATTTTCAAGGAGCATCTGAAGAGCTGCAAGCATTGTTTCAAGCTGAGAAAGGTCTAATTGCGCCAGAAATCGCGGAGTCACTGGCTAATAACGGAACCTCCTGGCATTACATTCCTCCTCATGCTTCGAATTTCAGCGGACTATGGGAGGCAGGAATTAAATCTTGTAAGCAACATTTAAAAAGAGTTATCGGTTGCTCTACTCTGACTTTCGAGGAAATGGCTACATTATTAAGTCAGATAGAAGCATGTTTGAACTCTCGTCCAATATGCCGATTAAATGATGCAAACTAAAGTGATGCGTTGACCCCTGGTCATTTTTTGGTCGGCGAACCGTTAATCAACGCACCAGATTACAATTTCGAGGCAGCTTCCATTACGAATTTAAAGAGATGGCAGCTTGTACAGCGCATGACTCAACAATTTTGGCGTCGCTGGTCAAGCGAATACTTGTCCACGTTGTATCAACGACACAAGTGGTCACATCAGACTCCTGAGCCAGATGTGGGAGATGTTGTGCTCGTTAAAGAAGACGATTTGCCTCCAGCTAAATGGCTACTCGGTATAATAACTATTAAACATCCTGGTGAAGACAGCCTGACCCGAGTAGTCACTCTGCGTACCAAAGCTTCAATAATTAAAAGACCTGTATCTAAATTGTGTTTATCACCAATTTCCTAAATTGTGCAACATGTACGAGTAAATGGCTATGAACATGTGTATTGTTAGAAACTTAAAGTTGTTAATTTAAACCTTTCAAATGCAATTTTTTAAACTGTAGTAAGGACAATAATATGTCCTTTGTGGGCGGTATGTACGTTCGCATAGTTCTTCCGCTCCTTAACAGATGGCGCTGACCAGTCGCCAGAGAAGCTTGGAATATACCGATACCTCCCACGTAAGTTGTTGTATCCCCAAAATCGCAATTTTACAGAAGAGCATTGTAAAGATTCCAGTTGGACTAAAACCTGCATTTATCATTGTATCTTTGTGAACTTTAGTATATTTATGTGTAATTTATAGTTTTCTTGACTATGTTGAAAGATAATTTAAAAAAATATGTTTATTTTCTGAGATATAGTTCATACAATATTTTACTGCGGAGCACAGGCTGCGCCAGTGTTTTATGTCATATTTACAACATTATAATAACAATAACTTTTTATTTATCTCCACGCAAAAATTACAATATGTCCATAATGCACTAAAGTACATGTATATTGTGATAATTTGTTTTATGGGAGATCTGGTGTCCAAACTAAGCCGAAGCCTGTATTTTGGCACACCAGAAATCCCCTTTACAGATTTAAAACAAAATAATACAACACTCTATAATGAGGTACCACTATATAATATAGACTTAAACAAAAACATTTTTTTTTTACATTCCTAAGACCTCTAATCTTTAAGTTATTGAAGTGAAACTTCTTTAGAATCGTTGTGATTTCAAACCGGATGCAACGGAAAGAACGACAGGTAAGAGACACAAATGCAAAAATGTGTAGGAAAGAATGAGACAGAAATATACTCGGCAAGCATGCATATAATATAACTGCTAATTTCGTCATTGAATCTAACTTCTCCGTAGCTCAATGGTCAGGACGTAGATACACAATACCTGATGCGCAGGTTCGCGTCTCTCAGTATTTCTTTTTTTTTTAGTTTTATTTTTATACTGTTTTTAAATACTTTCAAATGCTCTTTTAAATATTTTCAAAGAATTTATCAACAAAAAATAAGAATTTCATTTTCGTTGTTTAATATCTGTCGATCGACCGACCGATTATACAGACAGTAAAAATGCTAAGTTGTATTCATAGATGGCGCGAGGAATAAGATATAAGATTGGTTTTATTGCTAGATAGATGGCGCTAGCTGCTCATTTTATTCTTCATATGATGTTAAGAGATGGCGTTAGTTACCACTGTTTTCTTTTTCTTATGATGTTCGTGGTTATCTTTTAAAAAGTGCTAAGTTGTATTCATAGATGGCGCGAGGAACAAGGTAGAAGATTCGATTTATTGCTTTTTCATCTCATTATCTTGAAACCAAAATTTTGGAAAGATTCACTTCTACCACGTGTGAATTGCACACATTTTCTTTTTTTGTGCGTGAGTGGGTATGTTCGTTAAATGCCTGCGTGTATGTGTTTCCTATCGTAGTGTGATTTGTAAGTGCCTGTTCTTGTGTGTGTGTGTGTGTGTGAGTGTGTGATTTGTAAGTGCCTGTTCTTGTGTGTGTGTGTGTGTGTGGTCAGATTTCAACCCGTGCATGATAGCGTATTTATGTTATTTTATTCTACATTTCTTTGTAATTGTATATTTCTGCCATTCATTCATTTTTTGGATTAATCTTTCAGTTTCTTTGTAGTCCAGTGTAAGGAGCCATTTAGTTAATTTATTTTTGCATTTATACCTGTGATCATTTAATATTTTAAGTTTTTTATTTACTTTATTGTATAAGAAAAAGCTGCGATATCCAAAGAATTTTTTTTGCAAAAGATGTATTAACCCTAGGAATATCACAGACTGCGAAGTGTCTTCTAGTATTTGCTGTTTTATTTATCATCTCCGGTGTAATAGTCGAATGTATGCGCAATACTGTATATAAAACGTACAGCTGGCGTACTGTTAGTAATCTGGCTTCCATGTGTAATTCATGGGATGGAAAAAGTCGTGGCTTAAATTGACTTATTTTAATGATCATCCTTTGTGCCCTTTTAATTTCTATCATTTTATCGGGTTGGTGCATATGAAATTGCCGATTAAAACAGAGGATCAAAAACACACAATAATTTATTTAAAAATTATTTATTTGTGACAAAATAATTACCATTGGCTTCAATACATAACAACCAACGATCCACCAAAGAATTTGTGCCATTATAAAAGAAATTATCTTTTTTTGAATCAACAAATTCACGAATGGCATTTTGTAATCTTGATCAGATTTAAATTTCTTATTTTTCAAAAAATTGTCAATACTTCTGAACATATGATAATCTGTTGGAGGAAGATCAGGCGAGATCAGGTGGGTGCGGTAAAACTTCATATTCCAGCTCATGTATTTTTTTATTAACGATTTGCGCGACATGTGGTCTAGCGTTGTCATGAAGCAGGATTACACCACTTCTGTTAACCAATTTTGGCTGTTTCTCTTTTCATTTTTCATGCATATTTTGCAGTTCAACACAATACTTTTGGCCGCTCATTGTCTCACCTTGTGGCAAAAAGTTATAATGGATAACGCCTCTTTGGGACCACCATACAGTAAGCATAACTTTTCGAGGGTGAAGTTCGTATTTAGGGGCCAAACGTGGACGTTCACTCTTATCTAACCATGATGCAGATCTGCGTGTATTATCATAAAGCACCCACTTTTCATCGCGTGTCACTATACGGTCAAGAAAAGGTTCAGTTTTTTGTCGATGGTAAAGAAATGATGTAATGATAAAACGATTTTGCTTATTTTGCTCTGAGAGTTCATGTGGTACCCACTGATCAAGCTTCCTTACTTTACCAATTTGTCTGAGGCCTCGTACAATAGTTGTATGATGGACAACGAGTTCTTGTGCCAGTTCTCTTGTGCTTATATGCACATTAGACTCCACTAATTGTTGTAAAACTTGCAGATCCAGTACACGCGAAGTTCGACCGCGAGGCTCATTTTCAAAATTTTCTACTCCACAACGAAATTTTTGGAACCAATTTCTCACTGTCCTTTCAGAAACTGTATTCTCCCCTAATCTCTCATTTATTTTTTTGCTGTTTCACTTGCACTTAATCCACCTTTGAACTCATAAAACATGATACCTCTAACTTTTTTGGAATCCATGTTAAGAAAGAAAAACTAAAATTAAATCACGTCTTACGTCTAAATCCTTTGATGGTGTTTAAAATATTATTCAAGTGTCGATGCTTTCTTTACAGTAACATATTGGACATAATCACTGTTTATTTTTACTATCACTTCACAATTATACTGGTAAACTCGAATTAAAAGCATGCGCGGCACATAACCTATTGAAACGACAGAATGGTTGGCACAGAATAACTTTTATTAGTTGTCTACACAGAATAATGCTGTACATTGTTTTCTCTGTAACAACAAGCGATGGCGCTGTAAGTCGTATTTTGTTACAACTACAACAACTTTCTTGAGGTGACTTATCTTGTAATCCTTGGACATTTCTATCACGAAGTAATTGATCTTCTAATGACTCAATTTTTGACGTGTCATATGTAATTACAAGTTGAAATTAATTGTCAAAACGACGTGTAGTAATTTTCAAAACTTTCATTAGATTGTTGTTTCCGTTCATTAAAGGAGAACCCCAATTTTCGGCCTCGAACCATATGTAACCTGTGCTAGAACACCGGACTAGACAAGAGTAAACTATATACCAAAAAATTCGTCTTATTTATAAGATAAACATATTTAAATCTTAGCTTCAGCTGCTGTTGTCAAATGAACAAAATAATGCAAAAAAGTTTTCACAGTATTTACCTCATTACATACGATTTTATAATCGATTGAATCGATTGATAATGATCGATTGATGGAACATAATAATATATTTTATGTATTATTTGTTGATTATAATTATAATATTAATTTATTTTTTTTACATATTTTTGTATTCCATATAAATCAAAACTATGTAATATAGTTATTATAATTACCATTCTTACTCTAATTTTATTAAATTACATTTCGAATATTTTGACATCGATTAATCGATTGACAACAAACATGATGTAATCCCTAATAATGTCATGGTAACCATTGTATTTATAACCATACCATTGGTAACCATAGTATTTATAAATAACACCACTGTATTGTCATATTTGTCATCGATCTTTCATCTTTCTACGCGTGTTCTTGTATATTTTTACTATCAAATATTTTCAGCGTATTTGGAGTCCTATTTACTATTGAAACTCATCGACACGCACACAGTGATTTTAATTTTCTATTGTATTCGCTTTCGTACTTGTGTTTTGGTGAATGTGTTTCGAAGTTTCGCTACAATTTGTTGCAAACCAATACTAACTATATGAATATGGACTCCTTAATCGCCTGTTTTGTGACTGACAAAGGTTCAGAATAAGTCCTGAACACTAGATAACGTACCCTACATCTTTAGAAGATCAGGAGGTTGCTGTGGCCATACTTACAATGAGTATATTATGGTATCTTGATTGGGCAAGGTACCAACGAAATATAGCGCCTCCTGCACAACTAGACGAAATATTAATATATTATAATGATAACTAATAAAATCTCTTGAAATATGCAATAGCTTTTATTATACAACCTTTTTATGACATTCGTTTTGGGTGAAAACCATTGAAGTAGTAGATAGTATAATAGACACCCGCCAATTTAGTTTTAGCCATTAAACTCGTAGTTTAAGTGTTAGTATTTTTGAGAAACTTTCATTTTTATTACGTTTGTAATGATTACTCGTAGGTGTTTGGTTTATAGTAAGTGCGACATACCTATTAAATAGCACTGTGACACGAGTATGACATAATCATAACCTATAATTAAGGTGATTCATTCCAGGATTTCCTTAGTTGGTCATTGCTGGCAGCCGTGAAAATTGGAGAAATTAAACCTTTTGCAATGATCTAATTGACAGCCAATTCCCAGTCTTGTCTACCCGGGCCTGAGTTTCTATGGAAGCTGGGGTTCTCCTTTAAATCTTTCGAAAACCTCAGTATATTTCGCGTTCACATAAGTATCAATAGCTTTCATAACCTTGTCATAAACTTGAAAATCTTCTTTGGACAATTTTAAACTCATTATCACTTTTGTCGACTCGGGACTCATCATTTTTCTCAATATGATAATTTAATTTTATCTTTTGCCGCATCTTGGCCCACACTTACCCTTGCCCTTCACCTTACCCTTACATTTACTTAACACATTCAATGCCACCACGATTTTCTAATACTTCCCAGCGATGCCGCCCTATAAAAAACGCAAACATGCTAGGTGTGCTCGCGGCACTGCAGGATGGAATTACGTAGCACGCTAGGCGTGTTCACCGGCACTGTTAAGAGGTAAAATCAAAGAAAGCGTTATTTCGGCTTCAACCGTGTTTATTGATCAGTCTTTCTCGAGTTACTGAAGAGATATTTTGTTTTTAGCAGTGTTTGTGCTTTTGAAAGTTAAATTATGGCAGTTAGTAGATTCCAAGGTAAGTATTTATCGTAATTTGATCAGTGAATTTCAACCTTTGGTTACTTATTTATGATTTTTTAGGGAAAACAAAATATGTGCAAGAAACAGTGGAATATGATGATGATGCGACGCAAGCAGATAGCCCACCCTCACAAAAACGCCCAAAAGTAGGAGGTGAGCCGATAACATATTTCTCTTATCTTGTCTTAAAACTTTTAGTGCACTTATTGTGACGTAGTGGATTAGTGTTAAATTGTAAATCATTCGGTCGGTACCTGGTACCTACTTTATGATATGCAGGTACCTATAGATAGCACATTATATTGTCAATATTAACGTATTTCATAAGGTTTTTGAAGCAGCACCGCAAGTAATTAACCGCATCAATTTTACACAAAAGAATTAAGGAACAAAAAGATTCTTAAAAAACCGACGATTGTGTTTGAAAACATTATTTGCACTGTTATATATTATCGCTAATAACACAATAAACAAGCCGTGCTGACTGCTGACGCATCTATTGTTTTACAAATAGGCTGATAACATTTCAACTCCAGATGTTTAAAACGTTACAGGAATCTGTCTACAATTCTAAGAAGTTTAGATTTTAATTTGGAGACAGTAAATGTTTTGAACTTATTGTTTATTAAATACTAGCTTTTGCCTGCGACTTCGTCCGCATAGAATAGTTAATTTGGGTTATACACTTTTACCTACACGAAGCACAGAATTTAGAAGATGAAAATATTTGCCGACGTTGTCGTTACGTTACGTTAGTATATTTTTGGTTTTTTCGCCTAATTGTTTTTTTTTTAATAAAAATGACATTTATTAAAAGTTATAGCCACTTTATACGACTTTAAATAATTGTTGATCATTATTTGCTTTCAGAATACATCGCGAACGCATCAAGCTCACCGAACTCATCGCAAGATATATTTACAGAACTACAAGATGTACCTTACTCCCAAAAATGGACATATTCGCAACAAATGGATGAATATGACAAAAAGGATGTAAACACCATGACTGACGGAAGACCAACAATTACTAAATATAAAGAAATTGGTACCATGACTGAACCAGGGTTGACTTGTAACAACAATACTAATATTGAAATTCGATGCAATGAATATTTCGGAAGTGTTGTAGCATGCGAGCTAGCAAATTATCACGGTCGCGTTCGTTACGATAAAATGAAAGCTATCATTGATATTTTTAAAGAAAAGTGAGAAATTAGTTGCCTTGATTGTTTAAAAGGTTTCTATGATTCTCTTGAGGAAAGAAATTGAGTTCCTAAGGGTTGTGATTTCAATTGAAATAATAATAGTGATTTGAGAAATCAACGTCTTTATTAAAGCACTTATTGTGTGTACAATATTATAGTTACTACTTATGTTAAAGATAAATGTTAAAAAATCAACGTAATTAGACCAACAATATTATACAATAATTATCAATAGAAATTGTCCTTTTCTTTGATCAAATGCACATTGGAAAAATTTTTTTTTTGATAAGTGGAGTACAACTCTTACTTAATCAGTAGGTATCTATGAATAAGTTTAGTACCACTTAATATTTGTGATACGGTCTGAAACATTCCATGCACAAGCCTGGCTGTTGCGGACAGGTGTCGCAACCAAATAGCGACATTACTCTTCCTTTTTTTGTTCTCCAGCAATGTACGCATCTTTTTCGTTTGGTTTTTCCGTGATAATTTTTTTCCAATTTCATCAAGCAATGTACCTGTCTATGTAATGGGATTTGTTGTTCCCGTTCTATGTAGGGTTCCACGATGGATTTTATGACGCTTAATCGGAAATCATATAAGCTTAATTTTCGAGTTGAATACTCATTGTACAGGAAATAAGAGTTGATCATGACGATCTGCATGATGTGAATGATAACTTTTTTATACCACCGCAAAGATTTATGCTCGCACGTATAATATGATAGCATTTGGTCATGCTTATCTATTGCATTCATATTTTTATTATATTTTGTTATCATTTCTGGTTTTGCTTTACTTTGCCCCCTTCGATTAGTAATAATGTTAAAGTTGCCTTTGTATTTGCTAGAGATCGCCATGACTTCCCTCTTATCCAACCATTTAATTATACACACATTATTTTTATGTTGTATACACAATTCACCTTTTTTTAATTTTGTTTTTACAACTAATTGAGGATTATTTTTTCGAAATTTTCGTAGTGTTCCTGTACAATAAGTATTCTTATAGTATAAATCTTCTATCAAATTAACGCTTGTATAAAAATTATCCATAAATAAATGGTGCCCTACATTTAAATATTCTTTTATCAAATGCATTACCACTTTGTTAACGTGGTTTAATCCTCCCACAATAACATCAGACGCACCGCCGTACAGGTGCAGTTTCAATATTACCCCAGACTGGTCAGCTAGTGCATAGAGCTTCAGACCATACTTATTTTTTTTTCCTTTCATATATTGCCTAAAGCGTAATCTACCTCTCCAAAGCATCATTGACTCATCAATAACAATATTTTTTGTTGGGTAATATAATTCTGACATTCTTTTGTTAAAAAAATCTATTATATTTTTGATTTTGCTATAACTTGTTGCTGTTTCTCCTATACTAACGCATAACATTCTTAAAATAAGTAAAAACCTATTTCTTGCCATCGTCAATGAAAATATTGGCTGATTAAAAAAAATTTCTTGTTTCCAATAATCACATAATCTATTTAGTTTTATAAAACCCATATGAAGAAGTAGGCCAAAAAACAGTTTCAACTCTTCACAACTTATTGCCTTCCACGATTTACTTCTACTTTTGTCCGCACTAGCTGACGACTTCTCGCGTTCACCGTAATTGTTAGTGCAATCTGTTAGCAATTGAAGTAACTCCATATTGCATATAGCATCAAAGTAGCCAATGGGTGTATCGACGATATCTTCTTTGAGGCCTGGAGTCTGCGTGAATGGTATTACTGGATAATCACAAGGATTACCTGGGCACCATTCACGATCGGGTACATTAATAGCAGGTACTTCTTCAATGTTCTGCACTTCCAGTTCGGGTTCCGGTTCCGGTTCGGATTCATCTGTTTCCATTTCGTCAATAATATTGTCACAGAGTATGCCATAGAGCTCAGCGTCAGTCAAACACGAAGTTGGTTCATCTCTTGGAGGAGTTGATTCCAGAGTTACCATAGCTCCTAAAGTTTCTTCTATCCCATGGTAAACCCAATTTGGGTCTTCCCATGAGCAAGATGGCATAGAATTGTCGATTGGATCCATTACCTAAAATGTAAAATCATTTTTTCAAATATCAAAAGTCATCAAAATATTATTAATATGACAGAAAATGATTAAAGTTGCAGTGTACAAATTGTGTGTACAAATACAATACGTTTAAAGTATCCCGCCAAAACTCGCAATGTTTGGACCGATTAAAGTGTATGAAACAAACAAATTATGTATCTATTGAATTTATTATACAGTGTAAACTCGTACAACAAGTGTAAATTCCATGTAACGTCACTCGATTTAACGACAAACTCTCTAAAGCATCGAAATCAATTGACTTTGGTTGGTTTAGTTTGTCTACCATACAATGATACACTCTACATAGCGTCACACTCACTCTCAATAACGACGTAAAATACCTTGTAAGTTGCTAAAATTTATAAAAACTGCGCAGCTGTGTACGTTTTTTTGTCGTTTTATTATCCTAGCCCACTATAATCTCGACAGTCGGCACCATGCAAACCGAACTTTCTAAGAAATTCATTCTTTTGTTTTCAAATTGGGATTGCTTGCACGTGTATCTACTGTTTTTGACCATGACTAATAAATAGGCGTCATTTATTTATTTATAAACACTTACACCAACATTACAGGTTATTACCCAATGCGTTGATGTCGTATACATGTCATGCATTATCTATACGGTATCATTTTTGTCAGACCTCAGTTGCTCACAAACTTTCAAACTGTAAACATGGCGAAGTAAAAGCAAAAGACGTCATACAAAAATAACAGACTATACCCAATAAGATTAAATAAGATTGTTTTTGTGTACATAACTACTAAAACTAGTCTGAAATATTTTTAGAATTCTGATTTTTCTTCTCTCCATTTAACGACACCTCTCTATAACGCCATACAATGCACAGTCCCTTCAGTGTCGTTATTTGGAGTTTACACTGTATTTGTTAAGATTATTATTTTTCACGTTAATGAAACGAACTATGTAGGTATCTTTCACATTTATAATAAGAGTATAATTTAACTTACCACCGTTTTAAGCGAAGTAATTAGCGAAGCCGGTAAGGATACCAAATTCTTCACAAGGACAAGCTGAGCTCGTCGTAAAAACAATCACAAAAGTAACACTAGTCGGGGTCTTTGCAAGAGTAATCACAAGGTCCAATAACACAAGCGGGGGTCTATGCAAGAGAAATCACAAGGTCCAATAACACTAGCCGGGGTCTTTGCAAAAGCAATCACAGGGTCCAATAACACAAGCCGGGGTCTTCGTAAGTATAAACGTAAATCCAGTGAAAGGAAGAGATCGTAGGAAACATCCGATGTCGAACACTTCGAACACTGATGTAAGGAGCTATACTAATGTTAAAGACTTGCTGCCCGTGGTGCAATAAAACGTGGGAATAGGACGCCGCCTGTTGCGCTCTCTGTTACAGACCTTACGGCAGGCATGGTAACGTCCCAATGTGCGGCTCACCTAATCTTTTTATGACACTCGGGTTTGTTTTATTACCAAAAAAATAATTGGCAAGCAACTGAAGTAAATGGTATTCCTACTAGGGACTTTATTTATAAACGATCGCCAAACGTATCTAATATTAGCAGTGCCCCGCGGTTTTACCCACGTCTTACGGGAACCATTTACTTTTTAGGGATAAAAAGTAGCCTATAGCCTTCCTCAATAAATGTGCTATCAAACACCGAAAGATTTTTTCAAATGGGCCCAGTTATTCCTGAGATTAGCGCGTTCAACCAAACAAACAAACTCTTCAGCTTTATAACATTGGAATAGATCCTGGGCAGGGTTTTGTCTTCTTCCGATGAATGAAAAGATATTGGTGAAAGAGAGAGAAGGAAACAGATCCGAGTTACACAACAGCTGATAAGCGTTTATAATTAGGTACCTAAAGGGGTACATTATAGGTAAATATTTTATGCAATTTATTTTATCTTTTTTGTTCAACCTAAGTGCCAAGGAATAAAATAAATGATAACTTATAAAAAATATTCTATATTTTATTATTGGCATTATAAATGTAGTAAATTGACCTAATAATATAAAAGATTGAGAACTGCTGGAGATGAACACGCCTGGTATGTTCGCGGCATTACATAATAGATTATTTTTGATGAACCTTAAAAAAATATCAGATCCTGGAACCACTTCAGAATACTTTAGCTTACGGCAGAAAGTTTATGCTCAGAGTCTTTCGGACAATAATATTGTCTAATCTTTGAGATATAGATGAAAAACGGTGAGCACGCCCGGCGTGCTGGCGGCATGCAGATAAGAATTAGTGTGGACACGCTAGGCGTGTCAATGGCACTGAATGTGTTAAAATATAAATGAAAAGGCCGATAATAATAATGTATAGCTATTCGAAACTAACTATTACTTACATCAAAGTGGTCTTCATACATAAAAACATTTGTATGTGACAAAATACTCGTTGGGTCTCTTCGAGATAATTGTAGCCACATTTTTCGCCTTTTTGGATCCATTGGAACAGAAACAAACACTTTTTCTGGATTACTTATAGACAGACGTACTTGTACCTTATTGCACTACACACCAATTAAAGAAAGAAAGAAAAAATTAAAGAATTAGAAGTCTTTGAACTGCTACCACACCCCGCGTTTAGTCTCGACCTAGCACCATCCGATTATTATCTTTTTCGATTAACTTTATTTCATTTTTGAATTTTCATATTCCTAACCGACATTATTTATGGGACAACCTGATACTTCTAAATCAGATCATAATTATTATATCACGACAAAAAGTGTTAATCAAGGATGTAGAATCCTTGATCTTCTTTTTGGTCCTTCGAGCATCTTCTTTTATTAACGGTGATCTAAAACCTCGCGAGTGTTGACAGAATGATTTGAACCAAAATTTACATTTGCATTGTCAGCACCATAGATGTTACTTGCGATAATTTTAAGTTATGTTTATCTAATGTTTCACAAAGTATCTTTGTTATTTGGTCGGCAGTTTTGTTATTACTCTCCACAAAATCTAATAATTTGTTTTGTATTCCTTTGTCCAAACTGAAATATCGCACACACATATTGAAAACATTAGTTTCCTTTATTGCTGGCATCCGTAGAAATTGAAAAAATAATCTTCTTTTAAATTACGTCTTTCAAAGCTTTTTCACTTCACAAACTATTGCTTCACTCTTTTTCCTACCACATTTAAAGTTCTTAGCTATCTTAAAATCGGCGTACATGAGAGGTAATAACTTTTGGAAGCAATCCATACTGTTGTAGCTTAACGAATGTTTAACGGTGTGGTATCTAGAAGTAATTTATGCGGCTTACGTTTTGTACATAATTTCATCGCGACCACGATCAGATATGGAAGTACCTGGTGCTGGAAGTAGCTAGTTATGTTTCTTGCAGCGCGAGAACTCGTGATCTTCGAGTGACTACTTGTTTTTGAATGCTTCACTACGTCGTTTGATCCGCCATGAGAAATAGTAAACTCTTTTTTATTATTTATTTATTTATTTATTTAACACTTTATTGACCACAATATAGCAATAATGGGACAAATGGCGAGCTTAATGCTAATGCATTCTCTACCAGCTAACCATTAGGCCAAACAGAAAAAACCACGATGAGCGGTAAAAAGAAAAAAAAAAACAATAAAATTGCTAATTGAATTCAATAATATATATAAAAATATTATAATATGAATACATATATAAATTAAAAATATATATTATACATAATTATAAATATATACAGAAATATATAAAATTCATATATATAAATAAATATACTATACTGATTTATCCAAATGACAACAATACACGAATAGATCTGATGACATTTTGTTAAGAGCGACGTTCTAACAGGTAAGCCTGTACCCTTTTTTTAAAAGTGAATTTACTAGCGGGCCCTCTAATTTCTTTGGGGAGTGCATTCCAAAAGCGAATAGCCTGTACAGCAAAGGAACTAGAAATAAAGCCAGAACGATGAATGGGAAAGGATAACAAGTGAGATTCTGAAGAGCGGAGCTGACGGTCATGGGAAGAGCATAGGAACTGAAATTTTGACTTTAAATAGTCTGGCACAAGAGGGTCGAAAAGGACAGAGGAGAGTGAGCAGAGGGCTCGTAGGTGCCGTCGTTTTACACAGTTTACAGTAACTAACCAACTTTCTCAGGACAATCAGATGGAGAAAATTTCTGCGGCCATTGAGGAAATCAAATTACAAAATGTAACAGTGCAAAATACAGCCGACTTTCTTGCAAACAAATTCGACTGTATACAATCACAAATTGATAAGCTTGAGTTCGACCGCGAAAAGAACTTGCAATATATACAGGGACTAGAAGATAAGCTAGAAAATCTAGAACGTCACAAACGTGCCACGTGCATTGAGATTAAAAATATTCCGTATACCGCGGGCGAGACTAAACAGAGTCTTCTCAAACATATAGCAATTTTAGACTATTTTTAGTGACAGCCTTCACTTTTTCATAGAACCCTGGTAATAAGTTGTTCGCTAAATACTTCCTTGATGGTATAGTATAACTTGGGAATGCAAATCTAATTAACTCGCGAAACCCTCGGTCTTCTACTATAGATAACGGTTGCATATCGAATATAAATAGGTTCATAAGATGATCATCAATATTATTTTTTATTTTGTTACAGTCGCGGTGGAGAAATGCTGATATGCTGGACGGATTAAATGTTGTTGTTGTAGATATATTATGAGGGATAATACCGGTGGCGCTCATGCCAGCTTGAGGCACTGTGGCAGACTTGTGTTTCTTCAGTTGGATTTTCCACTCGATCCACGCCTTGTTCCCGCCTTATTAAATTGACAGCGAGATGTTTACGCTGAACGTGTTTTGTTAGATTTGTCGCTCCTGACTTAAACGTGAACGAAGACACATTTTACTTGCAGCTTTATAGTCACCCTTATCAGTTAAATGATCCCAAGCAACACTTATTTTAGGAGGCATTTTTTTATTTAAAGGTCTTATATTTACAATAATTCCTATGAACTAATATTTACACACAAAATGGATTATATATAGGTATCTATACCTAAACACGAAACGAAAACGAAAGGCACCTAAACAATTAAAACGCACCAAAAAGTCAAAGGTTAAATGCTTCATCCGCAGTCACAAACGAACTGACAAAAAAAAAAGAATTTAAAAAATTAAAACAATTCAAAATAATAAATACTTTTGATCTTAAAATATTTTCATCCATTCTAAAATCACCTGTATCTTTATTGACGTAAAGTAAATTCGTATTATTATAGTCGTATTTTATTAAGGTAATTTAAACACTAAATTGATAACATCACGGTTCAATTTCGATTGCAACAAATAAACACCTTATGGACTTGGAGCTTCGATTACACTACACACCATTATGCAGCTCATAGTGAAATAAAACGCGATAATAAAAGTAATACAGTAGTCTTTATTTAAAATAGTACATTATTTTTATTACACATAAATTGTATATTTTACATTTTTAAAGCGAAATTTTTTCGGAACGTTATTTTATGAAACGAAAAAGAGTAATAAAGAAGTAACAACTATAAGAGAGAGAGAGATAAATAGAAGTCATATATGGACCCGCTTCATATACGAAACATCACCAGGTAGATGTAGGGACATTATATATATCGGTGAGGCCATGAATCTCCAGTGAAGGTCCAGGGACGGACCTCTTTATTCTACAGCGCTTGCCTGATGCAGAGGCTGGCATATAAGAAATGTCATGTCATATTTAGATTAGGGAATTGTCAAGAATGTAGAACAGATTATTATTGTTCACGTAGTGTTGAAGTACTTTGGAATATTGATGTGAATGTTAGGAGAACTGGAAATATACCATGGTGCAAAGTAAAAGGAATATCATTTCATAACCAATATCATAGAATACCTCCTTCTGCTACATATACATTACTAGCTGCCCGGACAGACTTCGTTTTGTCCAAAGTTTTTATTTTGAGACGTAAGCTATCCTATCTTTCAAGTTGGATCAAACTTCACGCGGTGTGCTTTGTTTAAAGACGGTTAAACTACTTAACTTAGGAGTCCATCGCGGACACCAACGTGACAGGTAATTTATATTATTAATATAATATTTCAATTTCCTTATAATCAGCCTTCCTTCCTTTCCAGTTTCCTTGTAATCGACTACTGAGGGTCTTCTTTGGTTTGGTTCATCTTCAAGATTGAAATTGCCCTTATTAAATCGTTAGAACCAACGCCTTGCAGTGTCATAACAAAGCGCGTTCTCACCCACCGAAATACGTATATTATGTACTGCTTCTGTCGCTTTGTGACCTAGACGGAACTCATGCAACAGTAGAATTCAGATGTCTCTACGAGAGATATACATTTTTTTAAAGTAATGGTATATGTTACGAAGTCACTAACAAATTGATCTGAAAAGACACGAGCTCGCCTTTATATACGCGCGACATGAACGTTTCTAGAAAATTCTATACTATTCTAGTAAGTATTAGAATGAATGGCGGATTCATATTTTGACAACCTAATAGTAAGGCTGCGATGACCATTTATTATGCCAACTATATTACTTTTATCTTCCATCTGCGTATGCCTCATCATCGCTTGATTTTGGACTACGGCAAGATTATTTTCCTTTGTCTGATAGTTTCCCATTTTAATTAACTAACACTGTATACCGTTAACAGATCCATATAATTAAAAGAGGGTTAAGTGTATGAATGATTACTATAAGGTACATCTTTCTAGGTATTGGCAAAAAAAATAAATTTCGCAATACTTATTAAAATGCTTCAATAACATGATGACTTACTTGTTTTCATGGACTTTGTTCATGCTATGACAATCCATTTATATCTTAGGCTATATGGCTACTACGAACTATAAGCGATGTAGATGTAAAAAGTGCAAAAGTATGTTTAAAATTATCTTATATAACTTTAATAGTATATGTTAAAATAATATTGAATAAAAATATATATATTATTCTAGAGAGTACACGACACAGCAACGAACCCCATCCAACTGCAGAGAGGTGTCAGACAAGGCGATGTCATATCTCCAAAACTGTTCATCGCTGCGTTGGAAGACGTGTTCAAGCTGATGGAGTGGAAAAGACGTGGCATTAACATCAATGGCGAATACATCACACACCTGCGATATACTGATGATATAGTCATCCTGGCGGGTTCCCTGGAAGATCTTGGTAGTATAATGCTCGGGGACTTGAACAGCGCCTCACAACGGGTGGGTCTTAAGATGAACATGGACAAGACGAAAATCATGTCGAATGTCCATGTCACACTCGTACCGGTTGTTGTTGACGGCGCTGCTCTCGAAGTTGTAGGCTAATGCTATTACCTGGGACAGGTGATCCAGATGGTTAAGTCCCACTTCGAGAAAGAAGTCACTCGTAGAATCCGACTCGGATGGGCTGCGTTCGGGAAACTGCGTCATATCTTGTCGTCCAAAACACTACCTCAGTGCCTGAAGTCGAAGGTTTTCGAGCAGTGTGTATTGCCAGTGATGACATGCGGATCCGAGACATGGTGTTTTACTATTGGCCTAATCCACAAGCTCAGAGTAGCGCAGCGGACAATGGAGAGGGCTATGCTCGGTATTTCTCTACGTGATCGAATCAGAAATGAGGAGATCCGTAGACGAACAAGGGTAACCGACATAGCTCAAAGAATTAGCCGGCTGAAGTGATAATGGGCTGGCCACATAGTGCGAAGGACCGATAACCGTTGGGGAAGAAAGATCCTCAAATGGCGCCCACGTCTCGGAAAAAGGAGCATAGGACGCCCCCCGACCAGGTGGACTGACGACCTGAAGAAGACAGCGGGCATTCGCTGGATTCAGGTGGCTCAGGACCAGACAGAGAAGCGCAAGTTAAGGGAGGCCTATGTCCAGCAGTGGACCTTCAAGGGCTGATGGATGGATTATTCTACAGCGTGTTTTTATATGCAACGGAAATATTTCAGGAGGACGTTTAGTTCTCGATTCTCAGGCTTCTGTTCACCGAGCCCCATTTCTGATGACAGTTTCTGGAACTGTCTAGCTTCAGACTCTTCATGGCATGTGATAAGTCTAGTTTTTAATGCTTCATATTTCTTTGTTTCCGGCGGTGCGAGTAATTTACTTACTTGTGAACTATGTCCCTGCTGCAATAAAGCAATAACTAAATTGTATTTTACCTCATCGCTGGCCTTTTCACTGGCGATTGCGGCCTCGAAGTGTATGAATCAGAGCCTCGGTGATTCTGTCCAAAAATATGGTATTCTCGCAGATACTGTCACGGTAGCTTAACTCAAATTGTCTTCTTTTATAATGTGAACTAACGGTTGCTGTGGTTGCGTCATCTTGTCGAATGTGCGTATGCACAGGATGTTCCGTACATGTACTGGAAAGTTCCACGCGAACGGTGTTTTCGCGAACTCACGTTTCACATTACATTGAAAAGTCAAAGTTATTATAATGATAAACTAATATATACACACACCGGCATATTTAGCGGAACATAAAATAAAGGTTTGATATCAGTATCATATAAGGTTGCTGGCTGGTTTATACGTCATTTAATTTAAAAAGAAATATTTTCGTATTAAGAAAACAACTGAACATCACATTTTATGCAATTGTTTTAATTTTATTCAAATACACCTTATCTGGAGCGAACTTTGAGTATTTCTTCCTTCTGAGTTTGATTTAAAATTTCATTGAAATACTGTTTTTTGTTAGTTTTTTTTAATCGCGTATCTTTCTGGAGTTGAGGACTGAATTATGCCTGACTTAGCCCCAACGGAGATTGCCAGGGCACTCGAAATGCGAAGAAATGGTCAAACCTACAGAGTGATATGTTTTGTATTGAATCTAAAACAAAGAACAACAAATAGAATAAGTTTAACAGAATTAAATATGTAAAAAACCAAATTTAGAAGATAAGATAAGATTATAAGATAATAAGATTAATTCCTTTTTATTGTAAAAAAAATAAACACTTTAAAAAATAGGAGTTACTACCTTTGCTACATTGAAATGTTTCTTTATTTGCTGCATCCTTTAAAGCCTCTTAAACTAATGTCTTTCTTTGCCTTTTGACAATAACACTACGATCGGCACTTGGCGCTGTTCTCTTTCTATCAGGCTGAAAGGCAAACCTTGAAGGCAATCATCCATCTTTCATACGAATCTTCTTGATATAGCCCTGTATTTTGTATTGCATGAAATTCTCCATATCATTAGGTAGCTGAAAATAAAAAATTTAAATCTCATCAGGCTTATAAGTACTTTACTCTAAGACACATATATAAACGTTCTAAACATAAACATCTAATCAAAATAAACAGTACCCTTGTTATCATACAGTAATGTCGTATTTGACATTATGTAATGTAGATATAGATAAATGAGTATTGTGGTTGTATACTGTAATGCATACTTACATGAAAATTATCTTCGCAAAAGTAAATCTTTGATTTTATTGATTGATTTTTCCAATCTCTCCTGGCAAGTTGCAACCACTTTTTTCGCGTATTTATGTCATGAGGCACATGTATAAATAATTTATCAGGTGTCCTGTTTGTATTGTTTTCACACAATGGCACTGAACAATATTGATAATATCTAACTGCACACATTTTTGATCTTTTTTATTTACTTTGAATGTACAAGCTATAAGCAAGCAGTCAAGGGTACGACAAGTGACGTCATGCACATCAATGACAGGACAGTAGCGTTTTAGCGCGAAATTCAAAAGTGTAAAATATTTTTGCTTTTATTTCCATAAAAATCGATTTATTTCTGCGGGAAAACATATTTTACAGATATTTTATTATCTATACAACACGCTGAAACATTTTTAACAAAACAGTCCAAGACCCTATTATTACACGGGTCGCGCGACCGTACACCGCGGGGTAACGGACTACTGGATGACGCCACTTGCACATAGCTAACGCATTAGTCTATATGTACTCGTTATACCCTAAACATCTCCAAGAGCATTGGAATTTTAGGTGTCGACTTTACAAAAGAAGTCCAGTTTAGGAACCATTTGGAAGTTAAGGCAAAACTAGCCTCAAAGAAATTGGGTATGCTCAATAGAGCAAAGCAGTACTTCACATCCGAACATAGGTTGCTTCTCTTTGAAGCCCAAGTCCGACCTCATACGGAGTACTGCTCCCATTTTAGGGCTAGAGCACCGACTACTAAATTGGATATGTAGTGTATCGGTAGGGTAGGTGGCAGACTAAGTAACAACCGGTCTGGAGGAACGCGAGTTTATTACTGACTGTTTGACATTGTGGCGACACGGTGTGTCCCACACAATTGTAAGGCCGCCCGCTGATTGTGATTTTTTGTCACGGTGACTCTTTGTCACCTAATTGAGTGCTATGAAGTTATATGGGAGTGCGCTGATTATGGTGACGTGAGAATACGGTGACAAATAGTTCCTAGCGGCTGGCAACACCCAGTGACGTGACTGTCACCCGGCCTGTACATTACAATGGAAGTGCACTCACAGGGCGACTTTCTGTCACTCGGCCGGCAGACGCGCACGAAATAAACGTGTGTTGCGTGCGACTCTGATTTTTTTTAGTTACGATGGCGGCTTCTCCACATGACGAAGACATTGACAACGAATTACTAATAGAGGAGGTAGAGAAGAGACCAGCGTTGTATGAAGAAAAATTAAGGGAATACTCTGATGCCAATTTAAAACGAAGATTGTGGACCGAAATAATAATACATTTATTTCCAACTAGAACTTTAACACAAGAACAAAAAGAAAAAGCAGGTAGCTAACTATATTAGTATTTATTGGATATAATTGCTTTATTACGTAATAATAATGAATTTTTGTGAGTTATTATTTTTAGGATAGGTAGGTATCGTGAGTTAAGTATAAGTAGGTAGTTAAAATTACATCTTTTAAGTCAATTATATTTTATCTTAATGCCCCGGTACAGATCCTTGTGGTGAAATGAAGTATGAAGCAAAATAATTTCTTATGTTTACACAAGACATCTGTCTGTAAATCGAATTCCATCCCGAACACGTACATAATTGTGTAATATACAGCAAGCCATTATAATCTTGTCACAGAATTCTATGTTGACGTCGATGTTGTGAGACCTCTTTTAGAAAACGGTCGTAACACATTTTTCGATAGGCCAAAGGCTTACATCGCCCACGATACAAAAAGGCATTATTTTTCCATTTTCATCATTAGGTAAATTTCGTCCAGTCGGGATATTTAATAAGTTTTCTTGATGCCTTCTGCCAATATTTGAATTTTTAAAAATTGACGAATCGCTTGCGCTTCTATGTGATCCAACGTCGATATAGATGCATTTATAATCGGCGTCTACCCACGCCATCAAAACAACAGAGAAATACTTTTTGTAATTAAAAAAATCAGATCCACAATTATGAGGATTTGTTATTCTAACATGTTTGCCATCGACGGCGCCAACAATATTAGGAAAGTTAGTTCGCTCATAATATTGATCAGCAATTGCATACCAGTCTTCTTCATTTTTTGTGCCATATACAGAGGTTGCAAAGCTTCCCATATAGACTGGCATGTTAAGTTTACTATATTTTGAAGAGTTGTGGCTCCAATTAAGTATTCGAAAGATAATGCATTAAAACTTGCACCGGTAGCTAAGTACCTGTAAATAAAAGAACATTTGTTGTTTTCTTTTTGTAGTGGCAGTAGTGCAGCGTCGTTGGAAATATTTAAGAGCATGTTTTTCCAGGGAGCTTCGTTTTCAAAAGACGTGAAATCTGGTCATGCGGCACCTAAACGAAGACGATACGTGTACTTTGATAAGTTACTCTTTTTGATTCCTTCAATGGACCAAGCGAGGGAAACCTCTGGCAATGCTGCTGCATTTCCTACGCCTAACGATGAGACACTTGGTTTGACGATTGACGATGAAACTAATTCTTCCACACCAATAAGAAGACCGTAAGGAAAAAAGAAAAAAAAGAAAAATTATGAGGAATCGTTACTAGACATATTAAAAGAAAAAAGTGGCAACACAGAAACATATCCAGACAATCATTTGACATCTATGCGCATACCAATCAGGATCTCCTTAACCGGAGTCGGAGACGGGCTGTTCGTATTGTCGATAATCCCAAGCTCACGGACGGTTTGAAATCGCTGAGATTACAAAGAGACGTGAGTTCTCTGTGTATTTTCTACCGCCTTTATAATGGGGAATGTTCTGAAAAACTGTTTAATTTGATACCGGCGGCCAAGTTCAACCATCGTTCAACGCGCCGCAATGCCAGGTTTCACACTATATCGATACCTGCACTTCAATTCACGTAACTTTAAGACGCATCGATTAAGTTGCAGTGACGCTACAATCAAGTTGCAGTGACGCTGCAATGAAGTTGAAGTTTAGCGTCTAAACCGTATTCTCGTAATTTTTGAACTGCGCGTCAACTGCCACGCATCCTGCGCGCCTGCCAAACTTTTCTTCGACTATTTAGTACTCTGTGTTTGTGTTGTCATATGAGAAAACAAATAAAATTATTCATTAATCTAATACAATTTATTATGTTTCCATTAAAAAACGTTGAAGAATATTTACTTATTATCCTAATAAGGATTTTAATGATATTTCTTATAAAAAAAGTAAAAATGTGTGCTTCAGTTCACAAAAAACATCATATGTTATTTCAATATGGCAGAATGAAGGTCTTCACTTTGCCTCGTAAGTCATAATGAAATTAGTAAAAAAAATCTTGACACGCATCAACAGAATACCTTTTTGTGACGTGAGCGTTTTTACAAGCGCTCGCGTGACGTCAGCGTGTTTGACAGCGCTCGCGAAAGCTAAGAGAATACGGAAAGTGTCATTTTGATCGGAACGTAACTGCAACTGCACTGCAATCGAACTTGTTAAATTACGTGAATTAGACTGCTGGCATTCATCCACGGTTTTCAATTAATAAAAAACAAATTACCTTATATTTGATATTTTACTTACCTTAAACATATGGTTAAGCGTTCCTCAACAGAAATGGTTGAACGATACTAATTAGTGGTCTTCTTTTGAATATATGGACGTAACATAATTATCCACAAGCATTCGAAATTTTTAATAATCCATTTTAAAACAAAACTCCTTTCGATGGTAAAGTCGTACAAAGTGTATTAAATTCACCTAAACGACACCTTTCTTGCAAACATTCCGCGACCAATATTCTTCGTCTGACTTTCTGACGCCTTATTTTATTAACATGTTCTTCCATTTCTTCTTCTTCCGCCAAAAGCACAATTATAATAATATCCCAGTCCACCATCGTTGATGAACTTACGCGACAAACTGGCATGTCTACTTTAGAGTGGTAACCCAGAAAGGTTTACTCGCGCAGGCTCGTGAGGTCGCACGCAAGCTCAAGCATACGCGATCCGTAAAGAAAATGCCCGAGACCGCACAGGGATTATTCCTCTTTGTCTGCGCTGAGCCTTAGTCTCCGATTATACCAAATCCGCTTTCCTAGAAGCCCTGCGCAGGATGGCTGCAAGGCGAGGCGTGCCGAAACATATGTACAACGATCAATGTACAACGTTTATCGGAGCAAACAAGATACTGCAGCAAGAATTCGAAGTAAATATAAATATTACGTTTATACGTAACGTCCGTGCATTATAAGTTATGCAAAGTATTCTAGCTGCCACGACTGTGCATTAAAACTAATACATGCATGAAATTCAGTATTTTAGTTGTTTTTTAAAAAGTTTTTTGAAAAGCACTTGCATGCACTTCATAAGTACATAAAATGAAATAGTTTAGCCGAAAAAAATGAACGTCACGGTTACTTAACCAAAATACTTTGGACAGGCAACGTGTTAATAATGACTTGAAAATACTAAACGTGTTGCTGGAATACTGTAAATTCTATGGAAACCACCCTTCCGAGAATATTGCAGTTGAGATAAAACATATCTGTGATAAATGGAGCATTTTTAGCAAAAAAAATACCTTTCCGTCACGGATAACGCGTCTTCCATGCTAAAAGCAATGAAAGAAATCCTGCAGTTAAGGCACTATGGATGTTACGCGCATTCATCAAACCTTGTAGTGCAAGATGGTCTGAAATCGCTGAACTCATCTATTACTAAGGTCATGCTAATAGTGCGTTATTTTAAGCATAACACCACCGTTGCGGATAAATTAACAAAATATATAGTGGACCAAGGACTTCCGCCGAAACGATTAAAGCAAGAATGCCAAACCAGGTGGAACTCCAAATTTTTTATGTGGATAATAATATGCACTTTATGAAACATTAATCACAGGTGGGACTAGCAAAGTAAACAAAAATTGTAAAATGTATATTCCCTATATTATATTATTACCCCTTGAAGACAAAAGTGATCCCCGCGAAATTGGCGGATTACAATATGTAACTGGTTATTTTATAAAAAAAAGCACAAGAAAAGTCTTCAAGGGGTGTACACAGTGCAAAAGTGACTTTATAAGCAATGAAATGGCTTTGCAGTTCCACTAACTCTCTCCTTAATTGTGTGTCTAATCTGCAGGATATTAATTATACAGTAATAAAAGAAAATTTAGAAAAATCATACCTAATGGAGTTAATAAAAACAGTTGTTTTTGTGACAATGGAATTTAATTTTATAAAATGTCAAAAATACAAAGATAATTTAGTAGAATTCCTACTGAAAATATCCTGCAGATTTTTTATAAATAATTACTGCAAAGAAATAAATAATATTTTAATGAATAGGAGAGTGTGATGATGATGAGATTTATACAAATTTAAGGCAAAAAAGCTGCGAGAGAAGCACGTGAGAAGATGAATATGTCTGAAATTGACTGTTGGGAATTATTGCAACCTGATAATCTGATTGAAATTGTGTGCTCTCATACGAATTAAAAAACCATTGAATTTGCTGAGAAGAACAAAAGTAAGGGAGCGCATATTGAACATGTAAGTTTGCTAGAAATGAAAGCATTCTTTGGTCTTATGGTACTTGCCGGCGTTTTCAAGTCTGGTCATGAGAACGTTGAAAGTTTGTGGGCTACAGATTGTACAGGAAGAGACTTTTTAGAGTCACAATGTCTCTAAAAAGGTTTTTGTTCCTTTTGTCAGCTTTACGTTTTGATGACATTGAAACAAGAGAAGAAAGTTAGAAAACTGATAGAGCTGGACTTATTTCTGAAGTTTTCGACAAATCAAAGAGTCTACTTTAGGAGCCATTATTATAATAAAAACTTTAACATAACACAAATAATCTTTTTATAATTATCTTATATAGTGTACAAAACAAATGTGCACAAATTGCTTTTTATTACCAAGCTGTCGTACTTACCACAATGGCTTGGTAATAAGGTAATAATCAAAGAAAAACAAACGTTTATCAATCGAGAAAAAAGTTTTTTTGCCTTCCTGATAAGTTCTTGAAAATGAGATACGCCAATAAGTAACGTCAGCGGCGAATTGTGATCAAGCAACAAATGAATTATGGACTTTGTTGCCTTATAGGCTTATTTCTTAATACTTTGAAAAGGCAGATGCCGATTAAATTTTGAGTGACAAAGCTCTTAAGTAATGTCTAGTTACTTTCAACTTTATAAAATTAAATACAATGTAATAATGGAAAACATACGAATTTATCAAAAAACGGTAATACAAAACACATACAAATTACGTCTTGTACGTCGACAATGGATAATTCACTAGAAATTTTAGTAGCCAAATATACAGTTGCTCTCATGGACATTCGTTCATGAAAGAAACTATTAAAGAAAACAATATTTAAAACAAAAAAAAAACTTATATCAATTAATTATCATACATCTTTATAAAGTACTTTCCTTAAGGATTTACAATAATGAAAAAGTAACCTAAAAAATTACTTAACGTAGCCAATTTAAATAAAAGTAATAATTTTGTCAAATTTTTACGTCACACGGTTATTCGTTCAATTTAGTTAAACCGTAATATAAAATCAATATTTTGTGGGGTATCCATTATTTCTTATTGTTGAAATATACTTGTTTGGTTGATTATTAATTTCTGTGCTGGTATTTCATTATATGTATATTGCTCTAGATGGACATCTATTTATTAAATATGAAGCTGTCAATATTGCATGACCCCATAAGTGTCTTGGTAAGTTTGATGATTGTAACATGGTTCTCGCTTTGTCATACAGTGTTCTATTCATTCGTTCACTTTTACCATTCATTTTAGGGCTATAAGGTAAAGTATGGTTTCAACCCATTAATGGCCCACTACTGGGCACGGGTCTCTCCTCTTGAGGAGGCCTAGAGCATACTCCACCACGCTGCTCCAGTGCGGATTGGTGGTAAAGTATACTCTATTCTTATTCCTTTATTTTAACAAAACTTAAATCTGTTTCCAGTATACTCTCCTCCATTGTCACATCTTATTCTCTTTATTTTGATATTTTTCTCCCTCTCAATTTCATTAATGTATTTAATTAAATTTTCTGACGCTTCTGATTTGTTTCTCAATAGATATGTGTAAGTAAAATGGGAAAAATCATCTATTATGGTTTGATAATATCTATATTCTTCTTTAGTTACCGTTCTCATAGGTCCTGACACGTCTGAATGAATGAGTTCTCCAATACTTTTTGACTGCGGTTTGTTCACAGGCTTAAAAGGTAATCGTGTACTTTTATTTTTCATACATACATCACATATCTCATTAGTGTATGGTAGGTTCATTTTTTTTAATCCTTTTCTATTTAAATGACCTAGTCTTACGTGCCACAAATCTTTACTATTCATGTTATTTCCCTGTGTGTACTTACACTGTTCTTCCTTGCTTGGTAATCTTAATCTTAATATATGTAATTTTCCTTTCTTTTCTCCATAAAATGTAATATTATTTGCATGTATTTTTAACTGACCTTGCTTGAAAACTACAATCTTGCCTTTATTCATTAAATCGTTAACTGACAATAAATTATGTTCGATGTCTGCTACAATTAATCCTTCTAGAGTTAATTTTATTTTATTATAGTATAACTGTAATGTTCCACTTCTTTGTGCTACTATAGTTTCTCCATTTGCTATTTTTATTTTAACTGGCTTCTCTTAAATCTTTATATCCGTCATATACTGTGCATACTTATCTTGAATGAAATGATGAGTGGCCCCCGAGTCCACTACAAATAATATTTCATTATCATTGTTGTCCATTTTATATTCCGCTGACAATGATATGCAAGTTTGTGTGCTTTCATGTTTATCATAATCTGTGCTTGGTACATGAGCCGTATATTTTCCTCTTCCTCTGCCTCTAGGCCTTTATGGAGCTCTTCCTCTTGATTTTCCTCGGTTATCTTTAGAATTTATCACTTTTTTGCACTGATATGCCATATGACCCTTCATGCCACATTTATAATAACTAAAGAAGCAATCTGCACTTGTCTCCTTATTGTTATCATTATTCTTAATTTTCAACTCTGCATCTAATAAACGTGACTTCACAAATTCTATTGTTAAATCTTTATTATCACTCATAGTTTCTAATGAGGTTATTACGGTGTCATAACTACTTGGCATTGTTAATAATAAATGACAAATCTAACACTTATAACCTCTTGTAGACTCTTTGGCATCGAAGAAACAAGTCTCTTACAATAGCTTGGTTTTATATTTTTCCATTCTTGTTTTATTCTCGATTTTAATTCTATTATTTTTGAAATGTTGCGAGGGTGTAGATCCTCCACAAGTATCAGGTAAGACTCTCAGGGCAGGGTAGGTAGGTATAGTTATTGAGACACAACCGGCGACCGTATAAAACATAGACGAGTAACTTACGCTATAAAATGACCCAACGCAAAAATACACCAAAGTAGGCGGAGCCTAAAAATTACACCAAACGAGCTGTCAGTCTCTGTTTGGTCGAGTCGCAGAAAAGTAGTAACAAACTTTCAACATTTAGAGATATTTACCACGAAAATGCTGAAGTATGAAGTGAAATGGTATATTAATCGTGTAGGTGTTCATCAAAAGAACACTGGAATCACATTTCACAAGTAAATTTGTCCTAAATACGTGAGTTTTTATTTAAATAATGAAAATTACCGGACCGCCATGTTTTACGAATACATTGCTTGATAGTTGCTTAGAAATGTTTTATAGTTATAATAAACTGCAATGAATATCGTTCTTTATTATTCGAGCGTAATGGATGGTATAATGCATTATATAGGGAGGCATCATTGTCTGTGAAAATATTATTTAAATTATGTTAAGTTAATATACCTACTTACTACTTACGGAATTTTACGGAATCAGCTCTATACTCTATATGTATGTCCAATTGGTTTGTCCGTACGTAATACTTATAATTATGTTAATGCTACATACATTGAATAGATATAAATTTTATTAGGTATTTTATCATAGCCATCAGGGATATACATGTACACATTATTATCTACTATTTTCGGACTTTATTTTAATGTATTTACATAGCAATTGTTTTCACAAATAAATACTTAAAAGTAAAAGTAAAATTAATTAAAATAAATGATATTTGAATAGATTAATTGTTTTATTATTTTACCTGAATGCTGCCTGAATACTCAAGTATAGAAAGGCAGCCTGACTTCAAAATATTACGTGTATAAAGAAGCTAATACTTAATTATATTTTCAGTTTTGAAGTCGGTCTATCTATAAAAATTTCATATTATTATTTAATTTTTCCGTAACAAGTTTGGCGGCAGACCCGTAGTCCATATATTAGAAACGTCATTAAATATGCACGTAATATTTTAAAGGCACCTTACTTATTTACATACATTTTACAAAAAAAAAATATATTGCAAAAACTATTAAAATATATTATTACAAAAACCGAATTTGACCGAACAAGCGCTGATCTATTTACTACAGACACATCCCCGCGCTATGGCGCACTTTTAATTCAGAAAAGCCCTTCTATTCATCTTTGATATTTGATATAAACAATATCATTATTATTTTGTACTTTTAAATTCGGTTTTATAATATTTTTATTTGTACCATCATTGTATAATATTTTTGTTTGTATTAGTTGTTGACCCAACCTTAACCAAGGAATTGAAAATAACCATAATTATGTATTGATTGCGATTACTAAAACCGTACTTTATGTTCCATGATATTATAAATCATTAATAAAAAAATGCCTATGATAATTATTTGCTGTTCTTCATTTCGCATAACTTCATCCTCCTCTGATCGTACCATCTGTACCATCCTTTCATTGGGCGGTGAGAGCGGGCAAGCGCTATACAAATCCGATCATTACCGACTTTTTCCGACATTTCATTCTACACTCGGGTGCAATGAAATCGCACATTTGATTTTTTTCTGCAAAATACAAATTATTTTTTTTTCTGAAAGATACATATATATTTTTTTAATATGGAATTAAAGCTGGTTTCATTACCTATCCAACGATACCATACAAGCCGTTATTACTTTATCCTACTGCCAAAAAAAAAACACCAATTACAAATTCATCCTTTATTAAAAGAAGTTTCCTTGACAAAACTGTGTGGGAAATGAAGGCTTAAAAAAAAACACCCTTTTCTTACAAAAATACCTTTATTAATACGAAGTGTTACCCCCTCTTACTTGAATTACCGCTCGACACCGGTTTCCCATCGACTCTATCAAGTGATTGATAGAGTCTTGTGGGATAGCGTCCCATTCCTCCTTGAGCGCAGTTTGCAGCTCCTGGAGATTAGCTGGAGCAATATTTCGGTCTCTTATTTTCCTTTTTAAATTGTCCCAGACGTGTTCGATCGGATTAAGGTCCGGACTCCGAGCTGGCCACACCATTGTTTTGATATTCACCTCTTGAAGGTACTGCGTTACAATTTGAGCGGTATGGGGTCTTGCATTGTCATGCATAAAGAGAAAGTTCTCTCCAATGAAACCGCTAAATGGTACGACATGTTCCTGGAGAACTTCTTCGACGTACCTCCGAGCAGTTAGTCCCCTTGTTGGACGCCTTATATTGGCCCCAGTGAGGAAGACAAGCTCAGTTTTGGCTTCCAAAGAGATTCCACCCCAGAACATACACGAACCACCGCCATATGCAACGCGTTCCGTGATGCAACACGGGGCAAATCTCTCTGTAGGCCTTCTATAGACCCGCCCTCGTCCATCATTGCCATGGAGACACATCCTAGACTCGTCTGAGAACAGAACTGTTCGCCATTGGTCGACTGTCCAGTTCACATGTTCCTGTGCAAATCGAAGACGGGCTTGGCGGTGAGCTGGCGCCAATTTAGGGCCGTTTGCTGGCCTATGCGCTGTTAGGCCGCCTTCAGCAAGTCTCCTTCTGACCGTCCACCGACTGACTTCCACTTCACGCACCTCTTGGAGATGATGTGCAAGATCAACGGTTGTCAGGCGACGATTTCGCAAAGCCGTCGTTACGAGAAATCGGTTGTCGCGCTGAGTTGTAGCTCTAGCTCGACCAGATCCTCGTCGTCGTTCATAGCCACCAGTCTCCCGATAGCGCTGGTATACACGACGAACTGAATATCGACTGATATTCAGCTGTCGAGCTACAGCACTCTGGTTCTGGCCTGCTTCAATTAGAGCAACGACTTGAGCGGCTTTTTCTGGCGTAGTATCCATTTTCTTCGATAATTATTGCAGCTGTAGTCACTGGACGTCCTTTCAGTTTGAGCGTTGAAATGCAACTGATGACATTTAACTCAAAACATGCCTTTTTATACCTGCATTAGTCTGGCAAACTACGGTAACCTAAGGGAGTTAATTTTAGGGTTTTTTTGTTGTCATTAATTCTTGGCCGTAGGGTAAAGTAATAACGGCTTGTATGGTATCGTTGGATAGGTAATGAAACCAGCTTTAATTCCATATTAAAAAAATATATATGTATCTTTCAGAAAAAAAAATAATTTGTATTTTGCAGAAAAAAATCAAATGTGCGATTTCATTGCACCCGAGTGTAGTTGCCGACGTACCAAAAAATTATCTGTTTTTACTAGAAGTTACGCTTCTATGTTTTTTGTGTTCGCAGGACACAACTTCGATTCTCCATTATATTGCAACTATTTGATACATAACACCACAGACATAGATAGTAAACATAACACAATTACTATGCAAATTAAAAAACTGTATGTAAAAGTGATATAAAAATAATAAAACGTTCTTTATAAATTTCCAAAACTCCCATTTTCAATGATGGAAGCCCAGCTGACAGAATATGCATTTTTGTAAAATAAAAATTGTTGTCAAAATTTAAAAATTTAGAAGAAAATGCATCTGCCAGCCAAGGAATATTGAACGAGGTATTATTACACCTCGTTAAAATGTCATGTTTACGTACGTTGACTTTTAATTTATGCCACACATTTTCTATTACGTTTAAGTCAGGTGATTGTGGTGGAGTTTCTATAACTGTTGGACATTTTTTTTGTAACCATAAACGATCATCACGAGTTTTATGTTTAGGATCGTTGTCCTTGTTAATATTAAGTACTCTGTGTGTAGAATAAAACTACTCTATGGCAACATTGGCAACACTGTATGAAAAATGTAATGGCGTCTTCTTGCTCTTTGCTCTGCTAACGTTGTTCTTATTGTAAAAACATAAAATAAAATAAAACTGAAATTTCTCAACTGCGCACGCTTATTAATCAAATAAAACCCATACCTATAACAGGTTATGGGCCCAGTTCACCGTAAAAGTGGTGAAAGTGTCTATTGTAGTTGTTTTGACAAACTACATAAAATAAAATTCCACGCGGAAGAAATTTTAACAAGAAGTTTTGTAAGGACTTACGCTGTGCCTGTAAGTACATATTACTTATATATAAAATGGCAACGAACGAAGATAATATCGAGAAACTCTGTAGTCCTGAAAGTTTTCATTTGTGGAAGTTCGAAATAACCATTTATTTGAAAGCACATGGCTTAGAGGTTATGAAAACGGATGCTGTTGCGAAGGTTGACGAGGTTAAAGATGCTAAAGCGCAAAAGCTTATACTAAATAGTATAGATAAGAAGCTAAAAAGTCACATCTTAAATTGCAAAACTGCAAATGAAATGTTCAAAAAGTTATGTGCATTATTTGAAGGTTGTGAGGAGCGCAATCAGTCAAATCTTCTTCAAGAATTTTTTAGCTACAAACATTCTAAAACTCGGACTATTAATCAATTAATCACAGACATTGAAAATATGTCAGTGAGGCTCAGCAATCTTGGGCATGACATGAAAGAAGACTTAATAATATCAAAAATATTAACTTGTTTGCCTGATTCATTTAAATATTATGTTGTTGTTGTTAAAATATTATGTTGTTTAGAAAAGGAATTTGAAATTAAAATTTGTAAGAATCCTAAAAATTTTGTTGGTTTAGAAATAAGTAGAGATAACACTGGTATAATTTTGAAGCAGGAAACTTACACCAATAATTTACTTAAAAACTTTAATATGTATGACGCTAAACCTATTTGTACTCCTTGTAATACTGATAAATGTACTGAGACGAAACAGACTTTGCAAATAAATTTTCCATATAGAGAATGTGTAGGTGGATTATTGTATTTATCAACTAGAACTAGACCTGACATATCTCAAGCTGTAAATGAAGCTAGTAAAAAGGTAGAAAATCCCAGTAACTATGATATTATTGCGTTGAAAAAGATTTTGAAATATTTAGTTGGTACAAAAGATAAGGGTATAAAATTTAATAAGGATGGTAACATATCCATGTTGAGTGCTTATTGTGATTCTGATTATGCAAATGATGTGACTAGTAGACGTAGTACAAGTGGTTATGTAATTATGTTTTCGGGAGGACCTATTTCTTGGTGTTCTAAACAGCACCCAATAGTTGCTCTGTCTTCTACAGAAGCAGAATATATTGCTGCTGCTGATTGTATTAAAGAAACTTTATTCTTGAAATCTTTTTTGACTGAATTATTAAACTTTAAAATTGATATAATATTAAATATAGATAATCAGAGCTCTATTCAATTAATTAAAACAGGTTCTTTTAACAAAAGATCTAAACACATAGATGTTAGGTACTATTTTATTCATGAGCATTATATGAAAGGTAATATTAAAGTAAACTATTGTTCTACAGATCATCAGCTTGCAGATATTCTTACTAAACCTCTAGGAAGAATAAAATTCGAATTTCATTGTAAGAAGTTGTTAACTTAATATATTATAATATGCTAAGAATTAAGATTATACTTTAACTTGTAAATGTTGTTTACCACAAAATAGTAAAAATAAATTTAATAAAATAGTTTATACTGTTACATACATATAATAACTTTGTAATTGTTAAGTTTCACTCATAGTTAGTATGTTACATTTAAATATGTACTGTTAAATATATATATGTATAATAATATATATATATATACTATATATTAATAATAAAAGAACTGTTGTTTGTAAGAAAGTTAAAGGTATTTTTATAAAATTGTTAATTTCATAAAAATAGGAGAAGGTGTTAATATTAAGTACTCTGTGTGTAGAATAAAACTACTCTATGGCAACATTGGCAACACTGTATGAAAAATGTAATGGCGTCTTCTTGCTCTTTGCTCTGCTAACGTTGTTCGTATTGTAAAAACATAAAATAAAATAAAACTGAAATTTCTCAACTGCGCACGCTTATTAATCAAATAAAACCCATACCTATAACAGTCCTGATAAAATTTAAAAGTTTTAAATATTTTCATTTTACATGCACTTTCATGTAAATTCTTCTTTAATATATTAATATACACATACTGATCCATAGTATAATCTACGAACGTTAAATTGCCTACACCTTTAGCAGACATACATGCCCATATCATCACAGATCCTCCACCATACTTTACCTTTGAAATAGTATTTTTGTAAAAAACTGTCTGATTTTTTTTCTCCACACAATTCTTTTATCTTCTAATCCGAATAAGTTTATTTTACATTCATCAGAAAATATAACGTCATTCCAGAACGAAAATATAATATTTTTGGTGCATTTTAGTGAGACAAGCAACCGTGGTGGTCGACGTAGGGGGGCACGTGTGCGAGGTGGACGAGGCGGTCCAGGTGGACCATCCTTGGTGGCGGATGTGTTTCCGCAACGCGGTGTTATCGGTGGCAGAAGGCGTGGAGGTCGCCCCAGAATGCGCGGAGGTCTTCAGATCAATGTGCGACCGGGACCCGCTTCTGTTTATGAGTAAGGTTTTTTGTTTAATTAGTGTTAGATAACTCACCGCCTGAGGAAGAAAAATACCATGCTGGATTACGTAATTCCTGTACTTACAAGCTACCTTGCACATGCACGTCAAAAACCATGCCGTTTTTGTTTTTCTATCTGGAAGTTACTGGCAGTAAACAGCATGGTTTTTGACGTGAATGGGCGTGGTAGCTTATAAATACAGGAATTGCGTAATCCAGCACGGTATTTTTTTTTCAGTCAAATATATATAAGGCGGTGAGTTATCTATGATCTGTGATTAACACTTTTGATTAAAGTTAAAGTTTACTAACACTTACTTTTTAAAGTAAAAGTTGAAGTTAAAAGTTACTACATGTAAGTTAATACAAGTACCTCCGCATTTTCGACGAGGCTTGGTACGCGATTGTACTTGCTACCTCTATCAAAATATGGATCAATTTTCAATGTAGAAAAAAAGTATCTGGAGCCCTAAACAAATGGTACTTATTTTTTAAACTTCGTTTTGAATTTTAGACTTGTAATACGCGACATCCACGACCTGCCCGATGGAAGGGGTCTGGAGACGGCCTTGCACCCAAAAAGGATGCGCGTGTGGCAACCGTAAGTAAATGTTTGAAAATGTTTTTTTTTTTTGATAATCTGGTTAGTAAGTTTTTACTTTTATTTTAAAATTTCTCTCTAGATCGTGCGCCACGGCCAACATCATCGTTGGTTGCACCGCCGTCTCCTACACCCCTGTCCTTCACCACAGCACCGCCGCTATCACCTGGACCGCCACCACCTCAATATTCCGTGCCTTCACCAGCATTGTAAGTTACTTAAAAAATCTTTTTAACGGTTTTACTTAGCTTGCCCTGCTTGTTTGGGTCAAATTTCGCAAGTTGAATTAAAACTACTTCCTTTTTTAGGGTTAGCTCCAGACGAGGGAACTCTTGAACAGTTAATAGCACGGTCACAATTTTTTTTACTTCCTGTTATGACACTGTAAAACCGTTCTTTTAGTTTTTAAAATAATTAACTAGTTGTTAGGTATGGTATGGTAGACATAGGTACTACAACACTGCACACAAATGTTCCAGGTTGGTGGAATGCGGGTCTCCAGCATCGCCTCTTGCTCCTCCTCCACCTCGTCGTCCTGCGCGTCGTTGCCTGAGAGATGAGGACATTTCATTCCTCATCAATCACGGTATGAATCTGCTGATTTTTTAAATGCTTAGAGCAGGCAAACGAGCAGACGGGTCACCTAATGGTAAGTGATCACCGCCGCCCATGGACATTAGCAACACCAGGGGCGTCACCAACGCGTTGCCGGCCAAGAAGATGACGATAGCCCCGATTCTTGAAGGACCCCATGTCATAGCTTAGAGGGAACACCGATGCAGGTAGTTTGTTCCACAGTTTACACGTGCGAGGTAGAAAATGACGTGAGAACCGAACTGTGGACGAATGCCATGTATCCAGGTAGTGTTGCTGGTAGTTTTAACCAACTTCAAAAAAGTACTTGAATTATTTTTCATATTATTATTTTTGTAAGGTTTCGAAGGTATTTTAATTTAAGTCATTTTGTTTTAATTTTGAAAGCAGTTGGACTTTTTATTTAAAAGTTTTTTTTATTTGGGGCAATGGGCCGTGGGCAAATCTGGTCCACTAGATTTCAAAACCAATCATTTGTTACAGGCAGCGACTATGACTCTGACGACGGCGGGGATGCAAAGGCTCCAGTGGCTCAAGTCATACCAAGGGTGTATCAGAGCACCCAGGATACACCCTTTGACGACTTAGCCACGGAGACTGGTGCTGGAGATCCAGTGCCCGCCGTGCCGACGTCGACCACTACGGAGCAGCCATGGGGTGCAATTGGAGAGAATTTCCGAACCCTCCGATTCAACCTGAATCGAGGCGGGAAGTTTTCTCCCAAATTAATGTTGGTCTAACAACTCCATGTGTCGACCCATATGACATTTTCATTGAAATATGGGATAGGCAAATTATGGAGCACATTGCCTCGGAGACGAATAAATATGCTCAGCAGGTTGGCATCCCAGTTGCTCTCAAGCCACAATCTCCACCCCAACAGGCGCATCAGCCGTTGGTATGATACCAAGGCTGATGAACTTTACATCTTTTTTGGAATCATACTGGCGATGGGGATTGTGGTTAAGTCGAGAGTTGAAGAGTACTGGAATTCCACCACTGAAATATTTTCCACTCCAGGATTTGGCGCACACATGGTCATCGATCGATTTGTATTATTGTGCAAGTGTCTTCATTTTAATGATAACGATGACATGTGTGCGCTAGAACTGGACGTCTCTGAGGTACGACTATATAAAATACAGCCAATATTGTCACACCTGAACAATAAATTTCAATCTCTATATGTGCCAACACAAAACGTCTCCCTAGATGAGAGTCTATTAATGTGGTACACTTTTATGGATGGATAATTTTTACCAGTCGCCCATTCTCGCGCGACGTCTTAAGTCTTTAGGGTTCGACTGTGTAGGGACCCTGCGGATAGACCGTAAGTTTGTTCCGCAGGCCCTGCATGGTCTAACGAAACAGAGCATGCGCCAGGGGTAGATCACCGGTCTCACCTCCGAAGACGTCGACGTCATGGTATGGAGAGATGTTAACAGGGTCGCTACCATCTCTACATACCATGGCGACGGCCAACAAACCATCCGAGGATCCACCAAACCCATCGTGATATTGGATTACAACGTCATGATGGGTGGGGTGGATAAAAAAGATCAGCTCCTGGCCATGTATCCTGTTGAAAGGAAGCGGACGAAGGTGTGGTATAAGAAACTTTTCCGTAGGTTACTAAACATAACTGTGTTAAATTCCTATATCATTCAGTGTCATAATTCTTCTTCATCCCATACTCTTTTAAATCATCGCAATTTCCGCATTTATCTTATTAAATCTCTTCTAAACAGGCATTCCTCTTCCTCTATCTCTTCCATTCCTTCTCCTTCTATTCCTTCCGTCGCATCAGCACAGTTGCGCACGACAGCAACCGGTGCACACCGCCTGACCCAGTATCCCATAAGTGGCCGTCAACGGTTAAGGCGGACGTGCACGGTTTGCAAGTTAAAAGTGCAAACGTTCTGTGCTGGTTGTGACAAAACTCTATGTATAGGTTCTTGTTTTGACGGTCATATTCTTCTTCCCTAATAATTTATAGTCATCATATATTTCACTACATTCATTTACAAATGATTTTAGCAATTCTTTTGCATATCTGGAATAAGTAGCGTGTTTTGATGAAATAAAAATTGATATGGCGCATTGTAAAACTAAAAAATGCTCATTTAATATTTCAAATAGTACAACTGGGCCAAGATACAACAAAAAAGTGCGGAACTTTGTTGCCTTCCAGCGATCAATTTCATTCACTCCTCTTGGTTTTCTATTAAATTCGATTGGTACAAACTGATACACATAATTGAGTCTTTCGGTAAGTAATTCAATTCTTTTCGCATCAAATTTTACATGTTTTACATCACCTTTAGTAGGTTTGATCCATGTATGAAGTAGTTTTTTCATGACTCCTAAGCATACACTGTGCTTGTAGTCTATTGGGAAGGAAGATACTAAATCAATTGGTAAATCTAATAAAGGAGAGTTTTTAACATAATGAACTTCATCAATTTGCAAACGAAAGTTCTGATCCGTTCTCAATGGTGAATTTAATTCATCCAAAACAACACGGTTCTTAATGTAATTTCCAGTACAGGTACATTTGTCACAACTTCAGTAGCCATTGTGTGACTTTACACCTTTTAAAAATGAACGAGCAGGCATATCACACACAAAGCTAAGCAAAGATACTGAAGTTAACCGACCATCGACTAGTATACCGTTTTGTAAAAGTGACTTTAATTCAGTAATAAATAAATCTAAAAAGGATTCCAGTGGATCAGGTTTTGTAGAACCACAAAAAATCCCAATGACAAAGATGCTATTTTTGAATTCTACAATATCTACCAAAATTGGCCAAAACTGAATATTCGAACTGTGAAAAAGTGGTATTAAATACAAATAAATGTTCGTTAACATTGTGTTACGTAAAATACTCAAAAATCTACATATGGAGGGTTCAATACCAAAATGAATATATTCACCATTATTTAGGATTTTCAAACTATATTTGTTAACTCCTGTTTTCATTAAACTTCTGGCATCCGAAACAAGATCATTATGTTGTGTTTGTAGGAATTTTAATAATGAAGATAGTGCAACATGAGAAATATTAAATTAGTGAGCCCAATCTCGTAAAAATAGTGACAAGTCATTATCAGAAGATTTAGTTTCTGGTTCAAGATTGAAATCAGGACTATAAGTATTTTGTATATTCTGTGGCCCTACTGTATTACTTTGAAAACTATTTTGAGATACCATTAAATCATCATCTGTATACGTAGTATGTGGTGCGGGACCGTTAAACAAATCTGTGACGTTACCAGTAATTCTTTCGATTCTAGGATCTAAAACTGTATTATCAAACTCTGCATACTCAGAGTCTTTTAACACTTGAAGAGAGACGATTAATGTTAGATATGGGCTTATTATATGATGTGTTGCGCGGGCGCCTTGACTGCCCCGAGCTTGTCGAGCGGATGACGTTACTTGCACCAACACGCCGCACCCGCCACACTCCACTGTTTGCTGTTCCATCCCACTCCACCATGTATGGTAAGAATGCGGTTATGTCCAGATTACTTAAAACATTTAATAAACTTTTTAATACTATTGATCCCTTCGTTGGTACTAAACAGGATTTCCTCTCGAAGATTAAATCTCTAATATTGAGCTAGTTATAATAGTGTTTTGTATTAAATCATATATACTTAGATTAATATTATTTTCGTAATGTATGCTTCTGAATCTTACAATCGTACAAAAATTGTTTCTCGAATTGTTGTGCTACATTGGTAATAACATAAGTAATAAGTTGTCATATTGGAAATGTAAAAAAGTTTATAAAATTCACTCAAACAACTGTTATTAATTCGGCACTTAAGCACTTCATAACTTTATTTATTATCTATACAGCGTTGTTCTTTGTATATACTAAAACTGACATACGTCTTTAAATATTTTTGATTAAACAATCTACATAAAAATTTTCATGACTGTATCTATAAAATCATAATGTTAAAAAATTGTTTCTGATTCTGTACAATCTACTTTCAGGTTTGGAGTATACTAAGAATAGCATTGAAACTTTTGTTTTATACAGTTATAGCTTGGTACATTAAAATATACATTAAAATTTTACTTTTGTAATTAGCAGATAACATTAATTGGCCTAATTGTTTTATGTAAGGTAACAATTATGTACGTAATTACTAAGTGGCTGTTGTTATCTCAAATAAATAAATAAATAAATTACTGCATTGGCTTACGTACAGACATGTAATTTAAATTAAATCAATGTCATGATTCACTGTGTACACAGCCGGTTCACTGTAGACCTAAGGCTGGTTCAGTGTGTACTTGTGTTGGTATACAGTGAACCGTTTGTCAGTTTTCCTTTTAAGTCAAAAAACTCGACTTCTGTTAAGTTTTGGTACATAATGATGATGCCAAATTAAAGCCAGATAATCAGTGTATTACCTACTCAAAGTACCAATTAATATTATTTCTATTACTCTATTAGTATATCCTTATGATAATAACAATGGGCCAGTCTAAAAGTAAAGAAGTTGTTATCGCCCAGACCGCAACCACTGGATCGCAAGGATTCTTGGAAACCAACATTCAGCAGTTGCATATAGAGACTTTCGTCATCGTGGCAGTGATGGGGCCTTAGCCAAAGTAACATAACGAAAACGATAACGAAGTTAGAAAAGAATAAAATGTATGGAATTGATATAAGCCGCGCTAAGTCACGTGGTCAATCGTCATCGTTATCGCAAGTTGGTAGATAATGTTATAATTTGTAACGAAACCATAAACTAATGAATTGTTATCGATCGTGATCTCATAAATGCGTAGACAAGAGGCACTTTTGACGATCGCCTTCGTTACATCGCGATCGTCAAAAAAGATAACGAAAACGAAGGTTAGTGCTGTAGATATTGAAACGATATCGATTTCATTCATCTTTGACTAGACGCAATAATACAAATCGAAGTATTTAAAATGCATTCATTACGTTTTTTGTGGGCTGCACATAATGAGTACACGTGGGAGAGGCGTCAGAAACGATTAAAACTAAGAAGGCAATTGGAAACAATTGAGGATATGCCAGAATTGTTGTTTATCCAACATTTCAGGCTGAACAAAAATACATTTAAAAAATTATGTAAAGTTCTATAACGCCATGCGAGGTTAAAAGGTTCCTCTGAAATTCCTCTTGAAATAAAGGTAAGAATTTTACATTCATTAACAATTATTATAATAATGCAGGCAACTAGGTGCCTACTTGTACTGTGTTGTTAGTTGTTTTACTTAATTGCTTACTGAAGTGTAGCATCTTCGTCCGTCGTATAAACATTTGTAGGTAATAAATACCACACAATACTACGATATAGTGTAACCAAACCAAGTAAATAGGTACTTATGTATTATTGTTATTTTCAGGTGCTATGTGCTCTTAGCTTTTTAGCTACAGGGTCATACCAAAAAATTGTGGGTGTGGGCCAGTATTTGACTCAGAGGACAACAAGTCGTTGCATCAGGGAGGTTGTAAACGCCCTTAACCATAATTGGATGGTCAGCAGATGGATAGTGTTTCCACAAACACCACAAGACAGATCCCTTATCAAAGAAAAGTATAGAATAATATTTTTATATAGGTTAAAATAATAATTGGAAACTTTCCTAAAGGTCATACTTACATACTAACTAGTTACTCGTTGGTATTTGTTCTTTTATTGTTAAATATTATAATTTACAGATTTCAAAGGAAATTTAATTTGCCTGGAGTGATAGGGTGCATTGACTGACCCAAGTTGCAATCATTAAATCAGATGAGGAAGAACATATATTTTTTAATAGAAAAGGATATCATTCCTTAAATGTTCTAATGGTAAGCAGCTAGACAAATTCTAATCATATGAAGAATAAAAGAAGTATAAAAATACGATTCAAAATTCAATTTTGTTCTTGGTGAAAACCATATAATATTGTTATACTTATTTTTATTTCAAATATGTGATTATGACATGAGGATAATAAATACGGAGCAACACATGACTCCCACATATGGTTTGCGAGTCACGTGGAGACATATATGCAAGGGCTTCATGAAAATGGTGAACATTAGAGGTGGAACGTATATACTGCAACAGGTTTCAAGACTAGGTTTCGGCCGCCACGTCTCAAGACTAAGGCTGCGGGCACGGGATTTGCGGCGGGCGGCGCGATGGCGGTTGCGGGGCGGCGCGATTTGAAGCGATGGAATCAACAGTATGGCGTACTATGGGACCGGGCACGAGACCCGCGATTTCGAGCGGCGCGATGCGCGATGCACGGGCGGTGCGGGGCGATGCGCGGCGGCGCGGAAGAGATGGGAACAAACTAGATTGATAGTACTAGAATTGTATTGAATTATAATTTTAAAATAATGGAAATTTATAATGAAGAACTTATTTCATCAAAAGCTGCTATATGGGGCAGTGAAAACTTGCACCATATAAATATTCTCCAAAATATAATCAAAATGTACTCATTCTCGTATAGTTTTAATATTTTTCGAATGAAAACTTAGTTATAAAGAGTAGAAAATTCTCCTAAATTACGTCTTTTTTTAATTGGATGAACACCATTTCTTGGAAATAATATTTCAGCTCTCATCAGGATACTAAGCTCCAATAATTCTCTTCAACGTAAACTCATATTTTTCACAACCGAATAGATGAAACATGTACCTTCATCTGTATGAAAACCAAGCGTCACTTTTTTCCGAAAGTCACTTTACGCCATCGCTTCAACAATATAAGTATAAATAAACAGATTATAATATTATCATTCTTCACAACACTACTTTAGCGCGATTGACCGACCGTTTTTTCGTGCCCCGCAAGACACCGCTGCTAATCGCCCCGCGCCGCGCCGCGCCGCAACCGCCATCGCGCCGCCCGCCGCAGATCTCGTGCCCGCAGCCTAAGTCTCTTAAAGACGCCTAAAGGCGTCTCGAGTATTAAGAAGTCTGACGCGACGCGGAACCATAACGCACACAGACTTATACCTAATTTCTAGCCACTCCTTGAGCTACTCGGATCGGAATGCAAACGAGACGCGTACCTAAGCATAGAGACGCCATCTGATTATGTTTGTGTGAATGATTGTTAAGTCGATGTATTATAAAAATGAGCTTAATTGCTTAGTGTTTAGACTGATTTTTGAACAACAGATGAATTATTTTCTTTCTCACTTTAAACTATTTGCTATCGGCCTATGTTTCAAAATTTGAATCTTTAGTGCCTTATACGAAACGGTTAATAGCGGATGCTTTTATTTAAACTTTTATTGAATTAAAGGTTAACTTGAGTTGTTTTTAAAAGGTGTGTTAGTAATCGTATCAAAAACTAATTTTACATGCGTGGTGGTATTAACGGTGGTGGTTTTAAATGTTCGTTTGTATATTTTGTACATAGTAAATTAAGTTTTTGGTTAGGTTTTCAATAAACTATCTGGTGACGGGTGGTGGTGGTTTTTAAACTAATAAACAGAATATAAACAATAAATAATTTTAAATATGGCTCCAAAACGCAGCATAGCTTGGGACCATTTTAGTGACAGAGGTGATTATAAAGCGCAGTGCAACATTTGCAAAATGGATATATCTTACAAGGCGTCAGTGTCAAATTTGACCAAACATTTGAAAAGGAGACATGGTACCATTCAATTGCTATCCAGACAAGAAACTTTAACGGTTTCAGCGGCGGCCGTAACACAAGCTGAAGAGGTCCGTACTGTTACTACGCTTTTGTCAGAGCCTCAAGCATCTACCTCCAGACAAGATGCCAATATATATACAGGTGGGGTGGTGCCAGCAGTCAGAAATACTATGACGTCATATTTACGAAGAGACTGTTCGAAAATTAAAAAAGATATTGATCGCCACATAATGAATCTTTTCATATATGATATGCAGCCTTTTTCAATTGTAGAAGATCGAGGATTTCGTGAGCTCATTTTATTTGCCTTTCCTAATTATATCTTGCCGTCGCGAAAGTATTTCGCCAATAACATGCTGCCTTCACTTTACGAAGGCACCAAAACTGAAGTAAAGGAGTTGTTAGATTCAGAAATGGTATCTATATGTCTCACTACGGATATGTGGACATCTCGAAATGGCGATTGGTTTCTCGCTCTAACTGAACATTTCATAGACAATAACATGAAATTGCGTTCCGTGCTTTTAGAATGTAGTGCATTACACGGAATTTCACCCACTGCTGTGTCTCTGGCAGATGAACTATCTAGGATAGCACGGGAATGGAATATTGAAAATAAGATTCTTCTCGCCGTATCCGACAATGGCGCCAACATTAAATGTGCCATTGAAAAATGTTTGGGTTGGAAACATTTCAATTGTTACGCACATTGCTTGAACTTAGCAGTCAATAAAGCATTCGAAAATGAAGCGATTAACACCATAATCCAAAAAGCTAAAGCGATAGTGGCACATTTTAAAAAAAGTAATGTTGCATGGGAGAAACTGAAGCGCTATTTGGAGCAAGCTGGAAAACCCATAAAAAGACCTCTCCAAGAAGTCCAACAAGATGGAATTCCAAGTTTTATATGTTGAAACGCCTATTGGAATTAAAGGAAGAACTAAATAGCGCACTTTCTAATCTGAATGTCAACATAATGACATTATCATCATACGATTGGAACATTATTGAAAAACTGGTTCTCATACTGAAACCCTGCGAAGAGGTCACAAGGGAAATGAGTGGTGAGAAGTATGTAACAGGTAGTGCAGTTATTCCTATCACTATTGCACTAAAATCAGCATTAGTGGCATTTGATTTAGATGGTGCTGAGCCTTTACCTAATGAAGTTGAAATGGCCCGGCAAGATATTCTCAGTGGACTTTCATCACGATTTTCCTCTTTGGAAAACAGCCGCACCTTCACAACTTGCATGTTCCTCGATCCAAGGTACAAACTATATTTTGAAAATGAGAACACAGCAGAGTCAACAAAGAAATACGTCATAGGATTAGTCACGTCTTTAATTTCTGAACGAAATGAAGAAGTAACGGAAGAAGATATACCAAATGCGACAACATCTGAAACATCAATCTGGACCCATTATTATAAAAAAATGAAAAACATCAGACCAAGCGGCACTGCATATTCAAGAGCTGTTGTAGAAGTCCAGCGGTATATTGACGATAAAATACTGCATAAAGCTCAGTCGCCATTAGATTGGTGGAAAAATAATGCAAACTCTTACTTGCACTTGGCAATACTAGCACGTAAGAAACTAAACGCCTTGGCTACAAGTGTGCCATGCGAGAGATTATTTTCAGTTGCGGGTAATATTATAAGTGACAGGCGAACTCCTCTTGGAGTTCGGAAGGTGCAACAGATGTTGTTCTTACAATAAAATTTAAAATGTAGCTAATGCAAAATAATAGTCAGAGAATGGGGAAGAAAACTGCTTTTTCATCACGCTAGATGGCGTTTCGTCGACTCAGCCTATTGAAATGTCAAACGCCATACGAAATAAGTCAATTAAAATAGTATTTTTTAGTTACTTAAGAAAATATGACTCAGTGCTCTGCATACGGCTGTAAAAATAAAGGGAATCATGTATTTCCAAAGGATCCTAAGCGAAGAAAGTTGTGGGAAAAAGCACTTAGGAGGAAACACTGGAAAGCTACTAACGCGTCCATGTTATGTTATAGTCATTTTAAACCTGAAGATTATTATGGAACGAGTGCTTTTACTGGTAAAGATAATTTGTTTCTTGTGACTACATAGTATAAGGTAAAAAAAATGGAAAACATTATTTGACATCATTTTAATACAATATGTGTGCATTTAAATAAATCTTTGTTACAGGAAATGAACCTCTTGCCAAGTTTCTAAAACGTACTGCAGTACCAAGTGTGTTCTCTTTTTCAAAACCAGAAACTCCATTAGCTAAAGAAAGAAAATCCCGTCTTGAAAATAGAAGCAAAAGAAAACTTTTCACATCATCTGCAACTCCAAACACGTCCAAACATGCTGAAAAAATAGAAACCATGGTAGTGGAAGAGAGCTCAATCAACAGAATTATTGACATTCCTCAAAATGAAAGTAATACTACCAATGAGCAAGGAACTCAAGTTAACATTGAACATGTATATGGGTGCATAAAAAGATTTGTGCATGATGATGAAGCTATTGCATTTTATACAGGTTTCGAGACATACAAAAAATTTTATTTTGTTTACTTGACTTTGTGTCCCATGATTAGTAAAGTTCAGTATTATGGCAGTAAGGTAATGAATTTAAGTACAGAAGACCAATTTTTTCTCACTATGATTAAAATTAAGCAAGATAAATGTAACTTTGAACTAAGCAGATTTTTTAATGTAAGTCAGACTACAGTTTCCAATATATTCATTACCTTCGTCAATTTTATTCATTAAATGTGGAGTAAATTAAATATTTGGCCAGATAAAGATTTAGTACAGTATTTCACCCCTGAAAGTTTCAAAAAATATAGTTGTAGTACTCGTGTGATATTAGATGGGACTGAAATAAAAGTACAGAAGCCACAAAATCCTGTGTCTCAACAGGCTTCATGGAGTAGCTATAAACATGCTATAACTTTAAAAGTATTGGTTGGAGCAACCCCTGGGGGCTTACTATCTTATTGTTCAAAAGCTTATGGTGGGTCAGCGAGTGATCGGCAAACTGTGGAGCGAAGTAACTTATTACACAAATGTGATCCGGGTGACAGTATATTAGCCGATAGAGGATTTAATATTCAAGATTTATTTGCTGATAAAGATATTACTGTTAACATACCTACTTTCTTGAAAGGAAAAGCCCAAATTCCAGGTTTGACGGTGTTACATGATCGCAAATTAGCAAGTAAAAGGGTCCACATAGAGCGTTTAATAGGCCTAATAAAAACATACAAGATTTTAAAAAATGATTTACACCATAGCTTTATTCCGTTAGCTTCTAAGATATTTTTTGTTTGTTTTATGTGTTGTAATTTTAGGGAAACTATTATGAAATAATAAAAAGCATTTTGATCACATGTTTTGTTTTATACCTTATCAAATAACAAGCTATAAGTTCAAAAACAGCTGGTCTTAGTACATAGTTTTTACATAGCACTTGTTTTATATACAGTACAAAAATACAGATGCTTCATAATGTAAACAAACTTGAGCCAAATAAAAACTAACTTGACAAATAACTCTTGAAGTTAGGGACAAAAAGCTCCATGATTATAAAGAATGTCTCACACGTATTGTTCTCAATATATTGACACATTTCTTATTCTAAATATTTAGTTTTTCTTCATGACTTCTTGTATGACAGCTTCTGCATCGGCCGATCATTGTAGAACCAAAGAGGCCGCTCGCCGTCATATTTAATTTGTTCAGTGTTTTAATTTGTCATAATTTCTATACAATACCTTATTTAAAAGAGCTTTTTCAAAATGTTTATTATAGAAATCGCCTAGACATGATACCATTTTTGATGGTTCATTGTTCATTGATTCAAATGATTCATTTCTATACACATATACCACTTTTAGATCACTGAAAGTATATATTATCATGGTACAGTACTTTCTATTTGAACAAAACAATTGTCCTTGAATTTGGCAGTAATGTGGGTGACTCTCTTTCAAGTTATATACACCATCCTTTTCCTCGAGGTAAGGTACAGTAACTGTATTAATTTTACAAAATCTTGACACATATGGACACTTCACTTCAATTACTGTCTCATCACCAAGAAGTCCATCAGGTGAAGCTCCTAAGAATAAATGCTTTTCTGAAATAAACAAGCCACAAGCTTGCACATCTAAATCATACATTTCACAGTATTTTTGGATAGCTAGGGGTTCTTGTATCTTCCCATGGGTTGTAGCCTTGCTTACAAATGGTCTTGGATTAAGAAGTTTTTCAGCCAAATGCTCCTGTGTCAATGACTTGCTGTGGATGACTGCATAGAAATTACTTGCTGTTATTTTAATTGACCGGTGCTTATGCCATTCATTGCATTGATGCTGCCCTCTTGTTTTAACTTCAACCTGCTTGATTGCTTGAGTTGTTGCATTTTTTAACAACAAGTCTTCTAGAACCTGATCTTTCAAGCTTTTTGTACTGTATTGATGATCCCATTCCACAGCATATGGATTAGCAGGCTTGTATGTTTGTAATATTGGCATTGTTGTATTACCATAAGAGATTGTTAAATTTCTCACATAATCTTCATAATTATCCATAACATCTTCTTCTTTGAGAGGAGAATAGTTTATATGCCTTTTCCTCTTACTAGGCAACTTTTCAGCTTGTAATGGAGAGTCAAAAAACACTTTCCGTGGCCGTTTAATATCCATTAATTTCTGAGTACATGCTTGGTGCAAAATAATGGTTTTAGTGCGGACCATATATTCAATGCCATATAATAAAACCATCACATGCTTACAATGCGCCTCTACACCACTGCCAGCAGCACATTCACAGTGGCTTTGTTCAATAGAACCTTCTTTGTTTACTTTGATGTTGACTACATAAGTAATTTTCTTCATTTGAGCTTTGCATTGTCCTTGAATGTAAGTGTAGTTCCCATCAACAGCAACACGAGCAGTAACTAGAAATCGTGACTCGTACATTTGACTGCCTTTTAACTGTACTTGGAATCTGAAAAGATATAGGTACAATAGGTAAATAAATATGTTTTTACCAAAAAGAATTACTAATATACTGTTTAACTAATGACAAGATAAATAATTATATTATGTATAGTATAATTTTGGAATGGCTTGGGTAGTCACTGACACTCACTGAAGAACATATGCACAAATCATGCAAGCAAGATGTCACTGCAGGCTTTACCCATAAGAAATAGTTTAGAGAGACTGAACACCACCTGGTGTATACTGCACACCTACCTGTCTGCAAATGCCTGAATATGTTGTTTTGTCAACTGAGGCAAACATGAGCTTGCATATATATCGTGGAAAGATTCCGTTGCAGGAACAGCATAAACCTCATCTCCATCCTCGTCTTCTAGACCAAAGTTGGCGTTTCTATCATAAATTCATAAGCTATCAATCTGTAATTATAAAAATCTTACTTGTTAGTGCACAAAAACCGATAGAAAAGCTTTTCAAAAAATTTCTAAGAGACATCTGTTGAATCCCACCACAGGACTTTCCACAGACAGGGGTTTGCGCGCGAATTTTTATACCTACGTTTGGAATGACTGTTTTCTCGGAATTTACTTGGAATATTGTAAAATCCAATTAAATTTATCAAGAACACATATTGTTTTATGTAATTTCTTACACTACACTTTACTTTGAACAGCATTGCAAATGATATACGAGAATTAAAATGGTTTAACCTACAAGTTATAAAGGAGCAATTTGTACTCACCTATCGATTAAAGCTGCTTTTTTACCACAAACAGAAGCTTTCCTTTTTCTCAACTCGTCTTTCAACTGCATCACCGTCATCATGGAATACATTTTTGCTACTTAAAATCACAAAAGAAAACTCTACACAACAACAATTGGATACAGCAATGGCGGAGTTTAAGCCGAGTCGTTGGTGGCGCCCTCTGCAAATAGCTTCGCGTTTTGTTCCCCATTATACAAACTGTAAATAAAAGAAAAACTATTTTTTTTTGTTTTCTTACGAAGCCCTTTTTTACATTAAATAGTCTTACGTTTGACTAAAGCCTGCCTGATGTTAAGCACCACTATAGTCTAAGATGTACCTAGCACGCTTGCCTTGAAGTAACCTATTCAAATACACTTCGTAATCGAACGTATTTTTGAACTAATACGTTAGATACGTATGTATAAATACTGTACTCGTAAATACTCGTGGAACAGGTTTTAAGACTAAGTATTTAACTGGACGCGTACTCGCAAGACTCGGTACGAGTTTTACCTAGTACGTCACACCTCTAGTGAACATGTTTGGTTATTTAAGGTAAGACATTGGTCCTTACATTGTAAATAGTGTCAGAAATAGCCCTACAGCACTATTTTATTAGCTATTTAAAATAGTGCAGCCTATTGCACTATTTTTAAGTGACCGACCACGGCTACAAATAAACAACAATTATTTATTGGAACTGGAGTACTTTAAAACAAAAATATAATTGCTATTCAATAATAATAATAGTGCTATTTAATAATAATAAAATATAATTTAATATATTTAATATAATTGTTATAATAATAGTAGTATGATAATGACATTAATGTTAAGTTATATAATATCATGTAAATATATTTTACTAAATATAAAGGAGGAGGGTTGATAAGAGGCTTTTTTCGCCCATCACAAACTCGAAAAAAAACTTTCGATTTTCAACTATTTATTAATGCACTTGTACAGTTGAAGATATATATTTTTTAATTCAATAAGATTTAAGTGATAAATGATATAGTAAGTCAATTATTGCCCAAAAAGAGAGTTTTTGGTCTTTCTTGTATATTTTTGACGTTTTTTCAATCTTAAAATTAATATTTTTTAAAGAAGCGTTCTTTGAAACAAATTCTTTTTGACTCACAATGAAACTACTGTTTATAAGCTTTTATGTGAGTACTATTTTGTTTCACTGTGTGCTTCTATCCTAAAAGAAAAAATATATTACGCGTGAGAGTAGGATAGACTGGATACGATTACAAACGATGAACTAAAACAGAATACTATTCTGAACATTATTCGGAATTGTTGACTTCTTCGTTCGTCCCTGTATCCCTCTCCGTATCACACACTATTTAGATATAATTACATACTTTGTTTCAACCGTCGTTTGTTTCAACCATATACAGTTTACTCTATCAATTATGTCACGATCGGAACGTGTTTTACCACGCTCAAAAAGTATTTGCATAGTGTAGATGTTGAATTTGTGTTCGAAAGTTGTAGTTATGAATATTTATTGATAAACTTAATAATTAATAATGCCTGGTAACCAATGTGACTGTTGTAAAATATGGCGAAAAACGAATACTGATTTTCGTATCTGTTCTAATAGAAAAATTATATCAATACTTCGAAGATCTAAAAACTGTGATCTACAGAGTGGTTCTAAATTGTGTTTTAAATGCAGTTCATATGCATATCGTGTGGCTCGGGCTAAAAATTAAAATACTTTTACTTCATCTTCTTTAATGACAAGAATTCTTGCTTCTAGAAGTACGGCCGACGATACCACGAAGAGTCCTAATATATGTTTGTCAATACCTCGTTGTCACAACTCAAACACGTGTTGTGTAATATGTGAGCGTAAAAATTGCCTCGTAACTGTACCGAAAGCAGCTCGAACTCAAGCATTTATAGAAATCAATATCTCAATCTCTCTGATTATTTTTGATTATCGGTTATTTCCCATTTTTATAATACTGAAATAATAATAGTTAATAACCTTCTTTTATCTTAATTTTGCATTTAGTGTTCTAATAACAGTTGTTTTTTGGTGCTAAAATGAATGACAATAACGTTTATATTAAAAAATGTTCATAATAGATACATAAATATTTATTTTACTTATCCCATCAATTACTGGATTTAAAAAAAAAATATTGTTTTTTATATTTGCCATGATGTATACTATTAAATAAAATTCATATCACATCAAGTGGCTGCTGGGTGAAAAATGCCTCTTATCAACCCTGCTCCTTTGCACACCATCAACATGGTACATTGTGAATTGCACAAAATTTAAAATTGACACCTCTAATGTAACGACAATTTTTGCAAATAAATATCCATTTATTCATTCATATTTTTCAGGAGATTGTGGTTATCCACAGCGGCCCTGGTTTATGACGCCTATATTAAATGCTGAACCAGGATCCCAGGAAGGGGTGTACACTCGACGTCATATTCAAGCCAGACCTCACATTGATCGCTGTTTCGGATTACTTAAGGCACGTTGGAGGTGTTTGCTTCGACACGGAGTTCTTCACTATCACCCTGACATGGCTAGCAAAATCACCAATGCATGTTCTGTGCTGCACAACATCGCATTAGATGCTAGAATACCACGTGATATGCCAGCCAGAGGTCTTGAAGATAGTGAAGACCATTCTGTAAAACATAGCACCTCCACCAATGATAATCAAAATGAATTAATCCGAGGCAGGGCTATGCGCAATGTCTTGGTTAGTAGAATGTAGGTGAATAAAAAAAAACGTCTTAAATAATTGAAAATTGTTCACTGCTTTGAAAGCCTGATGTGCTTACCTAAGTTTTAACATTTTAAAATTTTATTATGAATTGTTATGGAAAGTGATGTCAATTATACTACCTTGAGGTAATTTTTCAATTTGACGACTCTGTATGAATTACGACAGAGAGAAAAAAATAGCCCTTGAGGAGTTTTTTTGCCGGTTACAAGGTCTCCCATCGTAGGGTTTGTGAACCGATGGGGTATCTTATTTGATATTTACAATGACAAGTGCTTGTAACAGCCTAGACTGAAGAAAGATTTTGAATAAAATTACTGTTAATTTTTAATAACCTTCACACAATAAACTCCACACAATTATAACCTTAGATCTACTAGACAAATACTAATCTATTTCTATCTACTAGACAGGTAATATAATATGTATAAATTAGCCTGTATATATCAATTGCTGAGCATAATCCAACATGTAAGCTGGATCTACTGGTTATAAATCTCACACTAAAAAAACATACTAACAAAATATTAACAACACTTAAATCGTGAAGCAGTCTTAGGCTGCGGGCACGGGATTTGCGGCGGGAGGCGCGATGGCGGTTGCGGCGCGGCGCGATTTGAAGCGATGGAATCAACAGTATGGCGTACTATGGGACCGGGCACGAGACCCGCGATTTCGAGCGGCGCGATGCGCGATGCACGGGCGGTGCGGGGAGATGCGCGGCGGCGCGGAAGAGATGGGAACAAACTAGATTGATAGTACTAGAATTGTATTGAATTATAATTTTAAAATAATGGAAATTTATAATGAAGAACTTATTTCGTGTATTTCATCAAAAGCTGCTATATGGGACAGTGAAAACTTGCACCATATAAATATTCTCCAAAATATAATCAAAATGTACTCATTCTCGTATAGTTTTAATATTTTTCGAATGAAAACTTAGTTATAAAGAGTAGAAAATTCTCCTAAATTACTTCTTTTTTTTAATGGATGAACACCATTTCTTGGAAATAATTCAGCTCTCATCAGGATACTAGGCTCCAATAATTCTCTTCAACGTAAACTCATATTTTTCACAACCGAATAGATGAAACATGTACCTTCATCTGTATGAAAACCAAGCGTCACTTTTTTCCGAAAGTCACTTTACGCCATCGCTTCAACAATAAAAGTATAAATAAACAGATTATAATATTATCATTCTTCACAACACTACTTTAGCGCGATTGACCGACCGTTTTTTCGTGCCCCGCAAGACACCGCTGCTAATCGCCCCGCGCCGCGCCGCGCCGCAACCGCCATCGCGCCGCTCGTCGCAGATCTCGTGCCCGCAGCCTTACAGTTACAATTGAACAACATTCATTGTCATACAGTCTTATCGCAGTCTTAAAATTGTTCAGAAAAACTTAGGCAACAATTTTTACATAATTTAACAAAATCACTTCGTATTTATTACAGCATGTCTTTAAGAATCCATACCTATAGGGTAAAAACGAGACCGTATTACTAAAATTCCACTGACTGTCTGCATGTCAGTTGAAATTTTAACAGACGATGTATTTCTGTTGCCGCTATAACAACAAACACTAAAAACAGAATAAAATAAATTAAGGGGGTTCCCATATAAAAAACGTTTAAAATGTAAAAAAACAGTGTTTGAATACTATCGCAATAGGGACAACACAATCGCTGAACACTAAGACCGAGTAACAACTCAATGTTCAGCGGTTCTGTGTTGTCCCTGCTGCAATAGTAGTCGAGCCAGGTTTGAGCGATATTTACGACGGATCTGAAAATTCGTTCCGCTCGTGCTCTACTTCCAACGGTCGCAAGTCGCGTTCGTGTTGTTGCCTTGTCCGAGTTTCCTCAATCTCCAGTCCTCGTAATTCCACGACCGTAAACTCGCTCGCCGCTCTCATGAAGGGAGTTGGTCATTGGTGCCTGTCTCCGGCAGCGGGCGCGCAAACGCGGGCGGCTGGGAGAGTCAGCAGACTGCGGTATCGCCGGCGACCTTAGCAGCGGACGACGCGGGGGAGTGGCAAGTGGCGGCTGCCGCCTCGGAGTAGTGGACGCTGCTGGGGCTGGTGGGGATGGTGGGGGAAGGGTAAAGTATGAAGTGGGAAGTGTATTGTATGTGGGGGTTGCATGTCTCACCTAAGAATATAATTTATATTTTTTAATTAAACTGATTTATCTTAAACTGAAAATGGAGTTATATTTGAAATGTGCTGTTGACCATTGTTAATATAAACTCTAATATTTTATAAAACATCTGCTTACTCGAGAAAATTAGCTTATTATTGAGCATCAGCCAGAAAATGTATAATACTTACAATAAATCCAAGCTCTTCTACAAAGGCTTGTCCATCCACTGCTAAAACCCCCATTATAGCCAGCACTCTCTCATCAATAGCCGACAAAGTTTGCCGGCTTGCTGGCCCACCTCCAGTCCCTCTTGTGTGCTACCTTATGGCCAATCCCTTTTTTTTGGTCTTGGACTTCCAATCCGCCCACACCTTTATTGAATATAGATCCTTCATAAGTATAAATGACATTTAAAAAGTCAAAAATTTGGTCTTGGAAGATTTCAAATAGTTACATTAAAGCGAAATAAATATCTGCGACATCTTCACACACATCCATCTGACCCCAGACAAAGAAAAGCTTGTACTATGGGTGTACTAATATACTAATCATCAACATCATCATCATCAGTCAGTCGTTAGACGCCGTACCAGTTAGACACCACCACAGTCGCTCAGTGCAAGTGCCAGCGGTTCTCAAAGTGTAATAATATATCATCTTGTGTATTTTAGTCCACGATGCACAAATGTAAAAGGTGTGAGATTGAGTTCAGAGATGGGGTTCAGTGTTCCGTTTGTTTAAGCCGGTACGACTTTCCATGTGCCGGTATTACTGAATCTGGTTTCCGTAAACTAGGGGACAGAAAAGCCACATGGAGATGCACTTCGTGTAAAAATCCCAGTCCAACCCCAGGAAAGTCCCCAGAGCTGGAGGGCATATACTCTGAACTAAAGTTCGTCTCAACGCAATTGGCTACGCTGCCCGGACTCTTTGATAGCGTGAAGAAAATTCAAGAAGAAATAAGCGACCTAAAAACAATTAAAACAGAGCTAGGAGATGTCAAGACCTCGCTGGAAACTGTATACAGATCAATGTCATCCTTTACGGACCAAATTAATATCCTAGATCAGGAAGTAAAATCATTGCACGCTGCTAAAGAACATGTATCATCACTGCAACAGCGGGTAGACCAATTAGAACAAAAAGTGAACGAAGATGAGCAGAGATCGCGCCTTAATAATATCGAGATAAAAGGTGTACCGTTCACATCGTCTGAAAATCTATATAATTTAATATTCAAGATTTGTGAAATTGTCAACTTCAAAATTACGCGAGAACAAATTAATTACATTGCACGGATTCCGACAAGAGGCGACAACAACACCAAAAATATAATAGTTTCCTTGCACAACAGATATATCAAAGATAATTTCATGACAGCAGCGAGAAAGTGCAAGCACATAACGGCATCGAGCTTAGGTTTGAGTGGTGATAAAAAGATATTCATCAATGACCACCTCACTTTGAAGAATAAAAATCTATTGAATAAAACAAAACAATTATCAAAGGAACTGGATTTTGCGTATACGTGGGTGAAGGGATGCAAAATATTTATAAGAAAAAATACTACATCTCCAGTATATTTAATAAATTCAGAATCCGATTTAAAAAGAATTCCACGCTAGATAATACATTCATTTATTCTGAGTTGTGTAGTGCATTTAATATGTGTAGTGTCTTGCTCAAGTTGAGAACCGGTCTTGTTTACGACAAAGTGCACTCATCGTCTTTTGTGCGCTTATCGCTTGATCTCTTTGTTTTTCATAAGTGGCAATCTTTATGTGTTATTACTCCTTATAACTTATGCAATAAGTCTCAATCTTGCGTACACGGCTTTAGAATCTTTTGTGCAGTTTATGAGTCAAGTCAGCTATTCAATGTGCCGTATTTGTCTGAAGTTAAAGTTGTATTTCGTTTGTGGTCACTTCGAGCCGTATAAAATTGGTCATCAACCGGATTCATATCCTATTATATTTCTATCACTTTTTGCAAATAAATTTATGTGTGTAGTATATAACGCTCGTATTACATATACCTTCACCGCTCACTATACATATTTATTTAATTTCATTTGCAAAACGCACCGCACCGCTTTTACTATTGTATTATACTTCATTGTTGTGTAACTTTCTATATTTAATATCGAAAAATTATACTTAAACGCATTCCATATTCCGCATTTAGTAATACACCATTTTTGTATTTACGACAAATCGTAATTACTTACAACTCGTTCATTGCTCGCATAATATTTTTGTACTTATCCTCGCATAATTATTATTAACGCGTAACTTAATTTTGTTCACAAAATGACTACTAAAGCCAAATATCATGACGCTAAGACGATTTCAGACGACGAAATTAGTTTAAAAATATTAATCGCTAAACGTAATTCCATATTTTCACGCATGCAATCAATCTATGATTTGTCAATCAGTGCATTGGACGCTGACTCGCAGAGTTCTTTGCTTGATACCGCGGCTGACCTTGAATACTTACGCGATGAGTTCAAGGACACTTTGGAAAAATATAATGTTAAGAATTTAAAGGTAAATCCAGACGCGGAAGTAGATTTCCAACTATTAAATTCTTTTCATGATTTGTACAGCCGCGTTAAAAGTAAAGTTTCAAAATTATCCGCTCCGCATTCATCTTTGAATTTAGATAATAATTTACCCGCTAAGTTTAAGCCCTCGCTCCCGCCTATGGAATTATTAACTTTTAATGGAGACATACGACACTGGTCTATGTTCTACCAACAATTTAAAACGCTGGTCCATGAAAACCACCAGTTAACAGACGCTGAACGTGTGTACTATTTAGTCAGTAAGTTATCAGACAAAGCATTATCTGTCTGCGCAGGCCTTATGCCTACAGCTGAAAACTATTCAGTGATCTGGAACGCACTTATCCACAGATACAATGACGAGCGTGCACTCGCTACTACTTATATAAATCAGCTGTTAGAAATAAAAACTGTTAACGCTAAGACGCCCGCTGGTTATCATAAATTTATGGACAATTTCGACGCTTCTATTAACGCTCTTAAACAACTTAAAATTGATGATATATCTGATTTTCTCTTTTTAAATATAGCGCTTAGAAAATTAGATAGCGAAACTGTAAAAGCCTTTGAAATGTCGTGCCGCAAAGTTAATATACCAAAATATTCTGATTTGATACAATTTTTATTCGAGCAAAATAGGGCATTGTGCCATACATTTCCTTCACCGCATAGTCCGCATACGTCGTCTGGTGATAATAATAAAACAAATATTAAATTTAGTCCCGCTCCTTATAAAGTTAGTAAAACATTTATTAATACTGATTCATCGCGTTCATGCATTCTATGCAAGTCTAATGAGCATGAGCATTTATATGTCTGTCCGCATTTCTTAAATCTCTATACTCACGATAAATATAATTTTATAAAACAAAATAAATGTTGTACTAATTGTTTAAGTAACAAACACGCATTATCAATGTGTAAATTGCAACGCAAATGTAAACATTGTTCCCGCTCGCATCATACTTTACTTCATATTTTCAGTAATAATAATACAAATAAATTCGATTTATCGCTCACTAAAAATACGCAAAATTCATTTAATCGCTCTCGTTCTGATAACGACGCTCCGCATAATACTAATAAAGTCGAAGATTCTACGGTACGAAATACTTCGACTCGCCCGCATTTCTTTAGCAAGCCTTCACGCGATACCAATAAGGTCGATTTTTCTTCGACAGACATGCAAGAGGGACAAAACGCGTCTTCGTCTTGCAATGTGTCGCGCGAATTATTATATAAGCCTCATTGTTTTACCACATTATTAGGAACCGCGAAAATTAAAATAGTAAATAAATATGGCCACGAACATTTTCTTCGCTGTTTAGTGGACCCAGGGTCACAAAGTGATTATATAACAAATGATTGTTGCAAACGCTTATCTTTACCGATTTCTAATAAAACTCCCTTCAATGAGGTACACGGAATCGGTGGAATATCGCAAAAGATTTTAGGTGTCACTTCCTTACAATTTACTTCCCGCTTTGATGATAACAAGATGTATCAAATTAAACCGCTAGTAGTACCCACATTAACGGGACAATTACCCGAATCATTCATAGATATTTCCAAAATAAATTTCTTATATAAAATACGCTTAGCCGACGATTCATTTCACCAGCCTGGTGATATTGACGTCTTATTAGGAGTGAACACTTATTTATAAATTTTATTATCTGATAAAATAATTAGTTCGCAATCTCCCAGTGCCATTGAAACCTCACTTGGTTATATAATTTTAGGAGAAGCGGAGACTGACATCCGCTCTGGCATACCGCGTTCTTTCTTAACTTCTTCTCCTAACGATAATTTAAACCAAACCGAACTTACAAATATGTTAGAAAAATTTTGGAAATTAGAAGAATTGCCGCAAAAAACTTATTTAAGTCCCGCTGAACAGGAATGTGAAAACATTTATACGTCCTCAACTCGTCGCAATACGATCGGACGGTATACGGTCGCCTTGCCCTTTAAGGACTCACCAAATACATTAGGTGATTCGTTCATAAACGCTAAAAAACGCTACGCTCTCTTAGAAAAACGCTTTATTAAATATCCTGATCTTCGCACCCGCTATGATGAGGTTATTCATGAATATATTGATAAAGGTTATTTATCATTAATCGCTTTTAATAATAATTGTTCACCTTCACAACCGTGTTTTTATCTCCCTCATCATCCTGTCATACGTAATGATAAAAGCACTACTAAACTGCGTATAGTGTTGGACGCAAGTGCTAAGTCAGATAATGATATTTCATTAAATGATATATTACACAGCGGACAAAATTTACAGTCGGATATTTTTAATATTTTATTAAACTTAAGGGTTTACCGCATCGCTTTCTTTGCCGACGTTAGGCAAATGTACTTATGTATAGAAGTACAGCAATCGCACCGTGCGTTTCAACGCATTCTTTATCGTTTTCCTGACGAGAAAGATGTACAAATGTATGAATTTAATCGAGTTACTTTCGGTTTACGCTCCTCGCCTTTTCTTGCGCTCCGCACGTTACGTCAGCTCGCGTCTGACGAAAGGGAGTCCTATCCTCTGGCTGCATCGGTGGTCGAGAGAGATATTTATATGGACGACCTCGCATCCTCCGCACCCTGCGTTGACATCGCTGTCGACGTGGCCACTCAGCTAATTCAAATGTTCCATCGTGGTGGATTTGAGTTAGTTAAGTGGACAAGTAATAGTTCAGAACTATTACAACATATTCCCGCAACGCATTGTCAACTGGAAACCGTTTCCTTTGATGACGATAATATTTTAAAAATATTAGGGCTTCGTTGGCATCAAGCTAACGATAGCTTTTGTTTTCTCGTGTCCCCGCCACCGCTCGCATGCACTAAACGTGCAATCTTATCCGCAACCGCTCGCTTGTACGATGTTTTAGGATTAGTTGGTCCAGTTATTCTTTTCGCTAAACTTTTAATTAAAGCCTTATGGATTCTCAAACTTGATTGGGACCAGACTCCACCCGCAGATGTTGTCAAAACGTGGCAACACTATATTTCAGAGCTACCTCTGATATCGCGCTTACAGTTCTCACGTCATATGCGAATTGATAAAAACTCGCAAATTTCGCTACTCGCGTTCGCTAATGCCAGTGAAAAGGCATACGGCTGCGTGATTTACTCGCACGTAGTTAATGGTGACGATCCACCAGTAGTTACGTTGCTCTGTTCCAAGTCCAGGGTGTCTCCCTTAAAAACGGTTACGCTGCCTAGACTCGAGTTATGCGCCTTAGTGTTACTCGCTAAATTAGTAAGTACCGTTTATGATACGCTATCCGCGAGACATCCGATTGATAAAATTTACGCGTTCTCGGATTCTGAAGTCGCACTCTGTTGGGCGTGCTCTTCACCGCACCGATTTAACACCTTCGTTGCTAACCGTATTTCGCAGATACAGTCTTCTTTATCATCTGATCAATTTTATCATATCGCAGGATCAGAAAACCCCGCTGACCATATTTCCCGCGGACTATTACCGTCGCAAATAATAAATTGTGATCTTAGGCTCAATGGTCCCGCGTGGATTACACTACCTAGTAGTGAGTGGCCAATAAAACAGTTATCTTCTCATTCTACAAATTTACCAGAACAAAAAACTGTTTCTCATACCGTTAGCAATAGTCAAGAACATCCTCTTATCTCGCTTAGTTTGAAATTTTCAAAATGGAGTAAGTATATCCGTTCGGTAGCTTACGTATTAAAATTTATAAATAAATTACCACGCAATAAAACGATAACCGCTTCTGACTTGGAACACGCTGAAACTATCATAATTAAAGTCGTACAAAATATCGCTTTTTCTGAAGACATAAAAAATATACAGAAGGGCTTACCTTGCTCTTCCGCATTACGTAAATTATACCCTTTTGTCGCGGACGATCTACTCCGTGTGGGTGGACGTCTACAATATTCGTCATTGTCACAATCGCACAAGCATCCAATATTGTTACCGAAGAATGGGCTTATTATAGACCTTTTGATTGATCATTATCATTATAAAAACTTTCATGCTGGCCCGCAGTTCTTACTCGCTGCTCTACGCGAAAAATATTGGATACTTTCCGCACGTCGCATAGTCAGATCTCGCGTTCATAAGTGCAACGTTTGCTTTCTAACACATTCTCAACGCAGTTATTAAACTTTTCGGAAAAACTAGTAAATATTATTTCAAGTAATCATTCTGATAAGTACATAATTTTGGGGGATTTTAATTTACCTAATATAACTTGGACAAATTCTGATAGTGACGGCTATTTGTCACCTGATAATATTCAGGGTGAATCGCAAACAGACTTTATTGATAAATTACAGTTATGTAATTTGTCTCAGTATAACTCCTACTCTAACTGCAAAGGCAGAATTTTAGATTTAGTGTTATCAAATAGTGACGTATCTGTAATGCACTGCAGCGACCCCCTAGTACCAGAGGATCCATACCATAAGGCCCTGTCTATCTCAGCTAGTTTTGTCCAGTTGCATTCTCTTCAAAGTCAACCTCGGAAGAAATTTATGTACATGAACGGAGATTATGAATCCATCCTAGGTAAATTGAACCAAGTTAATTGGGAATATGAATTTACTAATCGGTCCTTAGAGGAGGCTGTCCAATATTTTTATAGTCATTTAAATAATCTACGAAATCAGTTTATACCTAGTAAGCTAATCAAGTCTACCAAAAAATATCCTCCATGGTATAAAACCCCATTAATAAAAATATTAAAAGAAAAGCATAAATATCATTCTAAATTCATTAAATATAACAATTATTCCGATTTGGAATCGTTTAATATGTTGAGAGAGAGGGCGAAGCTGCTCGAAAGCGAAATGTTTGATAAATATATTTCGGATATTGAAAACAACATCAATAAGAATCCTCAAGCATTTTGGTCCTACGTCAAAAGCCTCAAGCTAACAAACACTTACCCTTCAGTCATGACATATGGAAACGAAACTTCTAGCGATGGATCTAAGATCAGTAACATGTTTGCAAATTTCTTTCATTCAAATTTTTTACAAAACGATAACCAGCTGTCTCTTAACGAGTGTATAACAGATAACACTTCTTGTTTGTCTTCCTATACTTCATCAGATATTGCTTCAGTAGATATAAATAGGTCTGAAGTGTACAGACTATTGAAAAGTTTAGATTTAAAGAAGTCGGCAGGCCCAGATAATATACCTGCTATATTTATAACAAAATGTGCTCACATTCTTGCTACTCCACTATCGTTACTGTATGCTAAATCTATTCGAGAAGGGACTGTTCCGTCGATATGGAAATCAGCATATATAACACCCATCCATAAGAAAGGACCTAAAAACCAAATTGAAAACTACAGGCCCATATCCAAACTTTGTCTTTTTGCTAAGGTCTTTGAGAAGATAGTACATAATCAAATTTATGCGACACTTAAACAAACTTTTATCCCAGAACAGCACGGCTTTCTGAAAAACAAATCCACAACATCTAACCTTCTCATCTGTAGTGATTTTATATCAAAATATATGTCTGAACCTGCTCAGGTGGATGTCATATACACTGATTATACCAAGGCCTTTGACAGGATAGACCATATTATTCTTCTGAAGAAAATCATGGCAGCGGGAATAAGGGGGAACCTTTTTAGGTGGTTTTGTTCTTACGTCATCAATAGAACTCAAACTGTAGTCCTTAACGGTTATACATCTGACACAAAGCCTATTCCATCCGGGGTTCCTCAAGGATCTTTGCTTGGACCACTCTTATTTGTAATTTTTATTAACGATATCCACACCTGTTTTACCTATTCTAAAATACTTCTTTATGCGGATGACATGAAGATACTGAGTGTCATTCGTTCAATTGAGGATACTTTTAACCTTCAAAGGGATCTCGATTCGTTTTATAATTATTGTTTAAGCAACCGTCTAGACCTGAATGTCTCTAAATGTTTCGTTTGCTCATACACACGTAAACCGGACCCCATACAATTTGAATACAATATCAACAACACTACTTTGACTAGAGTCAATAAAATTAAGGACTTAGGTGTCACATTTGATTCTAAGCTTCTCTTTAACACTCATATCGATAATATAGTCGCGAAAGCCTCAAAGGCCCTTGGCTTTATTATACGTATAACAAGACAGTTTAAAAACATCAAAACTCTCAAAATTCTGTATTGCACTTTTGTCCGTAGCCATCTCGAATACGCTTCTCAGGTTTGGAACCCAAGTTATGACATCTATATCAATCGCATTGAACGCATACAAAAACGATTCCTTGGGTTTCTACGATACCGTAGCAAAATCTCTGATATAAGTTATAGGGAACATTGTTCTAAGCAACATTTACTTCCTCTGCAAGAGCGCAGACGTATAGCTGACTTGACTTATATAGTTAATATTGTAAATGGCATGGTAGATTCGCATGAATTATTAAGTAATCTAAATTTCCGTGTACCCAGATCAAAAAGAATAACTGCTCCTTTGTTCATTCCTACGACTAAAACTAAATATAGACAAAATTCATTCTTTTCCAGAGCCTGTAAATTGGTTAATATTGTTAGTCAAAAAAATAATATAGATATATTTCATACTAATTCTTCAAAAATTAAAAAAGCGATGAGACAAAATTTTTTTAGTAATAAACAGTAATTTAAAAAATAAATCTACAAAAGCGCCATATATCTATTAATACTTATAACTCTTTTCTACTTTTCTTTTATATCTATATTGTTTTTTTTTTATATATATATCTGCTGGCATTTGTATATTGTATATCTATGAACATTCTATAATTCTTTCGACTAATTTTTTCTACTCTATCACCTATCTGCGAAAACTTGTAAATGGCTTTCCTTTTACTGCTCAACATAACATAAATATTGTAATAGCTGTAAGTTTTCCTAAGAAATAAATAAATAAATAAATAAATAAATAGCTGAAGCGATTACTAGCCAACCTTCATCACTGCGTATGTCCCCTTGTCCAGACACTAACGAACACATGAACAAATAATGTTTAATAAATAATATGTTTGTCCAAGTTGGGAATCAAGCACTTAGAACCATAGTAAGGATTGCTAGCCACTGTTCTATCCAGTCAGTCATTCTAAAAATATTCATTAGGTACTGTAGTGTCTATGCATAGCGGGCACTCTGTGGCTAGCTGCGAGCGAGTGCAGATGTGCGCTCTGCGTATTCATACCTGACCTATTACAGAGTAAAGCGTGTGTATTATTGATCCTCCGAACACTACAGGTACTACCACTTGTCTGTCGTCTTATTGACACCACCAATAACAGCATTTAAAATATTCGTGAGGTCAGACCATAAGCGGTCTGACCTTATCCGCCCTTGTGTTCCACCAAGGGGCCTAGCCAGGTCACCATGACTGTAACATAAAAAGAAAAAAAAACAATATAAGTGTTCTATTGTGTAACATACCGATAGCAAATTTATGTATGAATTAAATATTAATTAATTAATATAACTCGGATTAATATAAACGTTTCCATATACTCAAGCAGTGTTGACAATTGTTCAGGACTTGCCCGCACTCTTGAATCCATGTTTTATCATTAAAAATTAACATACAGATTACTTCAGCATCGTTTGGAACATCTGCCACTTATAAAAATAATCATTTGCAAACAACTTTTAATTGTATTAATACTCCACTTATTTACCACTATAAAACTCTATATTGTTTTTATTTTAAATAACGACAACGCGACGCAACACCACTTGGTACTTTAAAATTAGGTGCTTATTTTATTACAATTCCACAATATGTTAAATCTCTTTGCGGTCTAAAACCAAGAAACTCTTAAAACGGTTATGCCCCATTCGGGCAGCCTTCCTTGCTTAAATCCCGACCGACCAACATCAACCACTTCCCCGCTGTTTTAATTTCTCACTCAATCAGTGCCATGGAGTCAAGATTCTGAATTTCTCACAGTAATACTTCGTGTAACCCGAAAGTATTGTGTGATGACTGTCAAGTGGATTCCGAAAATAATGGCGTCTTTGTTCGTAATATAAATCAAATAGTTTATTGTAAATTCCAAACCCTAACACTACATTCACTGTTCACAATAAGCAATTTTCAATTTCGCGGTTTGTTTTGTTGATCCAATTTGACACTGACTGACGGCTACATTTTAGCCAATATTATTTTTCTTAACGAATAAACATTTCGTCACATCGATCGCGACAATGGTGGTTCATTGGCTAGGAAATTTTTATCGTTATCTCAGAGTCGATGACGAACTTAGATATCTTTTCGCTACAAAGCGATGTTACTTTGGCTAAGGCCCCTGACACTATTCGCATGCATATGCCTTTGGAAAAGATTTAATGCTCGAGCAAAGAAGTGGATGGATAAACAAATATCGGTACGTTAGGCTTCCCGCCCACGTCCGATAATCGGTGACCGATTTTTTGTAGGAGAAAAATAGAACGTACTGATAGCAATGGTGCAACGCACACGTCCTACAAAAAGTCGGTCAAAAATAAAATCGGAGGAAAAATCGGCCCGATTATCGGTCCTACAAAAAGTCTGACGTGGGCGGGAAGCCTTATGCAATGCAAAACTTAACAAGTGTAACGGCAATGGTGCCAGTGCAGACAGCACAAACATCTTTACGTCTTAATGTTTTATACTTGCATACGTGTAATGTAACTTTTAAATGCAATTGTAATGTTTTTGCCATACCTGATACCTGGTAAATAAATATTTTCATGAACATATCGTCCTATTACTGCAAATACCGACAATCTGCAAAAAACGCGTTTTGAGAAATCGACAATTGAAAGTTTGAATACTTGTTTATATTTTTTGATGTTAAAAAGATGCATTGTATTTTAAATAAAGCTAAAACCTATGTTATCTTGTTTGCTATTTTATTGCACAATGCATGTAGACTGTTAAACTACATTAAAATAACGTTAAAAAAATATAGTCTGCCATATAACTGTTTTTTCCTGTAAAAATATAATCTTGTTTATTTCTTGACTAAAAGCATCAATATCTAAAAATCAACTTAAAACGAATTTATTAGATATATAATTTACCTACAAGCAACAGGACAATTAAAAAAAATCACAAGTTTTCGAGTTATTTTTATTTTATTGAAAAGATTCAATTGATTTCAAGATTGAATTTCAACTGCCAGGTCTGCTGGAAGAAATTTCAGTTTGAAATAAGCAGTGCCTATGTACTATAGATTTATATGACGTTTTAATTTAAGTTTATTCGTGTACATAAAATTTTTTTAAATAAATAAATAAGTTATACGATATGTTGTACAGGTGTACAACATTTCGGGATTCCTTACATATGGTGCTTTAACCCCGCTGAATATGAATGATTTCAGGGGTATTTTTAAATTTAGTTTGTATACATACTTTGCGACAATACTCTTATGCATGGACATATGCTTTAAGTGGAAATTAATACAAATAAAAATATAACTTGTTGCATGATGTTAAAGTAGACTAACCGTTACTTATTAACTGCACCGCTGTGGCTAAAAGGGCAATAATAGTCAGTTAGTGGTTGATTGAAATGAATGTAGACGTTTTTTACTGTATTATATTTATTTATTTATACAAAACATTACATTAAATTAACTAATCCTCCTCCTCGCTACTGGTTTTAGACGCCGCGACATCGGGAACTCGATCCACAATGTCATTTTCACATTTAAGTGCGAGAAACCATCCATGGTATTCTTCCGGAATTACGCCTTTATGACATAAGCTTGCCAAATCTTTTTTCTTTGCCGCGGAGATCGCTAGGGGCATGTTGTACAATTTTTGTAAACGGTGGCTTTGTGCCATGTTTTCTGGTGTCGGTGGTGGTTCTACGAAATTGGGGTTCGATCTGCTACGCTGCTTCCCTTTTCTTGTGCTGTATCTCGTGCCAGCTTGAGGAGATGTCGGCTTGTGAAATCTTACTGCGGGAACCCTGGTGTCAAAGTTTAAATAATCAGACACGTCATAGTTGAAATAAATCCTATGATCGCCCTTCAAAAATTTCATTTTTTTAATTTTCAGCCACAACACTTTGTTGCCGTTGCAATCTTTGGTTTTATTTTTTAATGTAGCTTCAGCTAATAGCTTTAGATCGTAGAACTCATTGAATTTAAATTCTTTTACATTATACGGGGCTTTTTTTACTTTTTATTACCGACTTTGTACATGTCTTTCGACCTGGCACTCTTAAAAATGTTCGTCCAGTCTGTCAACGAAAAAATATCCTTATGCTTCTTTGCACTTCAATGCTGCTATGCATTGAGTCGGCTTCCATGTAGGAGTGCCCCGACTCCAGAAATTTCTGCTCAATGACATGCAGGTGGTCAATTTCGTTAACAGCCCAAAATAAAATTGCCGCAACATTTTGGTTGCGATTTTGCCCACCGCACGTGTCGGAGAATAGGGACACATGTGTTATGTCAGTAGAGATGCACTTTGACAAATAATAGTACAATATGGTACCGATTTCAGCGCTGCCCTTTTTACCATGAACTTTGGACCAGGGAAAGCAAAAAGCGTTGTTCGGTAAAGCGCTCTCATATATGGTTAAATTGTATACGGTCAGCTTACGAACGTAGTAAAGCAAGCCTATCTTTGAAGTATGTATTTGCAATATAGCCTGCAAGTCGAAAGAGACAGATAAAAAGGTTTGGTCAGTCTCTGCTCTCTGTTTGTCTTTTTCCTTTTCAGCTGCACATGCAATTTTTTTCTGTATGTGTTCGTCGTAAGACTGCTCTAAGTCAACTTTAGCTGCATCCTGTGTAAGAAGAAACTTGTTGCAAATCTGGCACTGGTCTTTTTTCGGAACAAAGAAACTCAAATTAAACTGAGTTGCGAATATTCTTCGGTATGTTATGGCAGACACAGGGTTGTTGTTGCCATGCTTTTGAATATAAAGCTCGTACATTTTATCGATAGAAAGTGTGCTTTGTAAATATTTACGTTTTGATTGCTGTCTCACGTAATGACCAGCCATAGTGGGAAATGAATTGATATAGTCAACCACTTCTTGGACTTTTTCCGGTGGAGTTTTGTTCGGGGGAGTTAGGTGTCCTCGTCCATCTGCGCCATCGTAGAATCCAAGCTCATCTCTATGTTTGATAGCATCGCTGACAACTGAATGTGAGATGCTCAAAGTAGAGCACAAAAATTTCTGGCATACTTGCCGTTTCTCGGAGCCTATGTCAAAGAAACACTTCGTACTATAAGGTCTAACTGAGCGTTTTCTGTCAACGACGACTCTCTTTAATGGGAGGACTGTTAGACGAGCCAGCAAGAAGTTTTTCTTACTTTGGAAATCCAAATTCCAGTACATTCTGCAAATCTTGGATCGGTCTTGTTCTATCGAAGTGTTTATCAACACTTCTGTACATTTAAAGGTGCATTTTGCACAGTCGACTGTCTTAGGGACTTTTGGGGCTCTTATTTGGTTATTTGTGGTATAAGATAATCCTTCTGCACGTCTTTTTCATGCGATGTTTTTTTTTAAGTTGTTAGAATCAACTGCACGCCAACGGCTTATTGTTTTTACTTGATCCCAAACTAACTCTAAAACCTCGGATAGTATCAGTGTCGCGATCTCAGAAGCTGTATCATTATCTACCTGTACCTCTTCGGGCCGAAACACATAAGCGCGTTGCGGCGCCGCGCCGCTGAAATCGGCAGTGCGCTATAGCGGTGCGGCGCCGCAACGCACGACGCGAATTCCAGCGTTATGACGTCATACTTGTTGACAAGGATGCAGTTTGTTTCTAACTCTTGCAAACAACACGTGTCAACCGAGAAGCAGTTTTAAAATTAAAATGTCTGACGTTGACGTCGATCTGTTTATATCTTCGGTTCAGGAACACCGTTGTTTGTGGGATACTAGTGACGAAACCTATAAAGACAAATTTATAAAACAAGAAGCATGGAAAAGCATTTGTGAGATCGTTTATGTTGATTACAAGGAAAAAAACTCAACCGAAAAATCAAAACTGGGTAAGTAGTAACATAGTATTGTCTTAGGTTTACGCGATCACTATTCACAATAAAACTACAATTTTTACTGTAGTAAAAACGTAAAAATCTGATCCGCGGTTTAAATTGTAAAAATTGTAGTTTAATGTAAGTAGCATGTATCTTTTTTTTTTTAATCATATGAAATACACCATTTATTTTTATGCCCTATGCAAAAGATTTTCTCTAAGTTAAAATTATATTTTTTCTCGCGCTCTTATTCAAAAAGGTAAACAAATACTATAAATAAAACCAAATTGCCATTTAAATTGTTTATTCGCAGTTCACAACATGTTAAATAGTTTGAATCAAATGTATTAAGGTATTATTTGTATTTTGAACTGAGTAGGTATACGAACATTCATATTTTGTTTAATTGCCAACTTAGGGCGCCAACATCACTGGAAAAGTAATTACAAAAATCATTCCGTATTAGATGTGGGCTTAAATTATTTTCATTTGCTGTGGGCAAATGCAACATTTGCAGATCAGAATCATCAAAGATAATGTCATCGGTCGCTTGTACTCCATCTCGATTCAAAACAAAGTTGTGCATTACACAACATGCCTTGATAATGTCTGTCGCAAATTCGTATTGCACATTCATAGATCGATGAAATATGCGCCATTTATTGGCTAGGATGCCAAAAGCGCACTCGACATATCTTCGGGCACGACTCAGTCGATAATTGTAAACTCTTTGTTGTACCGACAAATGTTTCCCTGAGTAAGGGCGCATGACGTTATTCGAAATTGAGAATGCTTCATCTCCTACAAAAACAAATGGAGTTTCATTTTGAGAACCTGGTAAAGGCTTTGGTACAGGAATAGGTAATTTGCGTGTCATAATCAAATCATAAAGTTTAGAGTTCTGGAAAACGGTGGAGTCACTTTCCTTGCCATACGCTCCTATATCGACAAAAATGAATCTATATCTAGAATCTACAAGAGCTAATAAAACTATTGAATTATAGCCCTTATAATTGTAAAACAGTGATCCACTGTGCGCAGGACATGTAATACGGACATGTTTACCATCAAGAGCTCCTATGCAGTTAGGAAAATTTGCTTTCTTGTCAAACTCAATAGCGACATCTTCTAGAACCTGTTTTGTTATAGGAGGTATATTTTGACTTGATAGATGTTTCCATATGGCGCGACAAACTGTCCTTACAATTTTTGCTATTGTACTTGCTCCTCGGAAGTAATTCGTATGCATGGTTTTAAAGTCACTGCCGGTTGCTAGAAATCTAAAATGAAATAATAATTAGTAGGCAAATAATAAAATAATACAAATGTAGGTATAATCAAACTCAAACTGCGCAGGTAATAGTGTTGCTAAAGGAATAGATTTTCAAAGATAGACAGGTAGTTTTTCAAAGAAGTACTCAAGAAATATTTTACATTATGGTTGTTCTAGGCAAAGTCAATCAGTTTTTAACTTGCCTAAGTCAAGAAAAAGCAGAAAATTGTTCTTTTTCGGCGGCCAGCCATTTATATGAAATTGGATGGACCGAAAGTACTTATGAAAGTTATATCAAATTTTATATGTAATTTTATATGTAGTATAAATGGAATCTAGGGAATTTTAGTCTTTATTACTATTTTTCACTTGTGAAGTTATTTGTTGCAGGTAATGATTTAGTCAAGAAGTGGAAGGCCATAAAAGATAATTTTGCTAAATATCAAAAAAAACTAAAAGATGCCAATCGATCAGGAGCTGGAGCTGCAAAAATTAAAGAATATCACTTGAATAAACAATTACAGTTTTTGAAAAAGGTTTCACAAAATGCAACTGATTCCAGTTTATGTGTAGCGGAAGGAGATATTGAGAATGAAATAACGGCATTGCCTCGTTATAAAAGTCAACCACGAAAACGAAAGGCAGATGATAAAGATGATATTGAAGAAGATTTATTGGCAATATTAAAAACACCGGAGAATAGACATTTGCATTTTTTCAAGGGGATTTTACCATCTCTACAATCGTTAAATGAGAATCAAACATTGATATTTCAAAGTCGGGTGCTTCAAATATTAACGGACATTCTTCAACCTTCAATTCATCAAAATACACATCACGGCTATAATCAAGAATATCAGCATCAGAGTTATAATCAAGGATATTCAACTATGAGATACGATAATACGGTTCAGAGTGGCTACCACACTTCTACTCCTGGAAGTTCGATTACTGAACAGAGGACTACCTCATCATCAAACCAACAACGTCCAATAAATTCACCATTTTTACTGGACGAAACGTCAGCTACTTCCTATGTTTCACAAGATGAGGAGTTTGATTTTTCATAAATTGATCATTACATTTTTAAGGCCTATTAAAGTATTCTTAAAGTAAGAAAATTGTATAATGCAAAAAGCTTAATTTGATTCTGTCTTGTTTCATTTGAACCTGGCTTTGTACCACTAGGTACCCCCAAACCATGAACACTAGTGATGCAAAATTTTTATCGACACCCCGCTAGTACCACAGGTGTATAAAGCCAGGGGTACAAATAAAACTAAACATTTGATTCCGAGTGCCATAAACATCAATAAAAAAAATAATAAGAAACCTATTTGTTTTACCTTAAAGTTAAGCCCAGCATTTCCAAAGCAGTAACTGGTTTCCTTCCTTTATTTTTTTTCTTCTGTATATATTTTGATAACTCGCTTAATAGCTCTTCAAATGATGATATACTCATTCTAAAGTAGGCAACAAATTTTTTTTCGTCTATCTTTAATGCTTCGTATTTTTTAGAAAAGAACTCGCCATTTGGATTCATACCCTTACTTAATGGATGTATCCAGTATCTTCTTTGCCGTATTTTTAAGATAGAATAATGTCTTCTTAATAACAAATAAGCAATAAGTTTATTACGATCCATCGCAGAGAGACGTCTATCCACACTCAAAAATCACGAGAAAATGGTTACCCTACCATAATGCCCTGTTTCGCGACGCCGCAACGCGGCAACGCAACTGCCGATTTTGGCGTTGCGGCGCCGCAAAAATAAGCAGTTTGCGTTATGTGTTTGGGCCCTTCGTGTTGATGGCTGGTGCCAGGCTGTGGTGATGTAGTGAATGATGGAACGTTTGCTTTAGCGTTGGCGTCTAATAAATTCTGCACTGTAATTAAGTCATCATCATCATTACTGATACTACTAGGAGAGCCATGCTGATCCTCTGGGTGGTAGGTGGGATTGGTATCAGAAAGATCTCCGCCAAATAACGACACTGAGTCTGATGATGTTTCGGATATGCGCCTTGCAGGCAATAATAATGACCTAACCTGAGACTGTGGTGATTCTTGATCTGACTCTTGTACACATTCATCAGAAAAAACATCGCTTATTATTTGGTTCATCTGATTGGCAATATTTTCTTGTAACTCATCGAGGTCTGAAGCTCCTCGTTGTTCTACTTCTGATTCGCGGACATCTAGAAAAAAATACAATTTTTTAAAATAGTTTTAAGTTACTTAAATTTACCAATCGGCCTCATATGCTATCCGGAACCTATGTTTAAGTGACATAGTATATTTACCCAACCGAAAGAAATTTTGTAACATCGCCATCTACTACCTTATTATGTACAGTCGACTACCAACATGCAGAGTGCCGGCATTATCACGTGTTCAACTACCTACGTTAAATACTATAGTGCCAATGGTAATTACAGTCAATTTCGCCAATGTCCACACAAATATCCATGAAAACATGTGAACACAACCCTATCTTCAGAGGTTTAAGAGCGCGTTTACATATTTTTGGAATGGATATAAATGGAACTGGACGAAAAAGAAAGTATGGTGAGTTTTTAATGTTTTATTGATAAAATGTAAATGCATTGATAAATTTTATTTTATAGCTGCTGCCTGCCACGGAACGGAACCAATATCCGAAACAAAATAATTAGTAAATGATGTCCGTATAGCGTTGGCATTAGGGCCACCTCGACTCGACACATTTCGAATCATGGGTGTCGTTTCTTGTTCTTGTCTATGTTCTATATTTTGGTAACTTTCAAAATTTATACCATCTTTTTCTCTTACAAAATTATGTAAGACTGTACAAGCTTTAATTACTTGAATTGCTGTGTCTACGTTCAGATCTATAGCTCGATGGATTATTCGCCACTTATTTGCCAGAATACCAAAAGCGCACTCAACATACCTTCTTGTTCGACTTAGTCTATAGTTAAAAATCTTTTTATCAGTATTCAAATGTGTACCTCCATATGGACGTAGGAGATTAGGTGTTAAAGCAAAGCCTTCATCGCCAACAAGTATAAACGGTAATTCTTCGTGCAAGTTTTCATGAAGCGGTCTAGGCTTTGGTACATTTAAAGTACCATCATTGATCTTTTGCCAAAATGTACTATCCTTTAATATAGTAGAATCGCATTCCTTGCCATATGAGCCCACACTAATAAAAATAAATCGGTACTCTGAATCGACAACTGCCATTAATACAAAAGAATAATACTCCTTGTAATTAAAGAACATAGAACCACTCTTGGCTGGTTTCAAAATTCTGATATGTTTGCCATCTACTGCTCCAAGACAGTGAGGAAAGTTGGCTTTTCTTTCGAATCCTGAAGCGATGTCCTCTCATTCTCTCTCAGTATCAGGCAGCTTAAGGAAATCTGTCTTTAGGTTTTCCCAAATGACGTGGGTCATTTCTTGTATTAGTTTACTTATTGTCGAAACGCCTACTCTGTATGAGTAATGTATTTCTTTGAATGAACATCCTGAAGCTAAATATCTGAAAAAAAAGTATTTTTTGTTAATAGATTATTAGTTTATACGTCACCAATAAACAAATTGTATTGTTTTATGATATTTTTTTATTGATTTCAGGAAAACAGGTTTGAACTAAATGGAATAATATACGAGATTCGTGGCTTAAGACAGTAAAGAAACAAAAAGATGAGTCTAAATCTGGATCTTCGGCCAAAAAGACACGAAATTATTTATTTCACGAGCAATTAATGTTTTTGAAAAAAGTCTCCGAACCTGTCTGTGGTCGACCACCACATGAGTCAGTTTCAAAAAAAGCAAGAACCGAGACTGAAGTAGGCATGGAATCAGATTTTCGTTCACCTTTAATTAAAGATAAAAGAAAAATTGATAGTTTTTGGACTACAGAATAAACCCAGAAAAGGAAAACCATCATCTGTCTTTTTTCAAACGCATTATACCAATCTTGAACACTTTAACTATCGAAGAGACTTTAGAATTTCAAGCTAGCGTCATGACAATGTTGCAAAAAATTAAAAGTAGGAATTATGAGAGACCAAATTACGGACATTGGCGTGATTCATATAATCAGATGACCGGACCAGATCAGTATTCTGGAAACTACACACATAATAGCGTCAATCAACTGGCAACTCCCACACACACACATTATATATATTCACATTATTTTGCACAGTGCTCCCGATTACATGGTAATTAATCGACATTATGAATAAAGAAAAGTTAATTGAAGAAGTGCGAAGATACAATTTCCTCTACGATGCCAGTGACGTAAAATACGCTGACTCTAATAAAAGAGATCAAGCATGGAAACCGATTGGAATTTGATTTTGTTTCTGATTCGAACTCTAATTCGATTCGTACTCGATGATGGTGTACTCCCGAACCAAATCGAATCGAAAAACACAAGATCGAGTTGTGATCGAACGTTATCAGCGTCGTTAGGTGTATCCGGTTGCTGACGTCACAGTCAAGTGCGAGAAGAACGTAGATGTAGATTAACTAACGAAAAACGTACTTAATTTAACACATTTCTTTCAAAAATCGCTGTATTTATTGTTTACATACATTCATCTTAATGCCGATGTTGGTATAAATTGTATTTTCGATTGAGAAAATCACTTTTAATTGCTTTAATTTTATCTGTATCATGACATTTGCTACTAAATATTCTGTGCTCATAATTAAATCAGTGTCATGTCAGTGTAAGCTCGGAGTCAAATAAAAAAAAAACGCTAAGTTAAAAGGGAAGATTTATGAACCACTTGGTTAATATTCCGTGGAAGACCCATTATTTTGGAACTATATTTCGCGCTGTAGCTACTTATATAATCCATTAAATATAGCTTGATACCTGTGACGTTAGAGACTTCGTTTTAAAGACGGCTACAATAAACTTGTTGAAAAAGTTCAAGTTTTTTAAATATTAATAAGACATTTATTTATAAATCTAGAACACTTTTTTTAAATGAACATGTTATTAAAGAGATAATAGTAAAAACAAAGGTAATTTAAGTTATTTATTTTAATTTATTATTTTTTGTTAGCTTACTTCGTAAACGCTTTTCGCAGCCTGGCAGGGATGTGTAATCGACTGACATGCGAATATCGATAAAGTAAATGTATGAAAATTTCATTATTATAAACGGTATAAATGATTAAATATAATAATGTTTACACCACAAATTCGTATTTTTTAAGTCTGGCAATACCTACTGCTTTCGCATGCAGCGAACAAGCGGGCGCCATCTTTTTTAAGTCAATACGAGTGCCGACGCGACGCCTTGTATACTCTACCGCTACGTGATTAATATTGTTTTGTCTTTATTGCTGTTACTATGCTAAGTTATCTCTTCCTATTTGTTATTTGTTTTTTTTGCACCACAATGCCGAAAAGAACAAAAAAAAAACTGTTTTGAATAGTGAAAGTCGCGGGTTTGTAATCCGTTTGCGCGAGTATTTTGAGCGCGAGAATCAAAATGGCGGACCGCTACTACCATTGGAGCAAGTTTGCAATAGAGTTGCTGACGCTCTTGGTATCGGACGAGCTACAGTGTCTCGAATTAGTAAAGAAAAGTATGGAGAATTGTCAACGGTGATGGCGGCCCAAGATGAGGGTGATAAAATATTATCAACTCCTAATAAAAAAAGGAAGAAAGTTTCGCCAGTCACCGAAATTGACGATTTTGACGCTGCCGCAATTCGAAACCATATTTATGCGTATTACGCACGTAGCGAATTTCCCACGTTAAAAAAATTAACCGTATCGGACATCGTCTGGTTTTGTACCCAATTGTATATTGGCGTTTAAATCTGTAAAAACAACAGAGTACCACGAAGAATTGGATTTTACAAAATTTAAGGAGTGGTTTCTAACTCTTTTAAACAATTTGAGTGAACCACATTTTATTCTGATGGATAACGCTCCATACCATTCAGTACAAAAAGATAAGGCGCCTACGACAAGGAATCGTAAAATTGAAATTATTACTTGACTGCAAAACAAAGGAATAGAAGCCAACAACAACATGCTCAAGAAAGAATTGTTAAGATTAGTTAGCATTCATAAGCCCCACACTCCACACCACACCGTCATCCGTTTACCACCATATCATTGCCATTACAATGCAATAGAGCTAATCTGGGCTCAAGTGAAAGGTTCATATAATCTAAAATAATATATAAAAGGTTACAAAGAATGTATACTTGTAGGTTTTTAGTTTAATCGAATACGGTTTTTTCTAGGTAACGCTGCCAGACATAATATAGCACCGCCTTTCACAGCAAACAAAATGTTGAACATTACTACATGAACCTTGTGTACACGTAAATGCCGATGATTAGAAAAAGGTAGTTGAGAAGACAAAAAATGTGATTCAAAAAGATTGGGAGCGTGATCTTCAGTTTGACAGCATATGCGATCAAGAATTAATTATTTATCTGCAGGACTGCTCCAGTGATGAATCTGAATTTGACTTTGAGGTTGATCTCGGCTGTACACCTTTCAACAATTAAATTTTTAAATACCCTCCAATTCATCTTTCATTTTAATTCTTCTCTCTTTTAATGTCGTTAAAATGTATTTTTTTTTATAAAGGTAACTCATTTCGATATGAATATCGATAAAATACGAAAGACGTCCCATACCTATTAAATGTCATTATGACAAACGTCTCAGGTATCAAGCTAGATTTTATGTACTATAAGTTATAACATCACACAGCTTTGATCAAGATTCAAGTGGCAACAAAAATATTTGGTGAAGTGGCAAGGTCTTATTTTCTTAATTTTATGAGTACAAAAACTGTGAGTTTTTAGTGTTTTACTTGGCATTATGTTTGTTGCCTGACAGCAAAGAGTACATTTATATCTACGGACTCGAGAACTGGGCGCGCATTCTGGAATAGACCGGGAAACAAGCAATAGCTCTGAATATTTAAAATTTAAACATAGTAAAAGTCTTTACGTTTTTAGTGTGTTACTTTAAGGTGATTAATTTATCAAACTTTGCTTTGAAATAATTTAAGTCCACGCGTATATCATTTTAATATCATAAATATTTTACTGTCAGTTATATACAATATGTCTCGATCTCGTCCCTCATTTCTGCAAATAGAGAAACTGATAGAATTCCTGGAAAATAATCCAGAAATTACTACAGAGTATATGCAGTCGGCGCAGGCATGTTATGTTGCCAAAATGAAATGGGACGAGATCACATTAAAATTAAAATTCAATGGGTGGCACTGTAAAAGACTTAAGTCATGGGCAAAAGTAAGTACAATAAACACCATTGAGGTGTATTTATTTATTTATTATTTATTTTATTATTTATGTACACACAATAATTTACAGGACAGGTACAGTAGGGATATAATGTAGAAAGGTACTGCTTATCTCTAATGAAATTTCTTCCAGCAGACCTGCGACTGCCAGGTGTCATAATATTATACATATAACTTTATTATTATGCAAATTATTAGTGACTCAATGGCCTAGTTGGTTACCCTGCCTGCAAGCGAGGGGTCTTTGGTTTGATTCACCTCGATACCTTCTGTGTTCTTATACTATTTTAAAATGCAAAAGACATTTTCAGTTTTGGGCTGATAAAAAATAAGCCCTAAAAAAATTAATAGCACAGAGAAATGCGTCTGCGCGACGCACTGGTGAAGGGGATGAGCCACTGCAGCCTCTCTCCGAGACGGATGAGAAGTTGTTAAGCCTGATGGGAGGACCCAACTTCGCAGAAGTTGACCATGAATTCAGTGTTCCATTGTGTATGTATACCAGTAAGCTTTTTGTTTTGATATTTGTTTATTAGATATTCTGTTCTTAAAACTGTAACGATAGTTATTTATTTTATCAATAGGAACAAGAATTGATGCTTCAATGCCCCAAGAAGGACAGGGTGGGGAAACACAAGAAGAGGTGATATACCAGATTCATGTGGTACCCACTCTTTCTACCTCACAAGAGGCCCTGCCTACCCAGCCACCATCAAGTAGTCAACCGCCTCTTCCTTCAAGTAAACGTTAATGTTATTAATTTAACATTTAAATATTAGTAAATAATATAAAAATATCCGGAAGACCGAGCTTTGCTCGGTTTAGTGTTGCTTAACAACGCCATTTACTGAAGTAGCTTTAGTATTGCTACTTGCCAATAGATGTCAGGAAGAGTATATTGTAGAAGTTTATCATTGCCTGAAAACACCGATAAAACGACATTTTCTAAAAATGAATCCTAGTTAGATCGATTTATCGCCCCCGAAACCCCCTATATATTAAATTTCATGAAAATCGATGGAGCCGATTCCGAGATTCCAATTATATATATCGGTGAGGCCATGAATCTCCAGTGAAGGTCCAGGGACGGACCTCTTTATTCTACAGCGCTTGCCTGATGCAGAGGCTGGCATATAAGAAATGTCATGTCATATTTAGATTAGGGAATTGTCAAGAATGTAGAACAGATTATTATTGATCACGTAGTTGATTAAGTACTGTGTGCACGTAGTGTTGAAGTACTTTGGAATATTGATGTGAATGTTAGGAGAACTGGAAATATATCATGGTGCATATATTTAGCAGAAGGAGGTATTCTATGGTGTTGGTTATGAAATGATATTCCTTCTACTTTTTACCATGATATATTTCCAGTTTTCTTAACATTCACATCAATATTCCAAAGTACTTCAACACTACGTGATCAATAATAATCTGTTCTACATTATTGACAATTCCCTAATCTAAATATGACATGACATTTCTTATATGCCAGCCTCTGCATCAGACAAGCGCTGTAGAATAAAGAGGTCCGTCCCTGGAGATTCATGGCCTCACCGATACGGCTATCCTGACGTGCGCTCGTCCTCGTGCGCGTATTAATTTATCTTGGTACGTCGTCACTGGATCAAAGCATGTGGTCCGCTCTAACTACTGGGTCTGAAACTCGTTGTTTTTGTATTCACTCACGCGGCCATCGCTGACGACCCGCACGGCCTCGTGTGGATATTAAGAATTCTGTAAAAACAGTCTCAACAGTATCTTGCTCGGCTATTCTGACTACATTAACGTCACTCATATTCATTTTATCATCCATCATTATTAATTTATAGTCAAGAATAATTCGCTCATTAAGTCTGATATTTTTTAAATGTGGACACTTAAAACATAGTGGAAAGATCTATGCTCTGGCCGTTTGGTTATCAATCTGGTTCATAAAACTCTACGAAACGTCGCAATTATGTCATTGTCGTCTGGTCCGGTTCAAACCCTGCAGACACCTGGCCCAGTCTCTCCAAGACTCTTCAGGTACATCGCCCCTTCAGTTCTATGCTGGCCCGGACTCTATTCACACTTCTTTCCATTTTTTCATTTTTTTGACACCTTTTTTACAACCTTTTTAACTCAATTTTTTTTGCAATTCCATTTTGTTACTAGGTACTCTTTTTTTTACCTTTCATTTTCACTTCTCTCTTTTTTTCACTCTTTTTTTTAGTAGGTCTGTTTTTACTTTCCTCTTTATTTTTTCTCACTTTTTTTTACAATAGCCATTGTTGCGACACATATTAAATCGATATCATCATATCATCATCATTCTTTTACTATACTACCAGACCGATCATAGTTTCTCTACGTGACTTACACCTGCAGCAGGCATGTTTCCAAGCAAATCATCGGTTTCAGATTAGCTCCTGGGTGTCTTTATTTCACGAGGCTAGCGTGGTAGATCATTATTTCATGTCTTATCGATTTTCCGCAACTGAAAAATAAGTAAGGTTAATTTGACTCGTATGATATCAGGTTACTCGTATGATAACACATTTGATGCTAGACTAAGGCTACTTATCTGCGATCCATACTCCTTCGGTCATCATGACACATTGGATGGCTTGGTTTATATAAACTCTAGCACCACTGAATCGCATCACTACATTTTGCATTGTCCACGTCGATTATATTATGAACATTTCATCGCGTTTTGTATTGTTTCATTTCTCATAGCAAAATTTTCTTCAAATGTCATCCGAACAGCGAACTAGTGTCATTCCTCATTTATTTTCCGATTTGTGGGCAGGTTTTTCCATCACTTCTGATTTAGCAGAAGGAGGTATTCTATGATGTTGGTTATGAAATGATATTCCTTTTACTTTTTACCATGATATATTTCCAGTTTTCTTAACATTCACATCAATATTCCTAAGTACTTCAACACTACGTGATCAATAATAATCTGTTCTACATTATTGACAATTCCCTAATCTAAATATGACATGACATTTCTTATATGCCAGCCTCTGCATCAGACAAGCGCTGTAGAATAAAGAGGTCCGTCCCTGGAGATTCATGGCCTCACCGATATATATATACAAGAATTGCTCGTTTAAAGGTATTAGATAACTCAGTACCTAATACAGTTGAATTGAAAAGTATAAAATAAATTGATAATTCAACTTATATAATTACACCATGACCTATTAGCAAGTATTATGGGTAACTACCAAGACATAGATATCACATTTAACAATTCTAACTATGCTGAATGATTTATGAATTGTAACTAAATTTTTACTCTATTGCAGCTCCTACACGAGCTTCACGCAGGCGGCGGATGGCCAGGACAACCCATCTGCAGACTGAGCGTGAACGGCTTATAAGGATTGAAGAGAAAAGATTCCATTATTTTCTCTGAATTAGCCAAAACAGCAGGTTGGCAGGGTATAATAAGTAGCATTAATAATTTACGTAATTCAATTACTTCTAAGGCAGAGAAGATAGCAGATGCAATAATTAATTAATAAGATTGACGCCACATGTGAAACTACACGAAAAAGGGGACTACACTGTAAACTAGCAGCCGTGGTTGGTTTCTAGCCGCTCCATGGCACAGGCTGAGGGTAGTCCTATTTCGTCAAGTGACATGGTACCCGCTAATTTTTTTATTTTTCATGTCACGCAATAACTCAGTAAGGTTACATTTTGTTAGTACTTTTTCTTTCACCGTTGTTTAACCTTGTAACCCATGTACCATGTTATTTTCATGACGGAATAAATGTTTCTTTCTTTCTTTCTTTCAATAAAAGAAAATAATAAATAGATTGTAATTATTTATTATGCGCTACCGTCGCATCGCTTACCTTTGAAGTGTACCGAGACGCGTTAGAACTTCGATTTTGAATTTTTTTATTACTTTTTAATTTAATTTTTTAGTTATAAGTGTTATAGTTTTTTAGTTATAAAATAGTTGTGCCATATTGGACGCATATTTTAACAGTGACAGGACACATACACCTTTTGTAAAGTGATTACGCGAAATAAGATGCTTATGTTAGTGGTGTGGTGGTACGTACTTAATGCGTGCGAATTAGAAGTAGGAACTATGCCTCGTTTTAATTACACAGCTGCTGAGTACGCTGATATGATCTAATGTATCTAAAGAACTTATCTTAAAAAAATTTTAAGGTTTGAAATAAAAATATTAAACTCTGCCGTCCGCGTCATCCCGTTTCCGATAGAGGGTGTATCCAAATTCTGTGTTTATTTTTTCGACGATATTTTCTGCGATAATATAAAAATATAATAACTGCCGCAGGGTATAATAAGTAGCATTAATAATTTAAGTAATGCAATTACTTCTGGGGCAGAGAAGATAGCAGATGCAATAAAAGAAAATAATAAATAGATTGTAATTTTATTATTTATTATGCGCTACCGCCGCATCGCTTACCTTTGAAGTCTACCGAGATGCGCTAGAACTTCGATTTTAATTTTTTTTATTACTTTTTAATTTTATTTTTTAGTTATAAGTGTTATAGTTTTCAACTTCGCAACTTCTTCAACGTCCATCATGTGCAATATTTCTCGAAACACTGACCGCAATAGAACCAAGACAATACGGTTAGCCGGAATACGGCGTGCCGTTACGGCCGCATCGCGTCCAGCCGCTAGTGCGTTGTAGGCCTTAGAGTTTCAATCAGGCGTGCTGTCACTGATCCAAAAAATTAAAAAGCAGCGCGTAAGTCAAACTCATCAAATTAATGAATGGCACTCACAGTCAAGAGATCACAGGCAAGAATTTATATATTCGTCACAAAACCAGAATGTGTATCCCCAGGGAACCATAATATTCTTCATTCAGGTGGATATGGGTATTCGACACGCCAACCCGCCGGATCAGCATCACCTGCTTGGTCACAAGTGTCACAACAGTCTAGTTCCACTGAAGATTCTGTCTTAGATTTTAATAATTTTTAAAGTCTACTAATTTTGATGTGAAACATCTATAGGCGAGGGGTAAACCTGACTTTGGCGCGGTGAGTGGCGACGCTTCGACGCACTATATTATTATGGTAGGGCAATATGAAAAAAAAATATAATAACACAATGTGGGTAATCATAAATAAACTTAGTTTGATAGGCTCTAGCATACAGTAGGACAAAAATGTTTCACATTTGCGAGCCGCCCCATGACGACTCACATTTTTTTGTTTTCAAAATTGTAAATTAGTTAAGGTTATTTCTTAAAATAAATATGCGTGAACTAAAACTGACTGCTTTATTTTTTCCTTTTAACAATTAATAAGAATAATATTATTTTTTTACCTTATAAATACAGGGTTATTTGTAACTTGACGTATTCCTGGCGGGAGCTGATGAAGGAGCCAAAATGCAAAATATTTGATGTTCATTTGTATGAGCAAAAAAAAATCTTTCTACTTGTGAAGATATTTGCAATTTAAATTTTTTTTCGTTATTTACCCGGATTTTTGCATTTAGGTACAAATTGAAAAAAAAAAACATTAAAAAGTCGAGTTACAAATAACCCTGTATAGATAAACTTTCTTCAGTACAAATGCAGTCTCTAAATTTTGTACATTGGTAGTTTATATTCACTGATATTTTAGCCAGTAGATCGTTGAATTCTAAAATATTGACATCCTAAAATAAATGAAAAACTTGATTTCGTCACTTCTCAATTCTGTTATTAGGTTCTGAAATGTTCCCAAACTAAATCATTCTCTCAAGATTGGGTGCACGTAATATTTTCTTTCCTTCACTCTCTTCTTTTGTTTTCTTCTTAAATACTTCTTCATAACAACAAGAACTTCGGTGACGTCCATCGTGCACAGTCGCCTCGCATAGTGCTTAAAATTAAACCAGCAGCCTTATTCCCGAAACCGATTCGAATTTGATTTTGTTTCTGATTCGAACTCGAATTCGATTCGTACTCGATGATGAAGGCGTACTCCCGAACCAAATCGAATCGAAAAACAAGATCGAGTTGAGATCGAACGTTATCAGCGTCGTTAGCCGTCGTTATGTGTATCCGGTTGCTGACGTCACAGTCAAGTGCGAGAAGTACGTAGATGTAGATTTATAAATAACGAAAAACGTACTTAGTTTTACACATTTCTTTCAAAAATCGCTGTATTTATTGTTTACGTGCATTCATCTTTATGCCGAAATTGGTATAAATTGTATTTTCGATTGAGAAAATCACTTTTAATTGCTTTAATTTTATCTGTATCATGACATTTACTACATTTGCTATTCTGTGCTCATATCAGCGTCATGTCAGTGTAAGTTCGGGTCAAATTTAAAAAAATGGGAAGATTTATGAACCACTTGAGTCCACTTGGATAATATTTCGTGGAAGACCCATTATTTTGGAACTTTACTTCGCGCCGTAGCCAGTATCCCACGGCTTCGATCAAGTGGCAACAAAAATATTTGGTGAAGTGGCAGGGTCATATTTTCTTAATTTTATGAGTACAAAAACTAAGAGTTTTTAGTGTTTTACTTGGCATCATGTTTGTTGCCCGACAGCAAAGAGTACATTTATATCTACGGACCCGAGAACTGGGAGCGCATTCTGGAATAGACCGGGAAACAAGCAATAGCTTTGAATACTTTAAAATTTAAATTAAAACATAGTAAGTCTTTACGTTTTTAGTGTGTTACTTTAAGGTGAGTAATTTATCAAACTTTGCTTTGAAATAATTTCGGTCCACACGTATATCATTTTAATATCATAAATGTTTTACTTTCAGTTATTTACAACATGTCTCGATCTCGTCCCTCATTTCTGCAAATGGAGAAACTGATACAATTCCTGGAAAATAATCCAGGAATTACTACAGGGCATATGCGGCCGGCGGAGGCACGTCATAGTGCCAAAATGAAATGGGACGAGATCACATTAGAATTAAATTCAATGGGTGGCACTGTAAAGGACTCCAAGTCATGGGTAAAAGTAAGTACAGTAAACATCATTGAGGTGTCATAATTGAACAGGCTTTAGGATTAATTCCTTCCCCCTGCTCCCTTCCACACACCACTCGCCATCATTTCGACGCTTGTCAGAGCTGTCAGAACTCAAAGACAGTGAGTGACATATATCAAACGTCAAATGCCGCCAAGCAGTTCGAACTCAACCGTTGCGCCGGCCGGCTAGAAACTTAACCCGCGCGGGGAAAGTCAAGAAAACCCTAATCCAAGGAAGAAAATCTTAACGCAGTGTATCGTGTGGTGTTTCCCTGTTATCCTGTAAGTGTGAGTACCTTTCCAATTGTAAATCTAACATCCTTAAGCCTGGGCCGTGAATCTGCGATTACTTGCCGGGCACATATCTTAACAATAATATTATATAACTTGATGCAAATTGTTAGTGACTTAATGGCCTAGTTATTACCCTGCCTGCAAGCGAGGGGTCTTTGGTTTGAATTACCTCGATACCTTGTGTTCTTAAACTATTTTTAAATGTAAAATACATTTTCAGTTTTGGGCTGATAAAAAATATGCCCTAAAAAAATTAATAGCGCAGAGAAATGCGTCTGCGCGGAGCACTGGTGGAGGGGTTGAGCCACTGCAGCCTCTCCGAGCAGGATGAGAGCTTGTTAACCCTGATGGGAGAACCCAGCTTCGCAGAAGGTGACCAGGAATTCAGTGTTCCATTGAATATACCAGTAAGCTTTTTGTTTTGATATTTTTTTATTAGATATTCTGTTGTTAATACTGTAACTATAGTTATTTATTTTATCAATAGGAACAAGGAATTGATTCTTCAATGCCCCCAGAAGGACAGGGTGGGAAAACGCAAGAATAGGTCATGTACCAGATTCATATGGTACCCACTCCTTCCACCTCACAAGAGGCCCTGCCTACCCAGCCACAATCAAGTAGTCAACCACCTCTTCCTTCAAGTAAGTGTTCCTGTTATTAATTTTACATTTAAATATTAGTAAATAATATAAAATAACTCAGTACCTAATACAGTAGAATTGAAAAGTATAAAAGAAATTGATAATTCAACATATATAATTACACCATGACCTAGTAGCAAGTATTATGGGTAACTACCAAGACATAGATATCACATTTAACAATTCTAACTATGCTGAATGATTTATGAATTGTAACTAAATTTTTACTATATTGCAGCTCCAACACGAGCTTCACGCAGGCGGCGGATGGCCAGGACAACCCATCTGCAGACTGAGCGTGAACGGCTTATAAGGATTGAAGAGAAAAGAGTGGAAGCTGAATTGGCCAATGCAGCAGGTTGGCAGGGTATAATAAGTAGCATTAATAATTTACGTAATTCAATTACTTCTAAGGCAGAGAAGATAGCAGATGCAATAAAAGAAAATAATAAATAGATTGTAATGTAGGATTGTTTATGTCATAAGGTTTCTGAACGAAGGAATGTGAGAGTGATGTATGGTAGGATGAATGAAAGGAAGGACCGGAAGCGAAGGAAGTGAGTGGATGAATGCAAGATGGCGAGTCTGATATGAAGGTGCAAAGTTGTGTTAAGGTGTCTAAACTAATTAAAGGAGAAATAAGTCTTAAATATTTTCGCTGGTTTATTTCCATTCCCACAATCTTGGGCGCTCGTCCGGGATGGAAATAAATCTTTAGTTCGCGAAAATAAAGTCGTGATAAAAGTAAAAGTTGATTCGCGAAGTCGGTACCGCGTGGCGTGTGTCGTAATCGCAAAGTAAATCGCGTAAAATACATGCGCGGGACGAGAAAGGCGAAGGCGGAGCAGTCTGAGCACTCCGAGCAGACTGAATCTGAAGGTGAAATGACGGCCAAGCATACTGAAAATATGTCGGCGGCGAAGAGTGGTGTGCCAAGCACGTGGGGCGCAATGGCGGCAGACGATGCAATAATTCCTCGCTTCGACGGGAGTAATAAAAGTTATACGTCGACTAAACGGATCGATGATAACGCGGAAATATTCGGATGGACGTCTGCGCAGAAGTTAATAATTGCTCGTCGTGCATTAACGGGTACCGCGGCTCTTAGGCTAAGAACCGAAAAAGTGTTCAAGACGTACGAAGAATTCAAGGAGGCTTTATTAAATGAGTTTCCGGTCAGAGTTAATTCTAAAGAAACACACGAGTTAATGGCATCCAGAAAAATAAAAAGTAACGAAAGCTACTATGAGTATATGCTCGTGATGAAAGAATTGGGTAAAAAGGCTAACTTCCCCGATGATGTAATCATCCAGTACATCGTGGATGGAATAATCGACCTGGAGAGCAACAAAGCAATTTTATACGGCGTTACGACGTTCAGTACATTAAAGGAGAAATTAGCCATTTATGAAACTATGAAAAAGAACAGTGTACACAGGAGGCCCATCCCGTCAGTAAATCAGGCAGGAAAAAATGATCGACGTTGTTACAAGTGTGGTGTCATTGGACATGTAGCAAGTGCATGTAGAAATGGTGTAAAATGTTACAAATGTAATAAGTTCGGCCATATTGCAACTCATTGTACCGGCGGCGGCGCGGGAAGCGACAGTAGCGACACCAGGCGGAGACAGGTCGGCCAACATCAAAATTCAACTCTGAACGAACAACAGAATGACGGAGTTCGCACCGATCGGAATCATTCGTCAAGTTGGCAGCACCGCACGATGTGTGTGACGTCAGATGAACGTCAGACTGAAATCCAAGATGGAAGTCCGTCAATGTCTGTCAATGGAAATACGACATTAAACGTCAACGTCATCGATCATAGCGCCGATGTTTATCACTGTCACCGAGATGCCACAAATAAATCTTTGAAGAACTTAAATATTGGCGGATTGTTAATCGAAAGTTTGATCGATACTGGAAGTGATGTGAATCTAATTAGCGAAGAACTGTTCTTTAAAGTGGACATAGTGTCGTTTGTGCGTGAAACTCTAAAATTTTCAGGCTTAGGTTCAAAAGAAGTTCAATCATTGGGTAAAGTTGAATGTGACTTAAACATCGATGGGTATCAGTTTCGTCTAAGATTTTATGTAGTTCCAAAAGATGCAATGCCTTATAGGGTTATTTTGGGGCAGCCGTTTATCCAATCTACAACGCTGGTTCTCAATAAAGGATCCGTAAGTGTGGTGCCTTCATTATATCATAACAATTGTGTGCTATCTATCATTTCAGAAGGTCATGACATGTCGGTTGGTTACGTCCCAGACCAACAATTACGCGTCCAAGTACAACAATTGATACAGAACTACAACCCTTTACAAATGAAAGAAGCTCCTATTGAAATGAGAAGCATTCTTAAGAATGAAATCCCTGTAGCTCAAAGGCCTAGGCGATTGGCGATCGTAGAACAGCAAGAAGTGGCCAAACAAGTCGTAAAATCAACCACAGCGAAGGAGACATTGGCTAAGCTTTGTATACATCAGCAGACATGTGGGAACCCTAGTAGAATAATATCTGACCGAGGAATGACATTTACGTGTAAAGAAGATAGAGAAAAATTAATAAGGAAGGCTAAGGAACAGATTTTCAAAATTCAGCAAGGAAATAGAAAACAGTATAATAAAAATAGAAAGGAGAGTATTAAATATCAAGTTGGCGATTTAGTAGCAATTAAAAGGACTCAGTTCGGCCCTGGGTTGAAGCTCAAACCAAAATATTTAGGACCTTACCAAGTAACTAAAGTCAAGAGGAATGACAGATATGACGTATCTAAGATGGATATGGGCTATGAAGGGACCAAATCATACCTTGACATGTGCAGATTGTATGAAGGGATGGTCCACAAATCTCGATCATAGGTATTGATATTTTTCTTATTTTCATTTCTTTTATTTATCATTCCGGCTTGTACTTAATTTCATAAGGTATCGCATCTTGGGGGGAACTTTGTCAGAATGAATATAACTTTTTTATTTAACAATGTATTATTATGTAAATTGTGTAACTTCAAATTGAAACTTTCTAACTATCAATACTAAGTTGAATTTAATTGATGTTTAACCTTTGCTTAAAAATAGTTTATTGTTGTGTAAAGTTTGTTTTAAAATAGAGTAACCATTGTGTAACCTTTGCAAAAATTTTTGAAGTATTGTTCATTTGAGTAAGAAGTAGTTTATTTTAATTTAACCTTTGTTTAAAAAATTTTGTTGAACTATTGTTAGTTAAGTAGTTTAATTTAATGTGAATTGTAATCTCGATACTTGTATGGATGGGGACTGATTGGAATTTAGATTTGTATAATTTGTGTAGATGTTTATTTTTGTATAGTGTGTCTGAGGCCAGACCTAACCAGGATGGCCGAGTGTAGGATTGTTTATGTCATAAGGTTTCTGAACGAAGGAATGTGAGAGTGATGTATGGTAGGATGAATGAAAGGAAGCGAAGGAAGTGAGTGGATGAATGCAAGATGGCGAGTCTGATATGAAGGTGCAAAGTTGTGTTAAGGTGTCTAAACTAATTAAAGGAGAAATAAAAGTCTTAAATATTTTCGCTGGTTTATTTCCATTCCCACAGTAATTATTTATTATGCGCTACCGTCGCATCGCTTTACCTTTGAAGTGTACCGAGACGCGCTAGAACTTCGATTTTGAATTTTTTTATTACTTTTTAATTTTATTTTTTAGTTATGAGTGTTATAGTTTTTTAGTTATAAAATAATTGTGCCATATTGGACGCATATTTTAACAGTGACAGGACACATACACCTTTTGTAAAGTGATTACGCGAAATAAGATGCTTATGTTAGTGGTGTGGTGGTACGTACTTAGTGCGTGCGAATTAGAAGTAGGAACGATGCCTCGTTTTAATTACACAGCTGCTGAGTACGCTGATATGATCTAATGTATCTAAAGAACTTATCTTCAAATCTTTTTTAGGTTTGAAATAAAAATATTAAACTCTTTGCCGTCATCCCGTCTCCGATAGAGGGTGTATCCAAATTCTGTGTTTATTTTTTCGACGACATTTTCTGCGATAATATAAAATATAATAACTGCCGCAGGGTATAATAAGTAGCATTAATAATTTAAGTAATGCAATTACTTCTGGGGCAGAGAAGATAGCAGATGCAATAAAAGAAAATAATAAATAAATTGTTATTATTTATTATGCGCTACCGCCGCATCGCTTACCTTTGAAGTGTACCGAGACACGCTAGAACTTCGATTTTATTTTTTTTTTATTACTTTTTAATTTTATTTTTTAGTTATGTTATAGTTTTCAACTTAGCAACTTCTTCAACGTCCATCATGTGCAATATTTCTCGAAACACTGACCGCAATAGAACCAAGACAATACGGTTAGCCGGAATACGGCGTGCCGTTACGGCCGCATCGCGTCCAGCCGCTAGTGCGTTGTAGGCCTTAGAGTTTCAATCAGGCGTGCTGTCACTGATCCAAAAAATTAAAAAGCAGCGCATAAGTCAAACTCATCAAATTATGAATGGCACTCACAGTCAACAGATCACAGGCAAGAATTTATATATTCGTCACAAAACCAGAATGTGCATCCCCAAGGAACCATAATATTCTTCATTCAGGTGGATATGGGTATTCGACACGCCAACCCGCCGGATCAGCATCACCTGCTTGGTCACAACAGTCACAACAGTCTAGTTCCACTGAAAATTCTGTCTTAGATTTTAATAATTTTTAAAGTCTACTAATTTTGATGTGAAAAATCTATAGGCGAGGGGTAAACCTGACTTTGGCGCGGTGAGTGGCGACGCTTCGACGCACTATATTATTATGGTAGGGCAATATGAAAAAATATATAATAACACAATGTGGGTAATCATAAATAAACTTAGTTTGATAGGCTCTAGCATACAGTAGGACAAAACTGTCATCATTTTCTGGAGACAATTCGTAATAGTGTATTTTTTCATCATGCCATATTTAGTTCCTGTCGTAATCTGTACTTTTATGAGTATTAGTTTTATAAAATAATTTCGATGTTTCACATCTGCGAGCCGCCCCATGACGAGTCACATTTTTTTTTGTTAAGGTTATTTCTTAAAATAAATATGCGTGAACTAAAACTGACTGCTTTATTCAATGATATTAAATGTTACTATCGTAACTAGATTGGCAGTTTACGGCAGCGACGCGTTGACACTTCGAAGATGCCTGCAGGCATATCTGACGTCAGTTGCCTGCTTGACATTAAGTGAGTGTGACGCGTCCGTTATAGTTATTCAAAATGGTGAAATATGCTGTTAAAAATTGTGTATCACGGTCCGAAAAGGTTGATAAAGCAAGTGGCGTTACTTTTCACAAGTAAGTTTGCATAATTGTGATCATATTGTCTAAAATAACATCAGAAAACAAAATAAATCTATCCTGCCTTATTTTTGCCATCGGTGTTGCCAGTAAAACGATTTTAATTTTCCCACTTTTTTGGGAGTTTATTTAATGAAAGAATGAATGACGGAAGTGTGCGCCAGTAATATCTGCGTGTTTCAGTAATAAAATTTCTACGGCTACGACTGTATTATGCTCAATCATCACGAGAAGTAGATTTTATTATAGTAATTAATGTTATTTCATCATTGTAATGTGTAATCTTAAAATAGGATTAAGTTCACTTAGCATGATCATGTATTTGTTTTTTAGAGTACCTTAAGATCAGAAGCGCAAAGAGGAGTGGACAGGATGTATAAGATTATTACGCAAAGAAACCGATTGGTTACCATCTATAGCAACTGTCGTATGCTCGAAACACTTAAGAGATCAAGATAAGATTCCACCTAAGCATGATAAAGGTCATACTAAATTGTCAAACAAAGCAGTTCCAATGGTTATTGTAAGTTTCACTTTTTTCACTATGTGTGAGGTTTGTAGTCTGATCGTTGCGGCGTCGGTCTGTGTTTTCTAAAGTATTTTTTTTTTAGGATGAAACAAAATCACCGTTAGAAATGGAAGTTGATTTAAATGTGGAAACTGATGATGAAATGCTCGAAATATTAGAAACACCACGAAAACATAAAATGAGAAAAACTATTAAACGCTTAAAGTTTGTGTCATCAAACAGATTAAAATGTATAAAGAATTTAACACAAAAAAATAAAAGACTTCAGATTAAAAATAAGAAATTGTCGGACATAATAAAAGAATTAAAAAAGCTACTTAAGTGAAGAAGAAGAAATGCTATTAAATATTAATGAAGAAATGTGTGTCTTAATGAAAGCATTTCAGAATTCATATCAAAAGAAAAGGTATTTCCAAAAGTTTCCCGTTGCACTGAGAAAATTCGCGCTATCACTTAATTGTTACTCATCTGCAGCGGATAAATATGTTCGTGCGACCTTAAACAATTGTTTGCCTCACCCAAGAACGTTGCTGAATTGGTACAACAAGATTAATGGGGAACCTGGCTTTACAGCATATGCATTCAATGTATTAAAAATAAAGAGCGCTGCTTCCAAGTCAAAAATTGTCTGTAATTTAGTAATGGACGAAATGGCGATTCGCCAACAAAAGCTTTTTGACGGAAAAAAACATTACGGCTTTGTTGACTACGGATTAGATGAAAAAAACGATAGTCAGAGTTCGGCTTCTTCAGCATTAGTATTGCTACTGGTGTGCTTGAATCAGACATGGAAGCTGCCAATAGCATATTTTTTACTCATGGTCTGACTGGAGCTAAACTCGCAACCTTAATAAATATAGCATTAGAAAAATGTGCTCAAGTGAATATTGACATTGCCTCAGTCACATGTGATGGCAGTCAAACCAATATTGCAGCGATGAGAATTTTAGGTTGCAAACTCGACGATCCCAGAGCGTTAAAACCAACTTTTACTCACCCTGCTACTGGAAATGACGTTGTATTGATGCTAGATGCATGCCACATGCTGAAATTGGTCAGAAACTCTTTTGAGGCAAGACAAGTATTTATTGATAAAAATGGTAACGAAATAAACTGGAAGTATGTAAAACGCCTACAAGAGATGCAAGACGTCGAAGGATTACGAATAGGTAACTAACTAACCAGCCTTCACATTAATTTTTGCCAACAAATTATGAAAGTTGGCCACGCAAATTTTAAGCAGTAGTGTTGCACAATCTCTGCAAGTTTGCAAAGACTTATCACCAGAATTTTTAGGATTATTAGTTTTTTTAGAAAGCACAAAAATATTGTTTATGCAATTGGTTGAAAAAAGGACCCAAAAATATATAGCGACATACAGACTCTCTCAAGATCATCTTGAAATTTTTTTTGGTTGCATAAGGCAAAAGGGGGGATATAACAACAACCCTAATGTCCTACAATTTAAATCAGCCTACAAAAAATGTTAAACCATTTAGAACTAAGGACAACATTCAGAGGTAATTGTTTACCGCTGGAAAAAATCAATGTTTTGAATTGCACATCGGAAAATTGTCTAAAAGAAATAAATATATCTACTGTCGGTCACCGAGAAGATGAAGACACTAAAGAAGAAATGAGTGAAGCTGATCTAGAGAGAGAATGGATGGAACTGAGAATCGGCTAAGGTTCAACTGTCGAGCAACGTCAGCCTGTCAGAGTCCTGTTTGCAATAGCTCAATGATTTGAGCGGCTTCTTCAGGGGTTGTATGCATCTTTATGTATTGTTATTTTGCGTATGTTGTTCCGGTGTGTTCACTCTAAAGTCTGAGTAGCGACTGACCCGTTTCTTACCTGGACATGTCCTTTTATACCTTTTTGAGATAACTCAACTAGCGCTCCTTAAGTGAGCATTTTTTTCAACATCTTATTGATTGGTCCCTGGTTAGAAATGGTAATTGGTTTTTTAATGATACAGGTAATTAATGTAAAGGTATTGAAGTGCACTTTACAATGATATATTTTTTTCACACGTGCTATTTATGTGCTAGATTTTAGGAGCGATTTACTGAAAAAAACATAAAGGTGCGACTTTTGTGACGCCGAGTGTATACAGGGTGTCCAGTAAATAGTACGACTTACTGCAGGTGGTGATAGCTTGGGTCAATACCTACCAAAACAACACAATATATGTTCAGCAAAATCTTACGGATTTACAGTTTTACAAAATTTTCCGAAATATCGAACAATCTCTACCTTGAAACAGATTTTTAAGCATCTCGTAATGAAAAATTCCTTTTCTAATATATTTTTTACATCAAATTATTCGTGAATTACTTACTGTTACTTTAATCATTGATAAGTCTTAAGAAATAGTATTTTTTGTTTAAATTTTCACAGAACGATTTTCTTTTCGCATAACTTTAACCTACAGTGGAGAAAAAAAATGAATGTGGCAGGTTTGTACAACAAACTTACTACAAGCTGTTCTTTCCATCAACGCTGATCTATCCAGTATAGCCAACTTCTGTCAGGCATACGGTTTAAAATTGAACGCTAAAAAGTCACAGGCTATAATTATTGGCATTTCACGGCTTATCGCTAAAATTGACCGGTCTCAGATACCACCAGTGAGGCTCAACGGCGAAATTATTCCCTACAGCGACAAGGTTCGAAATCTAGAAATATTTATGGACCAGTACCTTTCCTGGAGTCCACAAATAGCAGAAGTGTACAATAAAGAGTTAAATAAATAATAATAATAAACTTAAAAACTTCACTTAGGGACAACTTCAGTTAGGGCGATACAACGGCGCACAGGGATACCGAAGTCCACTGTTCATTCAGTGCTCAAGAGTTATGGATATCATCCATTCCACGTACAACGCGTGCAAACTCTTTTAACTAGAGACTACGTGCCGAGAGTTCAATTCTGCCGCCGCATGCTTGAAATGCATCGGGAGGACCCAAACTTTTTTAATAAGGTGCAATGGAGTGATGAGTCAGCCTGCAGAAAGGACGGCTTCTTAAATTTGCATAATCTACATAGTTGGCAATTAGAAAATCCGCATGTGTCAAGAGAAGATAATATGTAGGTCCCAGTACCAATTCAAAATAAATTTATGGTGTGGGATTTTTAATGGCCAGATTGTGGGTCCTGTCGAGCTTCCACATACATTAAATGCCAATAATTACTTGCAGTTTTTACGAGAAACCCTACCCACCCTCCTTGAAAATGTTCCGAGTGCGTTAAGAGAGGTCATGTGGTTTCAAAATGATGGGTGCCCTGCTCATTATGGCCGGGAAGTAAGAACCTGCTTAGATGAAGCTTATCCAGGCAGATGGATTGGGCGACTGGGACCGATATTATGGCCACCTAGGTCTCCGGACCTAAACCCCTGGATTTTTTTATTGGGGTGCCATGAAGGACAAAGTCTATGAAAAACCGATCCTAAATGAAAGTGAATTGAGAGCAAGGGTTAACATTGCAGCAAGAAAAATATCCGAAATAAGCCTGAGAAGGCTTAAATTAAAAGCTCATTTTTAAGAAGATGCCGAGCATTTATTAGGGCAAAAGGGAAGCAATTTGAGCACTTATTGTGATTTATTTAGATAAATGTTTATTAAAGTTAACTCTTCTGCTTTTTTTACCATCACCTTATCCTTCGAGATGCCATTTACAGACCGGCCGGCCGGTCGGCCGTAGAATATAACTACATATTATGTAATTCAAACCGTAGTACGACCTTATTACGATTCGAATTCAGTCACATTACTTGCATTTAAAATAAAATGCTCTTATGAAGTAGCATTTTTTCCTATTTTTTAAAACTATAGCACATGCGCTTCTTTTGTTAGACTGTAACCGGTGGATCGGTCGGCGAGCAGGTAAAAACCTTTATCCATTGTCACTTGTCAACTTGTTTTATAATAATTCGCGTTAATGAGTAACTATTACTTATTTTCGTAGTGGTTTTAGACATAATAACGTTAATTACATTTTCAACAAAATCGGCTTCTCTGGAACTAAAATAGCATTTTTCGTATTTTTTAATGAAAATGCACTAGTATTGTATCTTTCCAAAATCACCATTAAACAAGCTATTTTTTAAGTTTGTTGTACAAAACTGCCACATTCATTTTTTTTTTCTCCACTGTAGGTTAAAGTTATGCGAAAAGAAAATCGTTCTGTGAAAATTTAAACAAAAAATACTATTTCTCAAAAACATTTTTGTTATTGATGAAAAAAGACTTATCAATGATTAAAGTAACTATTCACGAATAATTTGATGTAAAAAAAATATTAGAAAAGGAATTGTTCATTACGAGATGCTTAAAAATGTGTTTCAAGGTAGAGATTTTTCGATATTTCGGAAAATTTTGTAAAACTGTAAATCCGTAAGATTTTTCTAAACATATATTGTGTTGTTTTGGTAGGTATTGACCCAAGCTATCACCCCCTGCAGTATGTCGTACTATTTACTGGACACCCTGTATAACAAAATATTTTTATTTTAAGATTTTTTTTAAATACGAGTTTTCCTCTCGCGCGTACCTTCAGCTCTGCCCGCACGTTTTTTCTCCGCACCTATACCGCGCTTCGTTTTTTTTTTACGCCACGCCGCTCAGCTTAAGCGTTGCAATGCCGACCAAGTCGCAAGCTGCTTTCTTCCGGGAAGCTTACAAAGCTATTCTTCAGCTTAATAAAATTGGTATTGCCATCCTCGCCGGTGACACAACTAACTACACGGTCGTCGATTTCAAAGCGCGTATAACGAAATTGGACGACTACAAAAGTAAGCTGGACAATGTGTATGCGGAGATACTCGTTGCCAGGGAAAGGCTTAGTTGCCTTCCGCCCTCCCCCACTCCTCATTCTTCAACCATGACTGCGCCCGTTTCCGTTCTGCCCCAAATTGAGCTCCCTCGCTTCAGCTCTAGGTTAGAGAATTGGCCCTCGTTTATTACCATCTTTAAAAGCTTGACCGTTGATATGGTAAACCTCACGGACGCAGTCAAGCTGCATTATCTGCTCTCTTGTATTTCTGGTGAGGCGCTCAGCATGATCGCTCACCTTTAAATTACCAATGATAATTATAAGGTGGCTCTCGAGATCCTGACCAAACGCTACGAGAACCGTATTGATCGACAGGTTCGTCGATATCATTCTCGAGCTCCCACCAATCGGCTCCCGGTCAGATATACGACAGCTCTTCCTGACTCCACTCATCTCTGCTCAGTCTGCCCTGCGCAATTTAGATCTACCCATTAAAGACTGCGATTACGTCTTCGTTTCGATTGTGGTGCGCAAGCTGAAAGGCGAACTCCGCACAATATTTGAACGCAGGCACGTATCGGGTGATCGTCTACCCACCTTGAATGATTTGATTTCCTTTTTAGAAGAACACGCGCGGTGCATAGAAACCGAGAAATCTAACCCCGCGCACTCTTCTCACTCTTCCCAGCCCATGCTCACTTCTCCCTCTGCTCCGAGAAGATCACCCAGCCTAGCACGCAGCCCAAACTTATACGGTCACCAAAATTTCAGGCCAATACAGCCGGCGCAACGTTCAGCCCCTATAACTCGTCAATCCGATACGTCAGCTTACCGACCGGTCTACTCATCCCGTACGTCGCGCTCACCTCCGGCTGGCGCAAATAATAACCTTTATTGCCCTTGGTGCGCCACAAAAGGCCACAAACTAATAACTTGCTCGGCCTATAATAACCAGCCCGTTCAAGGACGATGGGATTTCATTCAGGCCCATAACCGATGCAAGCGCTGTTTGGGTCTGCACTACGAGAATGAGTGTCATTCGACGGGGCGTTGCAAGGAATGCAACAGTATAAATCACCACACGTCCCTGCATCGGCATGGTGTTACAATTATTCATTTATCAAAACGTGTTTGCCCAAGGTATACAAAGCCTTCGGACTAACGAACGGTGTACTGCAAGACTTCAACGTCTCTCGCCCTTCCTGAAAGACGACCTCCTCAGGGTTAGTGGTCGTCTCACTCATGCTCCGCTCGGGTACGATGCTCAACATCAGCTAATTAGTAGATCTCATTATTGATCATTATCATAAAATACATTGCCATCCAGGCACCGACACCTTACACGATATATTACGACAGCGATTCTGGATATTATCAGCACGCCGCGTCATCAGACATCGTGTATATAAATGTGTAAGATGCTTTAGATGCCGACCTCAGTTTAAGGCTCCTGTCATGGGTGATCTGCCAGCTGACAGAGTCACGCCACGACCAGTTTTTAGTCAAGTATCCACCGATTTCGCCGGCCCGTTTTTAGTGAAAAAGTTACATCATCATGAAATAAAACTAGTGTGTAAAATTGTAATTGTAAAATTTCGAGTTGCCTGGCAATCTCCGTTGGGGCTAAGTCAGGCATAATTCAGTCCTCAACTCCAGAAAGATACGCGATTAAAAAAAACTACCAAAAAACAGTATTTCAATGAAATTTTAAATCAAACTCAGAAGGAAGAAATATAAGGTGTATTTGAATAAAATTAAAACAATTGCATAAAATGTGATGTTCAGTTGTTTTCTTAATTTGAAAATATTTCTTTTTAAATTAAATGACATATAAACCAGCCAGCAACCTTATATGATACTGATATCAAACCTTTATTTTATGTTCCACTAAATATGCCGGTGTGTGTAGTTTTGTTTGCTGAAACTTCGAAAGACTTAGAGGAAATGATGAGAACACTAAATCATGAAAGCTCCAAAATTGGATTAGAAATGAACCTAAATAAAACTAAGGTAATGACCAACAGCTATAAACGAATTATTGCAATTAAAGGAAACAACATAGAATATGTTCAAGATTACATTTATTTGGGAAAACAAGTATTTTATCATTTAATAAATCTAATAACGAAGATGAAATAATGAGGAGTGTTAACACAACTTGGAAAAAATTTTGGTCGTAGAAAGAAATTCTAAGAGGAAATTACGGATTATATCTGAAAAAAAATGTGTTTGATACATGTCTCTTACCATGCTTACTATATGGTTGTCAAACTTGGGTATTCACAAATAAAGTAAAGCAAAAAATCAAATGCACTCAAACATCAATGGAAAGAAGCATGCTGAAAATCAGGAAAGTACATAAAGTGAAGAATGAAAGTATCAGACAAAAAACGAAAGTCACTGACGCTCTTAAACATGCACTTACACTAAAGTGGAAGTGGGCAGGGCATATCTCACGGTACACTGATAAAAGATGGACCATAGAGACTGCTTCATGTATAAAATGTGGTAATTAATTTTTAGTACAACACAATTCGTCATGTAAGCATGACCCAGCTTCATCGCCTATGCGAGTTCTTGGATAATCATAGGGAAATTGCAGTTGGATATAATAAATCCACCCAAGCTCGGGACCATAGTAAGCCAATGTGGGAAAGGGCTGCAGACATTTTAAATTCCACAGACATTTTAAGTCTGCATCCGAATGGTCGAAAGTAAGTGTCAACATACTACATACAGTACCTATTTCTCGTAGATTTTTGCTCGAGTTAATATCTTGAGCCTCGTACATCAGACTTACGATTATACCTAGATTAAAGGTGTTTACTGAAAAATGAGATAAGACAATGATTTAATGCTATAAAATATTTAGAATGGAATGACATAAACAGAAAAAGGATTCAATATTTGTTAATTTTGCAAATTAATATAAATACGTAATTATAACACAATCGCTTCTAAGTAATCGCTAAACAAAACTAAGTACAATAAAATCAATAGTAATACCTACATAACCACTTCATTGTGTAAAATTACATCAAGCAATCTACTCGTATTTTATACTCATGAACAATACTAATTATTTTATTATTTAATATATTGTGTAATGTATAATAAATTATTATTATTCTATTTTAAGTACTGGGTTGACTTTAAGGCCAAATTGAAAAGATAGAACAGGCTCATCATTGAAAGCCAAACAAGAACAGGAGGTGGACCAGCTACAAACTTGGAACTGACTGAAATCGAGAGAAAGTTTATCAGCATCCTTGGGGAAGACTATGGATCTGGGTTGCCTCGGGTCAGGGTTGAACCACTACTTTTACAAGTAAGTTTACCTAACCACAGTTTTCAATGCAGTATGCATAATCTATGAACATTATAGTATAAATTATACCTGTCTTGTCTTATTTTACATTTTTTTCTAGGATATCCAAGAGGACATTGCAGTTCCTTCCACTTCCTTTCCACTTCCAAATCAAGTAACTACTTATGACTAAATATAATTAAAGTATAATATATTATCTAACAATATTAACAATATTATGATGAAACTAATGACCTGCATATTCGTTTTTATAGGAACTCCAACAAAGTGAGCCAAATCAGGCTACGATTTCAGCGGCTTTACAGCAGCGATGTCAGTTGCCAATTCGTGAGATTGTATCTACACTGTACAATCTAACTACATAACCCTAAATTTCTGAAAGAAAGAGACAACAACAAGAAAACCGCAAAAAACTAATCCCTGTTGTAAAAGGTATAATTTTTTGCGGCAAACAAGAGGTAAAACGGATTCGGGACGGATCCACTTAACACCAGAGTCTGAACAACCACTTCAGAATGATGGTAATTTCCGAGCTCTCTTGCGGTACGCAGTCGAATCTGGGGATAAAGATCTTTCTGAGCATTTGGTTACTTCTCAGAAGAATGCCCTTTATGCGGGTTGCAGACCAAGAGCTAAGCTAAGTTAGTTTAGCTTAGCTCGCATAGCTGACGCAGTTTTCCATACTTGTGTGCAGACCGCAAACTATGTGAACTGAGCTATGTGAGCTAACTAAAATATGCGAAGCTATGTTAGTTGTGTATGCCGATGCGCAGCTACGCGAGCTAAGCTATGTCCCTCCCGCCTTCCCCGCACGCCCTTCGCACATCCTTCGCCAGTGCTGTCCAGTGTCCTTTGTCGTACGCACGGTCGTTTCGTAGCGTATATGGAGCAATTTTTCGAAGTTGTTAAACAATTTCCTGTGTTATGGAACACACAGTTAAAGGACTATCACAATTTAATTAAAAAGGATGTTGTATGGAAACAAATAGTGGAGGAAATAAGTAATCCAGACATACCAGACGGTGAGTTTAATTATTTTTTATTTCAAGTTTAATCTAATTTACATTATTAAAATAATTACAAAATAACTCTCTGACACGAAATGCTTCTCTAGTTGCTCGTAAGTTGTCGTATTGTACCGATATTAAAGTTTGCTGTTCTTCAATATTGACGGTATTGGCGTTACTAGTTGTCGTTCTTGAAGACATTAAATAATTGTGCAAGACACAGGTAGTCTTTGTAATGACGTCCACTAGTTCCAATTGACATTCAAATGGTCGACGAAACACACGAAATCGCGCTGTTAATATGCCGAACGCATTTTCTACTACATTTCGTGCTCTACTGAGACGATAGTTAAAGGTGTTTTTTGCTCTGTTATCTAAACATGTACTCCGTGGGTACGGCCTCATAAAGTGTTTTTGTAATGGGAATGCTTGATCACCTATAAACACAAAAGGTGTTGGATCGCCATCAGGCGTTAAAGGTTTATGATTAGGCAAGTTTAATTGCCCGTTTTGTAATTTGTGGCCAAATGCACTATCTGCAAAAATACCTCCGTCGCTAAATCGGCCCATTGAACCAACGTCTATTATAATAAATCTTTTGTGTGCATCAACGACTGCGAGAAGGACGACAGAATAAATTTTTTTATAATTAAAATAATTAGAACCCGACTGAGGAGGGCATTTTATTGAGATATGCTTCCCATCCACGGCACCAAGGCAGTTAGAGAATTGCCATTTATCATTAAAGTCTTCTGCAATTACTTCCCATTCACTTTCTGTCGGTAACTTCATATACACCGTTATTTTTAGTATATGCGAAAGCTGAATGTATTTTGATCAGAATCAGTTGCTGAATCGATCGCAATAATTTTTACACCATGTTATATTTTGTCCTAAAAATATTTTAAAAATGTTACAAGTTGGACACCAATGCAAAACATCGTTATTATCGACCATCTTAAGCCTTGGTGGATAGTTTCAACTTTGTTGGTTATAATAACAACAAAATAAGATTTTACATAAACATATGGCATGGGAGAACTACTACTAACATCTCAATTTTGTTAACTTATACATAAACTGTTATTCGGTTGCGTTGACAACCCAGATTGATTAAGATTGTCACACAGAGTACATAATCACTATGGATTGTCAAGTCTGGCGTTTTGCTTGCGCTCTCATAATAAAATTATTATCGTGTCGTAAAAAATTAGGAAAATGATTTTTCAATACAGTAATGAGCAGTACACAGAAATGGTACTCGAAGTGGTGTAAGGTGATAATGTGTCCATGGCAGTGCGACGGTACGAGGAGCAATTTGGTGTAAGAGTGTCGTAGAACACCATGCTTTCCGGCACACAACGCTTTTAAGGGACTACGGGTAGTTCCTGCCTCCTATCGCCGTTAATCGAGGTGTGAATCGCATTCCGACGGCAGTACAACAAGGGATTTTGGACTACGTAGCCGACAATCCCGAGAGTAGCACAACACATGTGCTTGTTTGTGCATAAGGCAAAATGGGGGACACTGAAAAATTATGTATGACTTGTGTGAATGATTCACTATGAAAAATTATTAAATACATTATTGTAAATAATGGGCATTAATATAAACACGTCAAGATGGTTGACAGTTAACTGCGGCGGTCGCGAATCGACGCGGGCCGCACGCTCGGTGACCATGTTTATGCGGGGACAATGGAGAAACACAACAAGCTTGTAACTTTGTGAGTTTTCAAGATACACCTTTGAAAATTTTTATGTAGATTATTCAGGCGAAAATATTTGACACGTGTATAGGTTTTTCTATCAAGAAAGAATAACGTTGTATATTGGTTGCAAATGAATCCAAAGTGCATTACACACATCTTTAACAATCAAAGAAACTGTATTATTACCCACTCTGTAATTGTATCCAATTGTTCTAAAGGAGTCGCCAGTAGCTAAAAACCTGAAACACATAAATACTTATTACTAAGTTTGACTTGGTGTTTGTTACAGTGAAAACTGCGAAGAATGAGTGGAAAAAATTACGAGATAGTCATCGAGAGTCACTCAAAAGGATGAAAGCCAGTACAAGTGGTCAGGCTGCTTCTCCGGCAAATAACTGGAAATATGCCGAGTTACTCGAATTTCTTTTACCCTACATGAAAAACCGTAAGAGAACTGGTAACGTATCAATTAATGATAAAAATACTTTGGCCAGTACATCAACTCAAAGTCAAAATACTTTGCCCGGTACTTCGATCGAAAGTCAAAATACTTTGCCCAGTACATCAACCGAAAGTCAAAGTACTGAGATTTTCGAAGAAATTCCGAATGATGATGATGAAAATACTTCCGAACCACCAAGGATAAAAAAAAGAAAAGTTGCCGATGACGCATCATTAAACGACTTACTTCAGAAAGTCGATAACGATTTTATGAAGCGATGTGAGCATAGAGAGCAACGGAAGGCTGAGGAGGCAAAAGAGGCGGAGAAACACAGACATCCGTTAAATTTATTTTTTGACAGTATGTGCGAGTCAACTAAAAAGCTTCCCGATTGGATACAAAGAGATGTAAAAAAAAACCTTTTTCAAATTGTAAACGAAGCAGAGGAAAATTATGAAAGTTATTTGTCTAGGCAGACTTATCAATATGGGTACTCATCATCATCCACATTTTCGACGCCAACTCAAAACGATAACTTAGATAATTTGTAACCTTTTGGCATTTACCAATAACAAATATAAATAAATGTTTTTTTTAATTAAAATAGTTTTGCTTACCTTAAACAAATAGCTAATCTTTCTTCTGGGGTTATAGCCTTCCGATAGTTAGTATCTTGTTTAGTAATATCTCCGATAATCAATGATAACAAATCATAAAACTGAACTCTTGTAACACGATAATATAACTGAAAATTATTATCATCTAATTCGTAAAATAAAGTTATAAACTCTCCACTTGCGTGCCGAGATTCAATGTGTTGACATATCCAAGGTCTAGAATGTCGTTTTCTTATATAATAATAAGTCAGTATTAATCTTCTTTTTCTATATGTAACGTATTCATCATCGGAACTTTCTTCATCGATTATATTCATAGCAAGCGCCTGACGTCCGTCTAATTGAACTCCGCAACACTAACTGAGCTTTGGCTTAGCTCTTTGTGTGCACGCCATTTATTTCTATCTTAGCTTAGTTTGGCTTAGCCTAGCTTCCCTAGCTTAGCTTTGGAATAGCTTAGTTTTCGGTCTGCAACCCGCTTTACACGAGCCCTCAAATCCAAAATGAAATAATTGATATTTGTGGTGAAATTATTCAACATAAGATAATAGTTGAAGTAAAGAAAGCTAACTTTTTTGCGATTCTCGCTGACGAGACGACTGACATTGCGCGTATGGAGCAAGTCTCTTTGTGCTTGCGATATGTTGATTTCCAAGATGTTAAACAACATAAAGTTAAGGAGACGTTCTTGGAGTATATTCCAACAGTCGACATGACAGGATCCGGTCTTGCAAATCACATAATTACAGCTTTGAAAAAGCATGGACTTGAATGTTCTCATGTGGTTGGTCAAGGTTACGATGGGGCTGCAGCTATGAGTGGGTATTTGCACGGTGCCCAAGCATATGTTCGTCAAGAATGTCCACTTGCTCTTTATGTAGGACGTGGGAGAGGGCAAGGGCGAAGATGAGGACACGGGAGAGAGGAAACGTACCGTACATGTCTTTTTTTCATAATAAATTGTCACAACGTCTTTCTATTCCAGTTTAGTTAAGTTGGCTCCAATGCTACTCGTTCAACGTGTGGATCTAGAAAAAAGCATTGGCGCCAACGGAGTGAGCGTTGACAGTTGGCCGGTACGTGTCGGTCAAAGGAATTATCAAAGGAATTTTTGAATTATTGTCAAAGGAATTTGCCTCCAACTATCGCGATCCGTCCACATAATGGCGATTGGCTCAGTCCTGTAACAACACGCATCGAGTGCACATCAACATCGAGAATGGCATCCTCGTCCGCAAAAACGTCACTCGCGTGGTTAAATGAAAAAGTTATTGAGTTTTTAGAACTTTACTAGACACATCCAATAATATGGAACGCGTCAAGGAAGGATCATAAAAACAAAAATTTACCAGCTGATGCATGGCTTACCATTCAACAGGCTATGGGTATAATCTACTCAATTGAAGACTTTAAAAAAAACGAGAATCATTGATGAGCACATATCGTCTTTATATGAATAAAATAAGTGACTCTATTCGTTCTGGGTCATCGACAGACGACATATTTAAACCAAATACTCAAATCAAATACTGTTACTATTAACACAGAGGTAAGTTAAACATTAATTTATTATTACTTTAATTTATTGCCTTCTACATTTAATAAACAAAATCACTTAAACTATGACTAATTATGAAATTATGTAAGCCAATTTGTTGTTAAGTAGATTTTAAAATAAAAATATAAAAAAATTAAAAATATATATGACGGCGCCACCATCAATGTTTTGTAAAAAACAGCGTTCAACGGGCGGTTCGAGCGATCGAGTGATGTGTCATTCGATTCACACCACAGATTCCTATATAAAGTAGCGCACGCGCACAACTCGGGTCATAGTGAACCAGGGCGGTACGGACCCAGAAGGCGCGACGCTGGACGCGCACTTGGCACGCCAGAGCCTCAGGGTCGCGAAGAGGCTGTCAATAGGCCTCCCACCAGAAGAACAGGCAGCCGTGATGAAGGTAGCCAGCTCCTGGAAAGGGACTACGGACCTGGACAGGCCACCCAGGAGACCAAGAGAAGAAGAAGAGGTCGAGGATAAGGGCAAGCGTCATTGCCCCGAGTCACTCCCTCCCCCCCTGCCTCAACGCGAGTCGAGAGACCCGCGCCTCCGCCGGCCGCCCCGCTCGCTTACAGCGAGCCGCGAGGCGTCGGTGGTCGACCCCACGAGGGGCAGCTCAGCCCAGCCTGCCCCAAAGGAACCCCATGCCGCCAGGCAAAAACTGGTGGCATTCACAGAGAAATACCTGCCTGGTTTTGTCCACACGGGCAAAGCACCGCCTACGCTGGACGCGGAGCGGTACACCGCACCGCCGCACAGTGATTCGAATGGAACAAGCTAGCTGGACAAAAGTCATTTTGAATTTCCCGGAATTGTATACCTGAGCCCCTAACCAATACCCCAACTAACACAAATCCGAGAATTATTTTGCACTAATGTCAACCACTAATTAGGTAATTAGGGCAGTATAAAAAGAAAGGGTGAAAAAATTACAAATCAGTTGCATTTTTGCGATTACCGAAGTAACATTAATGTCAGTGAGTTTTAAGTTTTTTGAATAATATTAGTGATGGATCTTCAAGTTAAAGGTATGTACTTTTTATTTATAATTAATATATAAATATACTTAACCCCAGTTTTTTTATAATACCTCAATTTTAAAAAAATATGTAGTTTTTTGACGGTTTATTGTTTTCATTGGACCAGAAAGTACTTGTACCCTCATGTACCTGGGCTAGAAATTATATATGTCATAGCCATATATGTTAGCTTTCAATTGACGCCCATTTTAGCTTGCACAATCGAGTACAACTTTGTTATTTCGTCTGTTTTTCAGAATACGAATTCTCAGTTTCGAAAATCGAGTTTTTTGATGAATGGCAGAAACACATTAATGTCAGTGAGTTTTAAGTTTTTTGAATAATATTAGTGATGGATATTCAAGTTAAAAGTATGTACTTTTTATTTATAATTAATATATAAATATACTTAACCCCAGTTCTTTTATAATACCTCAATTTTAAAAAAATATGTAGTTTTTTGACGGTTTATTGTTTTCATTGGACCAGAAAGTACTTGTACCCTCATGTACAATACAATACAATACAATACAAAACTCTTTATTGCACACCAGAATAAAATGTACATTTACATAAAAACTACAATGGATAGTATACAATAGGCGATCTTATCGCTAAAAAGCGATCTCTTCCAGATAACCCAAAGAGGAAAACTTAACTAAAGAGGAAAAAAAATTGCTGATAGAGGTGTACAAGCACAAGTAAGACAAGAATGATGTTCATGAGGTCTGCGAAACTAACATAATGCGAAGAGAGGGAAGGATAGAGCAAGATTGCGATAGAATAGATTAGAAAGGATGTACCTGGGCTAGAAATTATATATGTCATAGCCATATATGTTAGCTTTCAATTGATGCCCATTTTAGCTTGCACAGTCGAGTACAACTTTGTTATTTCGTCTGTTTTTCAGAATACGAATTCTCAGTTTCGAAAATCGAGTTTTTTGATGAATGGCAGAAACACATTAATGTCAGTGAGTTTTAAGTTTTTTGAATAATATTAGTGATGGATATTCAAGTTAAAAGTATGTACTTTTTATTTATAATTATAATTAATATATAAATATACTTAACCCCAGTTCTTTTATAATACCTCAATTTTAAAAAAATATGTAGTTTTTTGACGGTTTATTGTTTTCATTGGACCAGAAAGTACTTGTACCCTCATGTACCTGGGCTAGAAATTATATATGTCATAGCCATAAATGTTAGCTTTCAATTGATGCCCATTTTAGCTTGCACAGTCGAGTACAACTTTGTTATTTCGTCTGTTTTTCAGAATACGAATTCTCAGTTTCGAAAATCGAGTTTTTTGATGAATGGCAGAAACATCCGAAAGAGAACCGTAATAATAGACTATATGATTTTCTATTACTGAAAAATTATTTTGGAAATATTACGAATGAATCTGCGAGGGAAATTAAAATGAAAATTTCAAAAATATCAACAATTTTAGTACAAAAATGGCAATAGTCATTAGTTAAGTATTTTATGACTGTTGTTAACCTTTTTCTATTGTTATTTTTTAAGTATCTCAATTATACAAAATATTTATTATTAATTTTTGTTTTCTTGGAACCCGTGATCCTACCTTCCATTTTTTTATATATCTTGCACTTAAATTGTCATAAACCATCATAAGAAAGCCATACCAAGCAATCAAACCCAATAAATAATTTTGTCTAGCTAGCTTTTTCTATTGGAACTACTGTGGCGAACGTCGGTTTTTTGAGAATCTTGTACTAGTTGCAGATATTACAGCTTTAGATGTGAATTTAATTAAGAAGTTTGGCATTATTCTTCGAACATTGGCTTTTCAATTCGAAAAATGACCTTGATTAAGCATTCAAGGTCATGGTTAAGATCGGTTTTTGCGTAAAATTTTCTGCCCTTTCCGAATCTGGACCAAACATCATCAGAAAGCCGTACCAAGCAAAAAAACCCAATAAATAATTTTGTCTAGCTAGCTTGTTCTATTCGAACCACTGTGCGCCGGCCGCGCAGAGCAGCAGGCGAACTGAATCGCGCGCGGAGGTGCGTTTTACAAAGCCCCCTGCAACACGCGACGCTTCACCCGCGCAGAGCACCGCCGCCATGGTGGCGAGTGCCGCGCAACCCAGTGCAACCGCCCCCGCGCAGAGCACCGCCGCCACGACGGCGAGCGCCGCGCAGACTAGCGCGCGCTCGTACGCGCAGAGCACCGCCGCTGTCCCAGTGGCGAGTGCCGCGCCTACACCCGCGCCGAGATCCGCCACACCTGCGACTAGTTCCACGCCGCCCGCAGTGGCTGCTGGACCAGCCGCAGCCTCCACGACTGCCTCAACCCCACCACCACCACCACCAGCGTCGAGGCGCCCACGCTATCCTCCGCTGGTCGTCGAGAGCCTGCCCGACTGGGAGACCCATTTCCGGGAACTCAAGTCGCGCCTCGGCAGGACAGTCAGCGCGCGCCCCTACGGGCAAGGCGTGCGCTTCACGCCGACGGACGAGGGGGAGTACCGCACGGTGCAGGCGTACCTGTGCGAACTCGAGAAGGCCACACCTCTCTCGTGGTTCGCGTACTCCCTGCCTGCAGAGAAGAACATCAAGGTGGCCATCAGGGGGCTACCGGTAAACACAGAGCCAGACAGGCTCACAGAGGAGCTACGAAGCCTTGGCTTCGAACCCGAGTACGCACGACGCGTACCGGCTCGCCGAGGAAGAGCGGGCTGCTTATTCTTCGCCATCTTGCGGCGTACCCCGAGCACCACCGGCATCTACGCAGTCACAGAGCTGCTGGGCATGCCGGGGGTGCGCATCGAGTCCTGGAGGGGGAAGCGAGGCCCGGCACAGTGCCACAGGTGCCAGCAGTTCCGCCACGCCTCCCAGCAGTGCCACCGCAAGGCGGCTTGCGTGAGGTGCGGCGACGAGCACGCGGCCCACCTGTGCCCGCGACCCCGGGAGGAGCCCGCCACGTGTGCCAACTGTGGTGGCCCACATCCGGCCAATGCGACGGTGTGCCCGGTGTTCCGCCGTGAGGCGCGCAATAAGCGTGCCGGAACGGTGGCGCTGACCGTGGCGCGCCCCCTCAAGACAGCGGACAGCGAGGCGCAACAAAGCGGCTCGCTCATGGCCGCGGCAAACGACCCCCCCCCCCCCCCGCGGCTCCGCCGCGAGACGGCGAAGAAGAGGCGGGCGAGGAGGACGGAAGCCCCCCCCCGCCCAACGACGCCCCTCGAAGCACAGAAGCCCTGCGCAGAACAGCGGAACAGAAGAAGCCGGTCGCCGCCCCCGCACCTCCACGCCCGCGTAAGCAGGCGCGGGGAGGAAAGGCGAAGGCGGAAAACTTCGTAGAAGCCACGTTCGACCTGCTGCAGAGCCGGCTGGACGGGCTCCGCGCAGGTCGTGACGTCACGCCGCTACTCCTCCACGGCATGGCCAAGCTCTCTGAGCTCCGGCCGGCCGTACCGGAGGAGTAGCCGCCACCGGATTTGACCCACAAAGCTCGCCCCCCCCACCACCTGGACTGACCGTGCCGCCCCAAGCCGCCGCCCGATCGCTGGTCGGCCTCCGCTGGGCTTCCCACCAGCGGGATTAACCTGGCGGGGCCTGACCGCTCGGAGCGGCGTGAAGAAGGCGGCACTAAACTGGACAAGAACTCCAGCCTAAGGCCGCCCACCGGACTACGTCACAGTACGTGTGATAACAACGACGCTAAAGGGACGAACGGTAACAACCGATCGCACCGCCCCAGTGACCGACCTGTAGTAGCAGGCCGCGGAAGAAACTCCCTACAGGGAGCACACCAGCTCCATAGGTTCCGCCCGCCCCGCAAGGGACGGAGTGAAGACCACCAGTGTAACTCGGGTCATTCGTTCATCGACCGTTGCCCAGTGCACACGTTACGTAGTTACCGAGTAGTTTTATTACCGAGTATCAGACGACTTTGCGAGACAATCAGTTCTAATCGCGTATTTAATTATAACTAGTGTAAAACCTGTGTTAAAATGAGTTTCTGACTAAAGTGATTTAAACGTCCACTGTTGCTATTAATTCCCGAACCACCCAACTAGTCATATTTGCCGACATATACAGGGTGATTGGGAGATGGGTGCAAAGCTTTAAGGCGCAGCTAGTAGAGACAATTTAGAACCATTTAAGCCATGGTTGTCTTAGACGAAGTCTGACTATTTTTTTTTTACTAATATTTATGTTATTTTTACAAAAAAATGCCATTATTTTACAATTTTCGGCTAATTACAGCCAAATTTAATGATAATAAAATTGTTATTCATTTTATTTAATTAAAGTAATGTGTGAACAATCCAGCAAAACATGATCTAAGCGTCTGTGACATGAGATTATTTTTCTACAAACTTTTGAAGTTGATTAATAAATTTAAAAAAAATCAACAATACCGTTTTCTGACCTCATTTTAAAAAAACGAATGTAGGTTGCTTCGTTCAAACCTTTTTGAAAACATGCTTACTTACCATTCTTTATTTTAAGGTATCGTTTACTCGGATAACTTACTAATTACTGAAATTAAGACCTACAAACCAATTTATGGGAGAAAATACGAATTTTTAGGCAAATTAATTATTACAACTTTTTTGTGTTTGAAATGATTTTAAAAATTGTTGTGCACATGCAAAACCAAACTGAGGCAATTCTCCAAACAAAGGACACAGTTCGTTAGTTATTATTATTCGTTAGATTGGTGTCCAGTGAATAGAAAAATGTGATAAGTGCCTTAGTTTTACAGCAAAACAGATTTAGTTACTTTGGCAACAAAGTCGTGTTTCTTTAGTCAGGGCCAATCAGTCTGTGTTGAATGGAGGCGAGTGGAACCGAGCCGGCCGGTACATCTTACCATATGTTATTAATTTATTATTTAGTAACGTAACTACTGTTCTTGTGAGTTGACGTTATCGTGTGTTGATTGCGTTAGTTTTGACCTGTCTTGTTAAACAGTGGCCAGTAGCCTTAGCCCTAGCTTTGTGCTCCTGCACGTGTTTTTTTTTTACTATAGTACTTTTAATTGTGTTGAGTTGACATTTAGTGCGCTCCTATTGTTATTGTATTGTTATTGTTAACCACCGTGTCTAGTAGTAGCCCTAGCTTTGCGCTCCTGCAGTATTGTTTATGAACTATCGTGTTTTTAATTGTGTTGACATTTAGTGGGCTCCTTTCTTCATTGTTAAGAGACTATGGCTACTTTTTCCAATCAGGAATATGCAGATATTATCTTTATGTATGGCAGAGCTGACGGCAACGGAAATTTAGCGCGACGGATGTATCAAGAGCGCTATCCCAATCGCAGGGTACCGAATGTCCGCGTATTTTACAACGCCTTTCGACGACTTGCTGAAGATGGGATACACCGCGTGGAGCCTGGGGTTAATCCAGGCAGACACTCACCTGGTGTAGAACAGGATATTTTGGCAGCATTTGAAGCGGATCCTACCACAAGTACCAGAACAGTAGCTAGAAATTTAAACATTTCTCAATGGAAGGTGTGGCATACCATGCACCAATATGACAAATATCCGTTCCATGGCACGGGTGTGCAGGGTCTAGAAGAGCAAGATCCCCGAAGAAGGATTCAGTTCTGCCGTTACCTTCTCAACAGAGACATTGAAGATGCGTGGTTTTTAAAATCAATCTTGTGGACGGATGAAAGTAAATTTAGTAGGGTGGGAATAACAAATTTCCACAACCTCCACGAATGGGCCGACAAGGACAATAATCCACACTGGAAAAAGCAAGTGTCATTCCAGAGGAAATTTTCGGTCAATGTGTGGGCTGGAGTAATTGGCAGGACATTGATTGGGCCCCACTTTTTACCGGACCATTTAAATGGCGATAATTATTTAGATTTCCTGCAAAATGATTTACCGAGGCTTGTAGAGGAATCTGGTGCCCAGATATTTCAAACAGATCGCGAAGTTATCTTCCAGCAAGACGGCTGTCCAGCTCATTGGACATTAATTGTAAGGGAACATTTAAATAATAGCTTTCCCGATAGCTGGATCGGCAGGGATGGATCTATCCCTTGGCCCGCTCGGTCACCAGATTTGACTCCTGTGGACTTTTTCGTGTGGGGTCGGGCCAAGGAACTGGTGTATACTAATATTGAAATAAATACGAGAGAAGAGTTAATTGAAAGAATTAATACTGCATTTGACACAATGAAGCAGGATATGATGCTAAACATAACAACAACACAAGTGAGAAAACGGGCCCGTGCTTGTATTAGAAATAACGGCCGTCATTTTGAACACCAAAAATAAATAATTGAATTGAAAATTTGGTTTAATTACTCTGCCCAAAAATTAAAATTTTGCTGTAAAAACTAAGGCGCTTATCACATTTTTCTATTTACTGGACACCGATCTAACGAATAATAATAATAACTAACGCACTGTGTCCTTTGTTTGGAGAATCGCCTCAGTTTGGTTTTGCATGTACATAATAATTTTTAAAATCATTTCAAACACAAAAAAGTTGTAATAATTAATTTGCTTAAAAATTCGTATTTTCTCCCTTAAATTGGTTTGTAGATCTTAATTTCAGCAATTAGTAAGTTATCCGAGTAAATGATACCTCAAAATAAACAGAGATAAGTAAGCATGTTTTCAAAAAGGTTTGAACGAAGTAACCTACATCCGTTTTTTTTAAATGAGGTCAGAAAACGGTATTTTTGATTTATTTTTATTTTTTCATCAACTTCAAAAGTTTGTAGAAAAAAAATCTCATGACACAGACGCTTAGATCATGTTTTGCTGGATTGCTCACACATTACTTTAATTAAATAAAATGAATAACAATTTAATTATCATTAAATTTGGCTGTAATTAGCCGAAAATTGTAAAATAATGGCATTTTTTTTTAAAATAACATAAATATTAGTAAAAAAAAAATAGTCAGACTTCGTCTAAGACAACCATGGCTTAAATGGTTCTAAATTGTCTCTACTAGCTGCGCCTTAAAGCTTTGCACCCATCTCCCAATCACCCTGTATATAAATATTGTAAAACAAAAAAATTTAAAAAATAATAAAATTTTATACAAATATTTGTCCTTAATCGTGCACCCTACAACACATTATACTTAGACAGTGGAAACTGTTTCTGATCATGGATCTACTGCTGCAGCCAGGGCTGTCTCCTCACGAGGGAACTCCTCAACGGTGACCAGCTCTACCGCGCAACTTTATATAGGCATTCTATTTAGACAGTGGAAACTGTTTCTGATCATGGATCTACTGCTGCAGCCAGGGCTGTCTCCTCACGAGGGAACTCCTCAACGGTGACCAGCTTTAACGCGAAACTTTATATAGGCATTCTATTTAGGCAGTGGAAACTGTTTCTGATCATGGATCTACTGCTGCAGCCAGGGCTGTCTCCTCACGAGGGAACTCCTCAACGGTGACCAGCTCTACCGCGAAACTTTATATAGGCATTCTATTTCGACAGTGGAAACTGTTTCTGATCATGGATCTACTGCTGCAGCCAGGGCTGTCTCCACACGAGGGAACTCCTCAACGGTGACCAGCTCTACCGCAAAACTTTATATAGGCATTCTATTTAGACAGTGGAAACTGTTTCTGATCATGGATCTACTGCTGCAGCCAGGGCTGTCTCCTCACGAGGGAACTCTTCAACGGTGACCAGCTTTACCGCGAAACTTTATATAGGCATTCTATTTATACAGTGGAAACTGTTTCTGATCATGGATCTACTGCTGCAGCCAGGGCTGTCTCCTCACGAGGGAACTCCTCAACGGTGACCAGCTTTACCGCGAAACTTTATATTGGCAATCTAATTAGACAGTGGAAACTGTTTCTGATCATGGATCTACTGCTGCAGCCAGGGCTGTCTCCTCACGAGGGAACTCCTCAACGGTGACCAGCTCTACCGCGAAACTTTATATAGGCATTCTATTTAGACAGTGGAAACTGTTTCTGATCATGGATCTACTGCTGCAGCCAGGGCTGTCTCCTCACGAGGGAACTCCTCAACGGTGACCAGCTCTACCGCGAAACTTTGTATAGGCATTCTGTTAGACAAATTGATTTTGTTGACATGTTCTTATGTTGCAGTCAAGATTGTTGTAACATGGTAAATTTCATCCTTGAAATTTGTGGTCTGTGGTTTTAAGAATAACTTATCTGTGCATAAGTTGTTACTCTGTGGAGTTGATATGTCAAAGTATGTCGGCACTGTGGTATAGGTACTCTGTGGAAATGTGTCAATATGTCAGCTGTCTTGCCTGTCATTTTGGTTAACCTGTTAAATGGGAAATTATGTAGGGAATATTGTGATTAAAATAATTAGTTGTGTTTGAAATTTGGATTTATTATTAAAATTTTGGTCGAAGTAAATAAAGGAAGCTTGATTGTTATCGGTTATTACGTGCAAAATTTTAGTGGACGGATAGTGTAGTAATTGGACAAGTTTGTTAAATTTAGTTCCAAAATATATTCAATGTAGTAGTTAGGGAAATTTTTGTCATGGTGGTGTTCTCCCTGATGACGTCGTCGCAGAGCGGGAAACTGGGTCATTGTGGAGTTCAGCTTTCGCGATTTTGACGGCTTGAGAGAAGCATTACCTGGAATATTCTGGAAGGCTAAATAAGGCATCTGAAGTCATGGAATTTTCCATGAAGGACATTATGGAAGTCTGAGGAGTACTTCAAGTTGTAATTGGTCTTGGAAGTTTAAATAACAGTGTCGATGGGTAAGTTTTGTCGAATATTTGATATGGTTAGAAAGTGTGACGCGTCTCGTCATAGTATTTGAGATTTGGTGTTAACCTGTTATATATTTTGTTGTAGTCCAAATCCTGGGTTTGAAAACTCCCGTTTTATGGTTTGCGAGGTGTTTTTGAATATAAATTGAAGAAGTCACGAATTTGGTACGTTTGACATAACCTCGCCGAGCACGTGGTGTCACACGGGGTCAAGTGGAGATCACGGTGGATGGGAGCCTGGACGATTGGAGTCTCCAGGTGATTAGCAGGATCTCAGGTGGGCTGTCATCGTGCTGATTTCTAAATTTGTGAAAATAAGTATAGTGAGTTGTTCGAGAACATTTGTTTAGAAAAGTGAATTCTGAGTTCAGTGGTTTATGGACAATTGAGTTATTCTGAGTAGGGAAGGGTTAGAGTTAAGGTATCCCATGCAAAAGGATTTAGGGGAAATAAATTACATTTAGTAGTCAACTTGTAGGGTGCACCGATCATCTCTTTTCAGTTTAGTTCATACAGATTAAAGGTAAAGATAGATTCTAGAATAATAAATGGGTGGTAAATTCTAATATAGTGTTAGTGAGTTACAATTTTTACTGGTGTGCATAGTCTTGGCCGTATATCCACGCCCCAGGCTCTGCTGCTAGTCCGGCATTTGGTTACCCGAGGGGTTGTTAATGGTAAATAAATGTGTTGGCCTTCTGCCTGATGTGAATAAGCTTAATTACCTTTGTGAATAGAAATAAAAGGACAAGTTAGCCAAAGTGTTTGTGTTTCCTTTTGTCTTACCAACGGTGGACACCCCTGCAGGTCGGGTAGCGTACTCCCAGTTAATTTATCAAGTTGTTGTTAATTATAATCCACCAATCAACACCATATGTATGTATTTAAGTATTTATTCATCTTATAAATTATCTATATATATATATATTTTTTGTAACAACGTTACAAATGGCGCCCAACTCTATCCTGTGTTAATTGGTGGATTAAGGACGTTTATGTAATTAAGATCATGTTGTGAAATTGTACATAAATTTGATTTTGTTTAGAGAGGGGAGAATTTTGGTGACACCCATTAGGAATTGTATTATTGTATGAGATGATCGGTTGCTATTAATTTGTATATTGGGCATGGATACCATTGTGTATTGAACTCATAAGGTTATAAATTGTATGGTGATTAGGGAATACTGCAACAATTTATGTGTAAATTATAAACTTTAAATATTGTGGATTGTGAGTAACTTTGAAAACAATAAGTAAACAGTGTATTGTTGTTAAATATAACTGCGGAAAGCATAAGTTAAGTAAGCTTTGTGAAGAATATACCACACCATCTTGCAATCATGGAACATAGGGAAATTCAATTTCATTCCTTGAAGAAAGATGAATTAATTTATGAGGTGAATATTCGTGCGGAAACACCAACTTCTACTACTGATGGGTTAAGAAAGCAAATGCGTAAATTGTTACATGAGGCTCCTTCAGAGGCAATTTTGGATACTGAATATAGCGCAGATATAGAATTACCTATAATCACAGAAAAATTACAGGAATTACATAGCATTATTTTAAAATGGGAGAAGAATAGAGATCGTTCTTCCTTATCTAGGTCAAAGGCATTGGGTTATCATTTATATTATAGATTGTTGAGAATTCAAACTTTAGATCCAGACTTATTGAGTAAGAAAGGTAATTTGAGTATGAAATTAGAGGCTTTGTTATTAAAAATTGAACCGCAAACTGAAGTAGTATCAGAACAGGACCATTCAGGGGATAAAGGGGTAACAAAATGGAATTTAAAATTTACAGGAGATACAGATGTTAGGTCATTTCTGGAACGTGTGGAAGAGCTACGTTGTTGTTTCGGGTTATCTGATGGTAAGCTATTTAATTCTGCATCTCAATTATTTTCTGATCAAGCTTTATTGTGGTTTAGAGGTATCAAAAAGCAGGTTTCTTCTTGGTCAGAGTTGAAAAATTTATTATTGGAAGAATTTGATCCGGTTGATTATGATTACCGTTTGTTGGGTGAAATCCGTGCAAGAACTCAAGGTGTTGATGAACGCGTACACATCTATTTCTCTATTATGAGTTGTTTGTTTGATAGGCTCAAAGTCCCATTGTCTGAAGAGGCAAAGTTGGAAATTCTCCAGCATAACATCCGGCCTACGTTTGCTCAGCAGCTGGCGCTTGTAGAAATTAACAATATTTCGCAACTTAAAGAGAAATGTAGATTAATAGAAGCAGCGAATCAACGTTCACAGTTATTTGTAGAACCGTCAAAATCAACTTCCGGTAATTTAGGTTCAGAATTTAATTATAAATTAAAAAGTAAACAAGTATCAGCTGTTCAACAAGATAAAAGTATTCATTCAGGCCCATCAAAACAAAATTATAGTAAGGTTAGGAAATGTTTTAACTGTGGAAATCCAAATCATTTAATAAAAAATTGTAAAGTTAATAAACAAATAAAATGTTTTTCTTGTGGTGCGTTAGGTTGTACTAAGAATACATGTCCCAAATGTAAGGAAAGTAATCAAAATGTAAAAAATTCAAAAAACTTGTAGACTCGGACCGTAGTTCTATTAATAATTTAAAAGATAAATTTCAAAATTCCGGTTCTCTTGCTTCGGTTCGATTTTCTCCTCAAAAAGATGATATTCGGCCTTATTTAAAAATAGATATTAGTAATATACAATGCATGGGTTTATTAGACTCTGGTGCTTGTATCTCAATATTAGGAAATAATTCACATAGTCATTTTATTAATTTGGGTTTCACATTTAGTGAAAATTTGGATAATAGTTGTAGTGTAGCAAATGGAATTCAATTACAGTCATTAGGGTACATGTTTATTCCGGTAACCTTTAATAACATAACACATGTAATTAAATTTTTTGTTATTCCGTCGGTTGTTTCTGATATCATACTTGGTTGTGACTTTTGGAAATCGTTTAATATTGCACCGGAGATTTTTGAGAACATTAAATACAGAAATGCACCCGAGAGTTTCTGTAATTACTGTATTTCAGTATCGGCAAAACAGGTTCACACGATCCAACCTTTCGAGTCGTTGACATCGGAACAACAGGAACTCGCAAATAGTATTGTAGATAAATTTAAAGATATATCTTTTGAAAAAGTAGGATTAGGTAGAACTACATTAGTAGAACATGTCATAGACACTGGTGATAGTTTACCAATTCGGACTAAACAATATCAAATGTCTATTGAGAAAAAACAAGCCTTGCAGTCTGAATTAGATAGAATGTTAGCTTTAGACGTTGTGGCTCCCAGTGAAAGTCCTTGGAACAATCCAGCCATTTTAGTCCAAAAACCAAATGGTGACTGGAGATTTTGTTTAGACTGTAGAAAATTAAATTCAGTATCTAAGGGAGATAGTTATGCTATACCTTACATTCCTCAAATCTTAGACAGTTTAAAAGAAGCTAAATTCCTTTCTTCAATTGACCTATCTTCCTCATTTTGGCAAATACCATTAAGTGAAAATTCTCAAGAGAAAACTAGTTTTACAGTTCCGGGTAGAGGATTGTTTAAATTTAAAGTCATGCCTTTTGGTTTGTGTGGAGCACCTGCGAGACAGCAAAGACTCATGGACATGTTAATTAATCAAAATTTTTGTAGTGATATTGAAAATGGATTAGTATTTTGTTATATAGACGATATTATTATTTGTTCTTCAGATTTCTCAACGCATCTTTTACTTTTGAATAGAGTTCTGGATAAATTAAAATCAGCAAATTTAACGGTATCATTTGAAAAATGTAAATTCTTTAGAAAATCAATAAAATATTTAGGTTATGTAGTGGATGAACACGGTCTTAGAACTGATCCTGATAAAGTATCAGCCATTTTGAATTTTCCCACACCTACATCAGCTCGCGAGGTAAAAGTATTTTTAGGAACCTGTTCGTGGTACAGGAGATTCATTAGAAATTTTTCGACCATAGCGACACCTCTTAATAGGCTCACAAGTCGTGGAAAAGGCGCGAAGTTTGAATGGAATGAGGAAGCCGAGAATTCTTTCATTGCACTCAAAAATGCACTAGTATCTTCGCCAGTTTTAGCTGTTCCCGATTTCAGTAAACCGTTTGTAGTACATTGTGACGCTTCATCATATGGTTTAGGAGGTATGTTGTCTCAAGAGATCGACGGCTATGACCATCCTATAGCATACGTCAGTAGGTCCTTGAATAAAAATGAACGAAATTATAGTGCCACAGAACGTGAAGCTCTAGCAGTTATCTTCGCAGTTGAAAAATTTCAATCTTATTTAGGTTCACGAAAATTTAAAGTTATCACTGACCACTCCTCTCTAAAATGGTTCCTTAATTTAGAAAACCCTTCAGGTAGATTAGCTCGTTGGGGTTGTCGTTTGTCTCAATTCAACTTTGAGATTGAGCATAGGAAGGGTAAGGACAACGTAATACCCGATGCATTGTCGCGATTGATTAGAGTGGAGACTATCAACGTCACCCAAAACGGATCAAATATTGATAGTAGCGATGATTGGTTTAACAAGTTATTTAATGGTTGTAAAAATAATCCAAGCAATTTTCCAAATTATTTAATTAAAGAGAATAAATTATTCAGATTTAGTAAAAGTAAATATAACTTAACTAGGGAATTTGATTGGAAGGAAGTAATAGATAAAAATCGTAGATTAGACATTATTAGACAAAATCATAGTGAAACAACAGCAGGACATTTTGGCATTTTTAAAACTCATAGACGACTTTGCTTAAGATATTTTTGGCCAGGAATGTATAAGGATGTGGTAGATTTCATAAAAAATTGTGACATTTGTAAAGCTTACAAACACTCGACTGAAGCTACACCAGGTTTAATGGGTAAACCAAAAGTATGTTCGCGACCTTTTCAAGTAGTATCCGCAGATATAGTAGGCCCTTTACCTCGTTCAAAGAAAGGTTATACACATTTATTGGTTGTAACTTGTTGTTTTTCAAAATTTACACTATTGTTCCCTTTGCGTCGTGCAACTAGTGCACTTGTGGCGAGAAACTTTGAGAACCATGTAATTCTAGCCCATGGAGTACCTGAAACTGTAATTGTAGATAATGGAGTACAATTCACAGGATCAGAATTCCGGCAGTTATTGTCACGTTACAATGTTCCAAAGGTTCATTATAGTCCTAGGTACACGCCTCAGGTAAATCTTGTAGAAAGATATAATAAAACGGTTATGACAGCTGTAGCATCGTACGTAGAAGAAAACCATCGTTCGTGGGACGAAAACCTAGAAAAAATTCAATTCGCTTTAAATAGTGCGGTTAATGAATCAACGGGATTTTCTCCATATTTTTTAGTACATGCTCGTGAACCGGTAATAAATGGTGATTTCTATAAGAACCCAGAGGTTGAGTACAGTGTTGCAATGCCACGTGATGAGTATGCAGGAGAATTTGGTTGCTTAAGGGACATATTTGAGAAAGTTAGAGTAAATTTGTTGCAGGCCCATGCTAGGAATAGTACACATTATAATTTGAGGCGTAGGAAAGCCAAATTTTCGGTGGGAGACATTGTGTGGAAAAGCACTTATACTCAAAGTGATGCTGAAAAGTATAAGATGGCTAAATTGGCACCAAAGTATGAGAAGTGTAGAGTTACACGGGTTTTGTCTCCATTAGTGTATGAATTGGAAAGGCTGGACGGCCACCCAATTGGTTCTTGGCATATTAAGGACTTGAAATCCTAGATTTTCAACTGCATAGGTATAGTTAGTTGGGTTAGTGTTTAAATAATACGGAATATTTAAACACAAAACGTGAAAGTGGTGGTTAAGCTGTATGGATGAAGCGTTAACTACGGTATGAAAGAGAGGTATGCATGGATGAAGAACAGAAGGATGTATGAATTCAGATAACTAACTCAAAGGGAACCGCTGTGGAAATCTTTTAGGAAGTTTCAATGTCATGTAGGCTTCTAACGGTAGATAGTGTTGTGATGACAAGCTCATTGCTCTGCGTTGGGGTAGAGTGTTGGTTAGGCAGTGTTGCCGGTGGTGCAAACTGTATGTGTGCTGCACATGTGTGTGCTAGCAGTTGTGATGATGCAATGAATAGCATTAGAATTTAGTGGAGCTTGTCAGATTCACATATAGGTGTGATGTTTTTAAGGAAGTATGATGAGTATGTAAGTACTATCTACCCGTAGGCCTAGATGCATTACAACTCCTTATGAGTTGTAATGATGCCAAGGGAAACACCTCGGTTAGGGAAATTTTAAACTTTAGTTTTAGGGATTTGTTAGGATTTGGACCATCCTCATTGTTGTAAGGACCATCCTCATTGTTGTAAGGACCATCCTCATTGTTGTAAGGACCATCCTCATTGATGTAAGGACCATCTTCATTGTTGTAAAGACCATCTTCATTGTTGAAAAGACCATCCTCACTGTTGAATTGAGTGTTAAGTTTAGCCAGATAGCAATGTCTATAAACCATTCTATGGTGGAGACAGGGTAGGGTCTATATACCATTTTATGGTTGAGACCAGGGGTTCCAGATGTGCTTCTAGAAAAATTTATACCCGGACAGAGGAGATTTTTTTTAGTGTGTAACAACGGTCCTGGTGGTTGGCGTGGTAGGGAGAGTAGGCACTCAATTGGATAGGATAACATAGCCCGGACAGTAGGGAAAGAATGGTAGCAGAACATCAGTCCTGGCGGATGGCGTGGTAGGGAAGTAGTCGCATAATAGGAAGAAATGGAACTAAGCAAGCATAACAGGAGAGTTTGAAAGTTTGTGTAGTGCGAGTCGTGGGGGTTAATTTTTTTGGATAGGTCGTCGACTTAGTGGATGTCGTCTGATCTTGGGTCTTCAGTAGGAAGAGTGTGATATGGAATGTTTTCCATTTGGTGGCAATTGCTGCATTTGTTGGTCTTTGGACTATGGGCTCACTTACTCGGTAGGAGTCAAGTGTAGTCGAGTTTTATACCCCACGCATCTCAATCTTAATCAAACTAACATTTCTTGTTAAGCGATGGTTAGGAACATTCATAGGTAAAGGTTAGGTTGTTTTTTTGGAGTATTAAAGTAATATAGTTTGTTTAATAGTTTAGTTGCTCTGCTGGAATTAAAGTTAATTAGGGTTGCATCTTGTTGGGGTTTTGATATACTTGTATTAAGATACAGTATTTAGTAGTTATTCCAATTGGTGAAATGGCAATATAGAGTATTGCAATGTATTAAGGTGCTGGATACTTACAAGAGTAAGGTACTTGTAAGGTTTAATTTGTGTTAGGAATAAACATAAGGTTACTTATGTAATAGTAGTTACATAGTTTCAAGACTGAATTCCAGTAGTAATATTAATAATGATTCTGGTTGTTGTAGGTTGTTATTAGGGATGCATGAAATGTAGTTATTACAGAGCAACTAAAATTGTGTCAAATTGTGATCATTCGAGAAGAAAAATAAAAAAAAAAAAAAAAAAATTTTTTTTGAGGTGAAGGAGCATTTTAAGTGCATGAAATTTTATTGAAGAGACTATAGAATGAAATTAATTTTTAAAATTTGGTGAAAAAAAAAAAAAAAAAAAAAAAAAAAAAAGAATAATTGTTAAAACGCATGTAACTTTAGTAGGAAACATAATATGATATATTTTCTTCTCGAAGTGATGATGCTTGGGTAATTTGGTATTTTTTTTTCCTTCTGAAGAAGTGTTTCTCAGGGGACTGATGGTGGAAATGTTTTCCAGTTTCCCTGTATGGGATTTTTGTTTGGTTTTGGCTAACTTGTTTTGAAGGAATTGAGGTTTTTGTGAAGAAGTCATAGGACTTGGTAGGGTTATAGCTATGTTGACTGGATTTGTCCATTCCTCATTAGAATTTTTTTGTAGTATCTTTGGCTGGACTTAGTCCATACCTTGGTTAGGTTTTCCTTGTAGTTTTGGATAAAAATTTTTTTTCATACCGTTAGGGAAATTTCATTATCAGGTGAGCAGAGACGCTGAGGGCAGCGTACGGTTCACCTGGTGAACCTTTTGTAGGAGGGGAGGTATTGTAACATGGTAAATTTCATCCTTGAAATTTGTGGTCTGTGGTTTTAAGAATAACTTATCTGTGCATAAGTTGTTACTCTGTGGAGTTGATATGTCAAAGTATGTCGGCACTGTGGTATAGGTACTCTGTGGAAATGTGTCAATATGTCAGCTGTCTTGCCTGTCATTTTGGTTAACCTGTTAAATGGGAAATTATGTAGGGAATATTGTGATTAAAATAATTAGTTGTGTTTGAAATTTGGATTTATTATTAAAATTTTGGTCGAAGTAAATAAAGGAAGCTTGATTGTTATCGGTTATTACGTGCAAAATTTTAGTGGACGGATAGTGTAGTAATTGGACAAGTTTGTTAAATTTAGTTCCAAAATATATTCAATGTAGTAGTTAGGGAAATTTTTGTCATGGTGGTGTTCTCCCTGATGACGTCGTCGCAGAGCGGGAAACTGGGTCATTGTGGAGTTCAGCTTTCGCGATTTTGACGGCTTGAGAGAAGCATTACCTGGAATATTCTGGAAGGCTAAATAAGGCATCTGAAGTCATGGAATTTTCCATGAAGGACATTATGGAAGTCTGAGGAGTACTTCAAGTTGTAATTGGTCTTGGAAGTTTAAATAACAGTGTCGATGGGTAAGTTTTGTCGAATATTTGATATGGTTAGAAAGTGTGACGCGTCTCGTCATAGTATTTGAGATTTGGTGTTAACCTGTTATATATTTTGTTGTAGTCCAAATCCTGGGTTTGAAAACTCCCGTTTTATGGTTTGCGAGGTGTTTTTGAATATAAATTGAAGAAGTCACGAATTTGGTACGTTTGACATAACCTCGCCGAGCACGTGGTGTCACACGGGGTCAAGTGGAGATCACGGTGGATGGGAGCCTGGACGATTGGAGTCTCCAGGTGATTAGCAGGATCTCAGGTGGGCTGTCATCGTGCTGATTTCTAAATTTGTGAAAATAAGTATAGTGAGTTGTTCGAGAACATTTGTTTAGAAAAGTGAATTCTGAGTTCAGTGGTTTATGGACAATTGAGTTATTCTGAGTAGGGAAGGGTTAGAGTTAAGGTATCCCATGCAAAAGGATTTAGGGGAAATAAATTACATTTAGTAGTCAACTTGTAGGGTGCACCGATCATCTCTTTTCAGTTTAGTTCATACAGATTAAAGGTAAAGATAGATTCTAGAATAATAAATGGGTGGTAAATTCTAATATAGTGTTAGTGAGTTACAATTTTTACTGGTGTGCATAGTCTTGGCCGTATATCCACGCCCCAGGCTCTGCTGCTAGTCCGGCATTTGGTTACCCGAGGGGTTGTTAATGGTAAATAAATGTGTTGGCCTTCTGCCTGATGTGAATAAGCTTAATTACCTTTGTGAATAGAAATAAAAGGACAAGTTAGCCAAAGTGTTTGTGTTTCCTTTTGTCTTACCAACGGTGGACACCCCTGCAGGTCGGGTAGCGTACTCCCAGTTAATTTATCAAGTTGTTGTTAATTATAATCCACCAATCAACACCATATGTATGTATTTAAGTATTTATTCATCTTATAAATTATCTATATATATATATATTTTTTGTAACAACGTTACATTGTCCTATAAATTATAACTGTATGTGTTACTTATTGTCTACAGAAAAAAAAAGTGAAAATGAATACCCCTAGCGCGAGTGGAGGTTGTAAAACCCTTGTGGTGGGCAGACAGGTAGTGCTGACACCACAAGGAAGCTTAACAGTATCGGAGAATGTGCTTCTCGAAAGAAGCGAGTCGGGGCATCTCCAAGTATGTAAATATACATATATTACTAATGTCACCACATCTTTTGAGAGTTACAAAAACGCAAGTACGTTATATTTATGTTACAGAGTTTTCGACCAGGAATGATAAGTGCGGGAGAAGGGATTTCTCTCATTGATGAGAGAGAACCCCACCTCAGACCCTGCAACCTTTTTCCTGATGAAGAGGATGAAACTGTAAGCATGGTTTTTATATTGATAATTCAAGTTCATAATTTTCGTGTGGTTAAACGGTACAAATAAGAGAGATGTATGCAACATATTTCTGCCGCCAAGCAGCTATTCCCACGTAAATATGTTTCGGTTTGTTACAAGGTGGGTGTAACTTTAAGATGATTTTGCATGAATATGCTTGTAAATATTTATTTATTATGGATATAATTTGATAGCTACTTACTACAAAAAAGAGAATTGTTCGAGTTGTGTGCAACTAAATGGGTGTTGGGACTTTTGCATGAGAATATTTGGCATGTTTTAATAGGACTTTGTTATGGAATTAATTTGATAGCTACTTACCACAAAAGAGAGAATTGTGCGAGTTGTGTGCAACTAAATGGGTGTTGGGACTTTTGCATGAGAATATTTGGCATGCTTTAATAGGACTTTGTTATGGAATTAATTTAATAGCTACTTACCACAAAAGAGAGAATTGTGCGAGTTGTGTGCAACTAACTGGGTGTTGGGACTTTTGCATGAGCATATTTGGCATGTTTTAATAGGACGGAGATAACATCTTTGACCCGATGCTTGCGGCTCTTGCTGTGGATTCGGGGAGTGAGGGCGATGAAGCAGAAGAGCTGCCGGAACTAACAGAGGCCGAGGAGGAGGATGAAGAAGTGGATGAGCCATCATCCACTCATCCACTTCATCAGACCAGTTGGTCTGATGACTATACAGAATTTCGGGGGTCACGAGAGGAGTTCCATGAGAGTGTTGGTCCCAAAATTGCTGGTAGCCCATTAGAGTTGTTTACTCAAATTTGGGACCAGCCTCTCATGGAATTCATCGTGGCCGAAACTAACAGGTACGCGTGGGAAAACATAGCTCCTTGTTATGAGACAGAAGATGGGTTACCTGCGAACAGCAGGATGACGCAGTGGGCAGAAACATCTGTTGCGGAGCTGTATCGTTTGTTTGCGGTTTTGATTTTAGTGGGCATGTGTGTCAAAGGCCACATAGATGAATACTGGAGTACTGGAATACTCGGTATTCCAGGATTCCGAAAAATTATGTCGAGGGACCGATTTTTAATCCTTATGAGATTTCTGCACTTTGTAGACAATAGCGTCGTGTGTTGTCATGGAGCGGAGCGCAGACTAACGAAAATTAGCCCCATTTTAAATACTTTAAATGCCAAATTTCAGTCTGTATACTCGCCTCGCAGGGAAGTAAGCATTGATGAATCGTTGCTGCTTTGGAAGGGTCACTTAAGTTGGGTACAGTGCATCCGTTCCAAAGCAGCACGGTTTGGAATCAAAAGCTACGAACTCTGCGAGGCGGTATCAGGGTATGTCATTAATATGATCATCTACACGGAAAAAGGAACATTACCCGAGACACCCGTTTTTGGTTTTACATCCTCGACTGCCAAGATAGTCCTTGAGCTTTTCAAAGACTATCTTGGCAAAGGATATACGTTATTCATGGACAACTTCTACAATTCTATCACTTTAGCCAAATTTTTAAAACAACACCAGACCGATGTGGTGGGCACATTAAATAGACGTCGAGTGGATTGCTGCCACGAAATCAAAGCGGTCAATGAAAAGAGAACGGCAAAGGGTACTGTGGTAAGCCGACACTGTGGTGACGTTTCCGTTGTGGCCTGGAAGGACGTGAAACTGGTCACCACAGTGTCGACTTACCACAACAATGCAAACATGATTCCTGGCAGGCGGGCGGGTCAAGACCTTTTAAAGCCAGAAGTTGTCCATGAATACAATAAATACATGGGTGGTGTTGATCTCAAGGATCAAAAATTATCCATGTATTTATTAGAACGTAAACGAGGCATGAAATGGTACATCAAAGTCTTCCGCCGCCTACTTAATGTATCTATTCTTAATTCCTACATTATTTATTGCTCCAACAGTGGCCAGCACAAAAAACTCACTCACAGGCAGTTCCGGTATAAGCTTGCGGAAGAACTTTGTGCGCGATACGGTGAGAATGTCCCGGTTCAGTCGCAGCGGCAGCACAATCCTTCCGATAGGTTGGACAGTTCACTAAACCATTTTTCTGAGCACAAGGATGTTACCGAGGAGCGAACCTCAAAACAAGTGCGATTCCAACGAGGTCGTTGCGTTCGTTGCGCCGCGAAAAAGCAGAAGAGCCTCGGTAACATCCTTTAGAGTCATTGTAAAGTTTTTCCTTGTATTGGCCAGTGTTGGAGAGATTAAGTTTTACCCTTTGTTACTTACTTTAAGAGGTGACATAAATTTAAATAAATAAATGTGTAGGCGGCTATGACTGACGACAAATTAATTGGACCAATTGAATTACCAAATACAATGAATGGCCCAAAAGTTTTAGATTTTCTAAGGAACACATTTAGAGAAATCATGGAGGAATTACATGTAGGAGTGATCAATCGAAGGCGCATGTGGCTACAGTTGGACGGTGCACCAGCTCACTACGCACGTGCTGTGAGAGCTTTTCTTAATGAAAATTATTCACCATGGATAGGACGTGGAACGGTAGCTTGGCCACTTCGCTCACCGAATTTAACACCTCTGGATTATTTTTTATAGGGAAGAAAGAAGCAGCAAGTTTATGCTACGGTCCCAAATAGCAGACAAGAACTGTTCGGTAAAATAATGACGATTGCGGATGACATAAGATCCGACATAGCCTTAATATCAAAGGCCACACAACAAATGGCTGTTAAGGTCAGTGACCGGTCTACAAAATAGAGATAGACCTTTTGAACAATTACATATTAAATTAATAATAATACTTAATGCCATTAAAAGTTTCTTAACCCCTCCGATGTGAATACGCTTTAAAAGCAAATCGTAAATCTATCGCCCAATGTGATGCGCCATATTTGATAACATTGTGCGTAATAGACTGTTTCTATTTTACTCAAACTTATACAAAGTAGGTTTATAGAATATTTATTCTCAAAAAAGACATACATGGTCACTTACATGAGAATATAAAATTAACATAAGATAATTAAATAAAATCATTCGTCATTGAAGGCATGTTATACAAGAGTAGGTACTCATTTAACGCATTAAACCAGGAGTTGTAAATAATTATAATACTTAATTATTGACTGGAGCCAGTCCTAATATGCTGTAACAATTTTGATTTAAATGCATTAAGTGAGCTTACATTTTTTATGTGTGCAGGTATTTTATTATACAATAATGCTCCTTCATACGTTAGGGTTTTACTGCCATACGATGTCCTAACTTTTGGAATCGCGAGGAAGCTAGCTCGTCGTTTGCTATACGACTGTAGTTTTTTAAAACTAATGTTGGAATGAATCTTTTTATTAAGTATTTTCCCGATAAAAACGCACGTACTGTATGTATATAACTGATGAATATTCATAATTTTGGTGTCACTGTAAATTTTTATAGTAGATGTCCGAAAGGGGTAACGAAATAGATTTTTTATTACTTTATTTTGCGCAATTTGTAAATGAGCCAGTCTTGTTTTGGTAGCGCTTCCCCAGATTTCAATGAGGTATAATAAGTGCGGTTTAACTAGTGTATTATAGATAGTATAGCGTAGTTTTTGTGGAATACAATGTGCTAAGTTACGAATTGAGCCGTTGATTGATGTTAATTTACTATTTATATATTCAATTTGGGTGTTCCAAGTCAAGCTACTGTCTATTCTTAGTCCAAGGTATTTCTCGGTATTTTTTTGTTGTAATGGAATATTATCAATTGTGAGGGGATTGTGGGGTGGTATTAATTTATTTTTAGCTTTGAAAATTATGTAACAAGTTTTTTGAATATTTATTGTTAAAAAATTATGTTGAAACCATGTGGATAACGTATTTAAATCTGCTTGAGCTTGAGGGATAAGATTTTTTATAGACGGTCCGAAATAAAATAAACATGTATCATCTGCATATAGAGTGATGTGACCATGCAAGCCCAGATCCTGGATATTATTTATATAGGCTAAAAAAAGCAAAGGACCCAGAATAGATCCCTGCGGAACACCACAAGTAATAGGTAAAGCCTTACTTTGGTATTTATCTATTTTAACTATTTGGAATCTATTTATTAAATATGATTCGAACATTTTTAAAGCATTTCCAGTCACCCCTATACTTTCTAGTTTTTTAATAAGTAGTTTGTGACTCACAGTATCAAACGCTTTCTTAATATCAATAAAAATTCCTAAAACTACGTTTTTATTGTCGATACTGTGTTTAATTTTACTAACTAAATCAACTGTTGCTGAAAGAGTACTACTTTTTGGTCTAAATCCATATTGCCGCTCAGATATAAAATTTATAGTTTCGAAATATTTATGTAGCCTATTGTATAATATTTTTTCTAGTACCTTTGATAATACCGGTAGTACGGAAATTGGCCGATAGTTGCCTGGGTCCGTTTTAATTCCTGATTTATGAATAGGTGTGACTTTAGCTATTTTTAAAGAGTCTGGGAATGTTCCATTAAATAGTAGTTTATTAAAGCATTGTGTTAGAGGGGTTGCTATTATATTGACTATACACTTAATTACTTTAGTACTAATACCATCGATTCCAACACTGCAATTATTGTCAAGGTTACATATGATTTTATTTATTTCAGTAATTGTACAAGGTTCTAAAGTGGATAATTTAGAGTTGCAATCGATTATCAGGTTAGAAGTTTTAGGTAAAACGTGGGAAAAATTGTCGTGAAAATATTTAGGAATTTGTTTTGCTAACGTAGATCCAATAGTAGAAAAGTACTGATTAAATATTTGACAGATATCTTCTGGATCAGATACATAATTATTATCGATTAAAAGTTTTGGGGGTTCATAAGTATGTTTTATTTTATTGCTTGCTAGATTGCTTCGTACTGTGTTCTTAATTTTTGTGGAGGTTTTGTCTTTTTTAGTTGTAAGTATATTTGTTTGTGATCAGACATTGGAGAATCAATGATAGCCATATGAAAGGTATCCTTCTTCAAGTTAGTGCTTATATGATCTATGATTGATTTCCTTGTAGGAGATTCTCTCGTGCAGTATTTCCCAGTAGTTTTGTTAAGTAGTATGTGTCCAGCTCCTTTTAATAGTTCTTTGTATTGTTTAGTTTTCTTGTCTTTTGTTAATAAATCGATGTTAAAGTCTCCAAAAACAATCGCTCTGTTTTTTTGTTGCAATTGAGAATCATACATATCAAGAAAGTCATCTAAGTTTGTGTGGCCAGGGTTATAGATGACGCCTATTTCAAGTGCATATTTTTCAAGCCGAACCCACAAATAGTTGTTTCCGCCAGAATATATCGACTCAGATAGGGTGGCTTTCAAGTTGTTATGGATGTAGGCTGATACTCCGCCGCCCCTTGAATCAGTTCTGTAATTGTAGAAGTGTGAGTAGTTGGGAATTTGTAGTTCTAATGCTTGATTTTCAGTCAGTGTAGGCAAAAAGACAAGGATGGCATGTCAAGTCTCTAAAACACGGTCATAGCCGTTATAAGCCTTTGAAAATTCGTCGCTCACTATCGTATTCGCCCGCGCGAGCAGCAGACGTATTGTGTGGTTCAAAGTAACATTGATAGTGATAATACATGGGTTACTGGTAAGTAGACCTGATCCTTTCAGGAGGTGATAGTAGGGGTCAGTACAAACAAATTTTACTATTAGGTTCCATGTGTAAATGTTAACCCATTTCGAGTTATGCTACTCTTAAGGTTTTTGTTAAAAAAAGTCACCTTGGGATCGATATTTATTTATTTTTTCTTTATGTAGGTCTTTCTTGTAGATTTCTCTGTAGTTTTAGGTAGAAAATTAATCATTTCAGATAAATAAAATTTAAATCGACCGAAAAAATGGAAAATATTCAAGTAAAATATTTTTAAATCAAAATTTTAATTTTAATTTTGGCGAAGTTTCATTTATAATTAATATTTTCACAAAAAAATCTCCCTACATTCTTATGTGCAGATTATTTTAAAAACATCTACATTTAACTAGCTATCCAAAATGGTACGCTAGTCAGTATAACTCTAAACATACTTTTGAAAATTATTAACAAAGGTCCCAGGTAGTCGATACCCTTGGCAACGGTAATTCAGGTAAAATACCGCTGCCCCCACTCCAAGGAAGCCTGACGCGTGTGATTGGTCCGTCAAACAAAACAATGTTATCTTATTAGTTAGTTATGATCCCCTTGTCCCTTTCGGTAGTGTGCTTCTGTCATTCGTACGTAGTACATGCGTTTTCTCTACAATTTTTTGTGATATCGACTTTGGCTTTGTAAATTGGACTCTGTATCTGCTCTTTATTTATTTGACACGGCTGTGAATCTTGGACTTTGATATTTTCTCGTGAGTTGGATTGTGCGATTGTGTTTGTCACCATGGCAATGTATTCTAATGAAGAATACGCTGACATGATCATGTGCTATGGATTTTGTCAGGGAGTTTCTACACATGCCCGAGCAGAATACGCGTTGCGTTACCCAGGGCGCCGATTGCCAGATTTAGGCGTATTCGATGGTGTTTATCGCCGGTTGAGAGAAACTGGTTCCTTCCGAAGACGCACGTCAGACATGGGTAGACCTCACCGCTATCGCGTAGAAGATGAAGATGAAATACGACGACTCTTCATAGAAGACCCAACCACGTCTACGAATGTTGTTGCGAAACTTCTAGGCATTTCGCAATGGAAAGTGTGGTTTACAATGAACACTGCAGGTTACTACCCATATCATTACACTCCGGTGCACGCGATTGAGGAAGGAGATTCGCTAAGAAGACTAGATTTCTGCCGGTTTTTGTTGAACGCTGACATTGAGGATCCACAATTTCTTAAAAAAAATTTATGGACTGACGAATCGAAATTTGACAAGGATGGCATAACAAATTACCACAACGCCCATTTTTGGACACCTAAAGAAGATGGAAATCCCAATAAAAAAAGAGTGAAAGGCTCACAAAGGAGATTTAGTTTAAATGTTTGGATGGGCATTATTGATAACCATTTGATTGGGCCATACTTCATGCCGCAGAATTTAAATGGCGAATGTTATGAAGAATTTCTCCGTGAGGAATTATTTATTCTTATGGAGGACTTACCACTTTCTGTAAGAAAGAACATGTGGTATCAACATGATGGCTGCCCTGCACATTACCGACGAGGTGTACGTGATTGGTTAAATGAAAATTATCCAAATAAATGGATTGGTAGAGGTGGTCCCCTGCCATGGCCAGCAAGAAGCCCGGACTTAACTCCAATGGATTTTTATGTGTGGGGACACATGAAAAGTATTGTGTACCAAGATGGCCACCCCGTACCTACTGTTGAAATTCTTCAACAACGAATTATTGATGCAGCAGACGTAATTAGGCTTCAATTAACAAGTAGGGTGGTGAAGAGTGGTCTGCGACGCAGGATGAGGGTCTGCGTTAGGAATAGAGGTGGCCACATAGAAAATGAATTAAAAAATCGTGCACATCTTCAATAAACATATTATTTTTTTGTAATGAGGACTTTTTTTACCCTTACTTTGAATTACCGTTACTTTGGTATCGACTACCTTGGCCCGTTCGTCGTCGATTTTTTTATAAGAATGTTCAGTTAGCCTAAATGTTGTACCTTTTTGGGATAGCTAGTTAAATGTAGATGTTTTTAAAATAATCTGCACATAAGAACGTAGGGAGATTTTTTTGTGAAAATATTAATTATAAATGAAACTTCGCCAAAATTAAAATAAAAAATTTGATTTAAAAATATTGTACTTGAATATTTTCCATTTTTTCGGTCGATTTAAATTTTATTTATCTGAAATGATTAATTTTCTACCTAAAACTACAGAGAAATCTACAAGAAAGACCTACATAAAGAAAAAATAAATAAATATCGATCCCAAGGTGACTTTTTTTAACAAAAACCTTAAGAGTAGCATAACTCGAAATGGGTTAACATTTACACATGGAACCTAATAGTAAAATTTGTTTGTACTGACCCCTACTATCACCTCCTGAAAGGATCAGGTCTACTTACCAGTAACCCTGTATGTGACTGTTTTTTCGTATTTTCAACATGAACAGGTAAGTAATGAACCGTTTTTAATGCATAGAATGTGTATCTGCAGATTTTTATCAACTTAAAAAAAGTATTGAATTATTTTTCACTTTTTAACCCTTATGTGAGTAACAAATAAAACACCGCAATTGGGTGACGAGGTACCCGGGTACCTACTTAATCTATTTGAGTTTCTGAAGAGAAATTCACACTGGAGTTCTTTAATTTATGACCCACTTTACTGTGACGAAGTATGTATGTGTTTAAGTTAAGTTTTAAGCGGTTAAAAATTAAGATAAAGTTAAAGGTAAACAAACATATTTCTATTATACTTAGTTATATATGTCAGACCCTTCATGTCTTTTATATATAATTTTTATTAAATTCGCAGACAAAACCACGGTTCTGTCTAGTTAAATTTTTAAGTAATAAACTTCAAGGTAAACCATATCGCGGAAGACGATAAATCTGCGAAAAGTACATGATTTTTACGACATTTTAATGGCAACTACAATGTTGCTCCAGAAGTCCACCAACTAATCCTAATCTTTATGGAGTTGCTCCTTTGTGATGCTAATGTACCATGAAGAAGTTCGCCAATCAATTTTATGGCCGTACGTGCCGGAAGACCGATTTCTTTGGTGACTTCTGGAAGGACCCTCGGCCTATATATAGCCGAACCAAGACTCCTCAGGTCATTCGATTCCGATCAGTAGTGTAACGTACTAACCCTTTCCGGAAATAAACGTCTACTAACCCAAGTATTCTTTTATTAAAGTTCACTCACGAAGTAAGGTTTTCACTGATAGTGTAGTCCGCGTATTAAAGTCCAAGAAACAACGAGATCCCGCTGTCGTACGTCTGCAGCGTCGCAGTACCACATTATAAATAAGATACGAGCCTGGAGCGAGCAACCCGATCCTCTCCACGACACATTTCTGGCGCAGTCGGTAGGATCAGCAGCGACAAGGAAGAACCGGACATCAAGTAAGGTCGTTCATATTTCTACGTCGTGTCTTTTCTAAGACTAGTGCTGATTCTCAACGGTTTAAAGGGTTACATCTCGTCTGTAAGCTGACAAGTGGACATCAGGTAAGGAGTCAGACTCCTTACGTCTTACTTCGGATCGGAACGGATCGGGAGGATCCATAGACTCAAAAGGGTTATCCTTCCTTAAAAAAAAAAACCTAGGTGGCTGAACACCAGCGTATAGTCTAGCCAGAGCTAACCTAGAAAACAAGAAGAAATAAGAAGTGCATAGAAAAAGCTAGAGAAAGCTATAAGTGCGACGTCAATAATATAAGGGCCCTACAAATAAAAGTGTGTCGCGAGTCATATTAAGTGTTGTGCGCGATTAATATATTATTACAAGTGTATACTTAGCAGATGTTAACTGCGCCGCGAATTGTATCGCGAAGTATTTGTATTTAATTTTATTGTGAATTGGGGAAACCCCCTTTTTTTGTGTTCTTTTTGTGTGTGCACGATAATTTAAGTATAAGAATACTTGATACTACTTGTAAAAAGTTTTACCCGACCTTTGCGAATAATAATAACATTCCGCGTCTTATTACATTACTTTCGATATAACTAATTCAAAAGGGTTTAGAGATCTAACTAAAAAAAACAAAAAAAAAAAAATATGAATTTACTCCGCCAAACCGCTGAAGCTCTTGATAATGCAGGGATTTCTCAAGGGAATGCTAGCAATTTAATTCGCCAAATTACGGACACAGCAAGTCATGCAGGCATAACCGCGGAAAATGTAGCAAATAGTATAATTCGGCAAGCAACGGATGCTGCGAGTCACTCAGGTATTACAACCGATAATGTAGTTAATGCCGTGGCAGAAACCCTCGCACAATTGCAACACGGTGCATCTAGCTCATACGGTCATGCGCAGCAAGACCACCCATCTTCGTCTCAGGAAAAGGTTATTCCTAATATTCCGCCTACTCAACAACGGGAAAAACCCGAACACCATACATGTGACTCGACAGACTTTCTTAGGGAGATAATAAAACTTATTCCACAATATGATGGGGATACAAGATTATTAAACTTTTTCATAAAAAATGCGAGTACGTGTTGAGCATTTATGAGGGCAGATCAGATCTAGAATTTTTATTGCAAATAATTACAAGCAAGCTCACGGGCAAAGCAGCCGCTTTGGTCAGTGGGATGGACTTTATATTTAATGACTGGCCCCAGTTAAAAAATATTCTAATACAACATTTCGGGGACCAGAAATCAGAAGAATGTGTAGCGATCGAGCTAGAAAGTTTAAAGATTAAACCACATGAGTCATTCATTGACTTTTGTAACAGAATCCAAACTGTACGCAATAATTTATTTTCCAAATTTAGCACAGATAACGTGGCCTTGCGCAACAGTAAAATTATTATATATAATAATACGGCTTTAAATGTCTTTCTTTACAACTTACCGCGCGACTATATTCGCATCGTTCGATTGAAAAACCCCACGTCTCTAGAGCAAGCCCTTCAAATTGTAATAGAAGAGGAAAATTTCCAGTTACAGTATAGACTGAGAAATACATTTGTTACAAATAAACAAATCTCACAAAGGCTTCATGTAAATTCAGGTAGTACTTCTGACAGATCATTATCTCCTCAGTCACAACCAATTTCAGGACCGTATTTTAATCACAAATTCTGGAAAGATTATCTTATGCAACGGAAAAATAAGAATAATGCCCCACAATCCCCGCGTAACACATTTGTACCAAGGCGAGACAATTCTAATTTTCCCAATAGGAATAAGCCAAATACTCCTGCTCATCCATCGTCATCATATCCTCAAGTACCGCGACCGCAGTATCGCCCACCATTAACGTCAGGCAGTTCCTCGCTGACAACGCTTAGTTCAGCTCGTAGTTCTAATGAAAGGTAAAATAACAGATACGGCATGGAAAGAAATAATTATTACCATAATTATGCGGAAGGCGAGTTAAACACGTCAAGCGACGCACCAACTATTATGAATAACCCGAATTTTCAGGAGAGCGCCTCTTCACCGCCAAAAGAAATATAAATTATCAGCATAACTTTTTACCGTATATAATATTATCGGAAACGGGAGCAAAATTCCTTATAGACACCGGGAGCGCTAAATCATTCATCAGTAATAGAATTGTTGAGAAATATTTCAACAACTCATAATTTTACGAGCCGTTTAGCGTCATTAGTACACATGCCGCGAGTAACCATAACGAGGCAGTTTTAATCCCTATTTATAAAACTTTTGGCCGACAAACTACGCATCATAAATTTTATGTTTATGATGTAGATGAGTTTTACGACGGATTAATAGGAATTGATTTACTTAAAGAGGTCAAGGCAAACATAAATTTGGATAAGGAAATATTAATAACTCCGTTTATGCAAATCCCAATTCATTTTAATAAAAATAAAATATTCTACTTTCGTTTTAAGGAAGACTTACTTACTGAAAATTTAAGGAAGTTGAGGTTAGATCATCTTGAAAGTGAACGCGAACACAAAGAAATACGAAACATATGTTATGATTATCGTGATATATTTTACTGTGAGGGAATCCCATTAACATTTACAAATAACGTTAAACATCATATTCGAACTAAGGATGAGATCCCTATCTATATTAAGCAGTATCGACAATCCCCTTCGCAAATTGAAGAAATTAAAAATCAGGTTAAAAGGTTATTATTAGATAATATCATCCAGCCAAGTTACTCACCATGGAGTTTCCCCGTTCATCTCGTACCGAAAAATTTAGATGCCTCAGGTGAACAGAAGTTCCGGATGGTAATTGATTATCGTAAATTGAACGACAAAACTATCGATGACAAATACCCTATCCCAAACATCACGGACTTATTTGACAAACTGGGTAAGGCCAAGTACTTCAGTACATTAGACTTAGCTAGTGGTTACCATCAAATAGAAATAGCGGAAGAAGACAGACCTAAGACAGCTTTTACTACCAATGAAGGTCATTATGAATTTCTTAGAATGCCCTTCGGGTTAAAAACAGCCCCTGCCACCTTTCAAAGAACAATGGATAATGTGCTAAAAGATTTAAAAGGCTATTGCCTCACTTACTTAGACGATATCATAGTTTACTCTCAAACCCTCGAAAGCCATTTTGTAGCATTGCAAAAGGTATTTGAAACATTAAGATCCGCCCAATTAAAAGTACAACTTGACAAGTCAGACTTTTTAAAGAAAGAAGTTCTCTACTTAGGTCATATGATTACAGAAGAAGGTCTCAAACCAAATAATGACAAAATTAAAGTTATAGAAGATTACCCCCTGCCTAAAACGGTTAAACAAATAAGATCATTCTTAGGTTTAATTGGCTACTATAGAAGATTTATTAAAGACTTCGCCAAAATAACCAAACCTCTTACAAACGCGTTAAAAAAGGATTTTAAAATAATAATTAACGATGAGTACATCAAAGCTTTTGAGTCATGTAAAGAATTATTAATAAATGCACCCCTTCTACAGCATCCCGACTTTTCCAAACCCTTCGTCTTAACAACGGACGCTTCTAACGTAGCGTTAGGTGCGGTACTCTCACAAGGTAACATAGGAAAAGATAAACCAATAGCATATGCCAGTAGAACCTTAAATACAGCTGAATCCAAATATAGTACAATTGAAAAGGAATTATTAGCAGTTATATGGGCAGTAAGATATTTTAGACCTTACCTGTATGGTCAAAAATTTTATGTGTATACCGACCACAGACCCTTAGCATGGTTGTACTCTCTAAAAGAACCCAACTCAAAATTAACACGCTGGCGTCTTAGACTTCAAGAATATGATTTTGAGATATCATATAGGAGTGGTAAGCAGAACACAATTGCGGATGCTCTTTCTAGAATTCCTTTAAATATATTAACAATTACAGATGCACAGATTAATTATGATTCTGATAACGAATCAGAAAGAACTATCTCCGTAGTTAATTCAGATGCAGAAGGCTCTATAATTTCAGAGGATGAAAACCTAGATGATTCTATAATACCCGTGTTAAACGAGCCCATCGATATTAAACCTCGTCAGATTATCATAAACCAATGGTACAAAAACGAAATTAAAATTAATGATAAGTCCCGCAATAATAAAAAAATATTAGATATTTTTATACCTTCAGACGAATCACTAATTAAATCATTTTTAATTAACCATTTAGATCCCGTAAAGAGCAACTTCATCTATTTTAATTCTAAAACTTTAAGACAACCCTTTATAAACGTAATAGTAGAAAATTTCGATATGGAAAGTTTAAAGGTAATTGAATGTACCAGACGAATTACAATATTAGATTCGGAAGTAGAACAGAAAGAAATAGTGCTGAAAATCCACGAAGGAAAAACTTGTCATAGGGGAATAAATGAAACGCTTAACCGTCTAAAACGCAATTATTATTGGCCTGGTATGAAAGAAACAGTGGCAGCCATTATAAATTCATGCGAACTATGTAAAAGAATGAAATATGATCGTAAACCGCTTAAACCGGAAATGCAACTAACCCAAACTCAAAGTAAACCCTTTGAGGAACTTTTCATAGATCTGTTTTCAATCGAAGGAATAACTTATCTTACTATTATCGATGCGTTCAGTAAACTAGGGCAAGCACTTCCCATTACTAATCGATCAACCATCGAAGTGGTTAAAGCATTAATGAAATATTTTTCATCATACGGAATCCCAAGCAAAATTAGCTGTGATCCTGGTTCAGAGTTCAATAATGCTCTCATGAAAGATTTGTTAATCTTGCATAAGATTGAACTACATATTGGTACGACCAACAATCCAAATTCTATGGGATTGATTGAAAGGTTTCACAGTACCCTAATTGAAATTTATAGATTGGCAAAATACGAGAAAAGGCCGACCGACGTGACCGACACAATGACTTATGCCATCTTAGCGTATAACAACACCATTCACTCAGTGACTGGATTAACCCCATTTGAAGTAGTATTTGGGCATACGGATAATACAAATGTTTTCGATATCAATTATGAACATAATTACATGCAAAAGTTAATTCGAGACCATAAGAAAAGGACATCAGTCTTATATAAATATCTCACTGATAAAATGACAAAGAACAAAGAACATAAAATTGATAAATTAAATAGCCAAGCCTCCACGAGCCACTTCGGTATAGGGGAAACAGTGTATACAAAATTAGTTAACAGAAGAAAACCGAAGGATTCGCCTAGGTTTGAACAGGCTATGGTAATAGGAAGCAACCAAAGGAATGTTATACCTATCAAAATTAAAACACGGAGCACAAATGTTCCTTTAAAGAATATAAAAAGACCTACTGGGTCAGGTAGGAAATAAAAAGCGGGTAATTCTTTAAAAATTTTATTAATAAGATAATAATAATGTGTTAAATGTACGAGTATGTAATATTAATGGTGAGAATGTATACCTTAAGGTAAATTGTGATCACGTTTAAGATGTAAATTTCATTTCCATATAGGATTATAGTTCATGTAATGCTTATATTGTAAGTTTATTAAGAGTATCTTAGGAATAATAATTTCTGATTTTAAAATTTAACTTTTTGAAAGGATATTTTAAGATTGTATAAAATATAATTATATAAAAAAAAAAGAAAAAAAAACCAGAGGGACGTTTGCTACCTCATAATTAAGTAAAATTGGCCATGTGCTGAATATTGAATTGACCTATATGTAACCTGTTTTACCATAATTGTCTTAACATTAGTCTTTGTAAAATCGAATGGTATGGGGACTCTTATGAAATCATAATTGCCATATAATTTCATTCTTAACGGCGGAGGAGTTATATATGTCAGACCCTTCATGTCTTTTATATATAATTTTTATTAAATTCGCAGACAAAACCACGGTTCTGTCTAGTTAAATTTTTAAGTAATAAACTTCAAGGTAAACCATATCGCGGAAGACGATAAATCTGCGAAAAGTACATGATTTTTACGACATTTTAATGGCAACTACAATGTTGCTCCAGAAGTCCACCAACTAATCCTAATCTTTATGGAGTTGCTCCTTTGTGATGCTAATGTACCATGAAGAAGTTCGCCAATCAATTTTATGGCCGTACGTGCCGGAAGACCGATTTCTTTGGTGACTTCTGGAAGGACCCTCGGCCTATATATAGCCGAACCAAGACTCCTCAGGTCATTCGATTCCGATCAGTAGTGTAACGTACTAACCCTTTCCGGAAATAAACGTCTACTTACAAGTTTACTCACGAAGTAAGGTTTTCACTGATAGTGTAGTCCGCGTATTAAAGTCCAAGAAACAACGAGATCCCGCTGTCGTACGTCTGCAGCGTCGCAGTACCACATTATAAATAAGATACGAGCCTGGAGCGAGCAACCCGACCCTCTCCACGACACATTTCTACTTAGTTTGGTACAGACAGTTACAAAGAGCTTACGTCGTGTTTTGTTTGTATTAATCCTAATTATTTTAAACACGAATAAAGAAACAATATATACCCACGTAATATTGTGCATCAGTAGGTATAATTCTGAAGAAATTAGAAAAATATAGTGTGCTTTCTGATAGTGAAGAAAATCATATCTGCTCAGATGATGCTCAGATGCTGAGCTGAAGTTCCACATGATACAGATCAATCAATCAATCAATCAATCAATCATTTATTCGTTGGATAAGGTAATTACAAGGATGTACAATATAGGTCTGCCTGCTTATCCTACCACATAGTGGTGTACAAATATATATATTAGATTTACATCGTATTATTACATAGTTTAAATTTAACACATTCACTGCCACCAAGATTTTCTTAAAGTTCATCGCAGTGCCGCCATTTAAAACTGCGGACACACTTGGTGTGTTCACGGCATTGCGACTAGGAAAAACAGTGAACACACTTGTTGTGTTCATGGCACTGATTGAAGACAAAGTTTTTAAACGGCTTTTTTTCGGCTTTGACGCTGTTTGCCGGTTAGTATTTCTTGTGCTTCACGTGAATAAAGGTGATTACAATAGTGTCGTGAGTTTTGTTACTCGGAAATATGGCGAGAAATAGATTTTATGGTAAGTAAATGTATTATAATACATTTGGTTCTCAAACTTGAAGTATTTAGGTACATGAGTTTGACTTGGTGACAATATAGGGGTATAGGTATTTTACGGTCTAAGTACGAGTGAATTCTTTATTGCTTTACGGTTATCAGGTGTTTTACAATAAGCTAAAAATCTGGCTAAGTCCGACCATAATAAATAAATTAATTTAAATTAATTAATTTCGTATTCTGAAATAGTATCACATCAAGATCCGACCGTAAATAATTTAAAAATTTTTAGATATAGGAAAGTTTGTTTACGTTTTTTTATCTCGTAATATCGTTATGGCAGTTGGCCACGTCACTAAAGTTTGAAGTAAATTGAACTGAAAGAAACTGACTTCTTATCTTATGTTTTTTCAGGAAAAGTTAAGTTTATACCGGAAACTGAAGATATTAATGATGACGAGAATAAGGCAGACTGCTCCCCTCCTTTAAAGCGTTCCAACATAGAAAGTAAGAATCTTGTAATATAATCTAAAACATTTTTTATCATCAACATCACAACCCACTACGACTAATGTATTCACCCTGATCATGCTGTAATAAATTAAGTTTGACATCGAAAAGTTATATCTGTGATGTAATAGATCGGTGATTCCAAACTAGTCTAGCTAGACGCTCGTGTTAGCCCATGTCTCGTGTGCATTAGTATGTACCCCAATCCCCCCATCTGCCGGTGGTCTGAGGTTCGAATCCCGGTAAGGGCATATTTTTGTGTGATGAACACGTAAAATAAACGCATTCTTTTTTTGGCATAGTCAGTTGTTATATCTATCTGTTGGATAGTTACCTACTCTTCTGCTTAGGTATGCCCCCGTAGATCTAGTAAATGTGCCGCTCATCGCGCTCAAGACATTTCAAGAGGTGCACCAAACAAATACAGTATCTGCACTGCATGTGTTCGCGCCCGAATAAGATTTTTAACTAGTGACTCTGATGAGTGCTGACTAGTGTAAATTTATTTATTTTACTAATCATTTTTTTTAGGCAACAAGAAATCTCCAATATTATTTGATTCCGAAATCGCAATCGCAACGCAATCTCCAGTATGCTCGAAAAATGATACCACTACAGAAGGTAAAGAGACATGTTAATAGTTATGTTCCATCAGATGCAAGTTTCTTGTTTAGTTTCATATTACCTAATTAGCTTTTATTTTTAGCTAAAGATCAACACTATCGACCAGATTCTGAATGCACCTATTTTGACGAAGATAGCCAAAGTCTTGAAGATTATCTAGCCCTAAAAAACGAGCCGAAGTGTTCAGAAGACATGTTTGCCGGTTCAGAAAAAATACCGAAACAAGATGTTGCTACCCAAACTTTAATCGATGATAATACACATGTAAAAAATATTTCTGTAGAAAATGTTGGTGTTCAAACTTTAAATCTTTTTGCAGATAATGAATATGATAATATAAAAGACTCTAATTATCACTTTGGAATGTTTGTAAGTAGTGAACTGAACCATGTCCCTCCAATCAAAAGACGTGCAATCATGTGGGAAATAATAAGGTTAATCGAACACAGATCAACTTAGTTTGTAAATTTAAATATTTTGATCATTACTTCCGGTTACTGTCAACAACTAAAATATCAACAATCAAAGTTTAGTGTTTAATTACTGTTAGTTTTATTGACTTATCTAGAAATACTTATTTCAAAGTTGATTTCCTAAAATATTGTCATTATAGTTTGTTGAACAAATAAGCTTTTTATGTTTTAAGTGATTAAGTGATTTATTAATATTCTAAACTGCTAATATTTTTAACCGTTTCTTAACTATTGATGTTTCTATTTGTGGAAATATTGAATTGTTGATTAAAAGGTTAGATATCAACACATTGTTGATATTATCCCATGCTTACCTTCCACGGCCGTATCATAAGCGTCGTCAGCCTTTTGAAGTAGGTAATAGGTATATAATATATTATACTCGTAGTATTCGGGGTGATTGCAATCATAAGACTGATTTATATATTTAGTACAACATTTATTAAAATAAGTAGTAACTATGTATATATAAGTAAGAAGTAATTACACTATATCAATATCTATAATCATCTCAAAATTAACATTGCTAAAATACGTAAAATTTGTAGTCTTTATTTAGTAAAACTTTTACTAAGGATAAATAATTATGTACGTACAGTCCGCGCTCGAGTTGAACGCAGAGCTCATGAATGCGAAAGGGCTGTGGACTAATTATCACAATTATGACCCTAATGAGTGTGTCAACTCGCGCGCGGACTGTATCATAAAAACTTATGAATCTCATCAAATCATATGAAAATAGATCAACATTGCTTTTAAATCAATTTATTGTTTTTTTTTTCCTTCACATACCATGGATTATTTATTAATAGTTTTGGAAATTTTAATAACAATGGGATATTTCCGAAAGCTACTGATATTTGTGATATTTCCTAAAACATTCAATGCAGATGCCTGGCTGTTGGGGGCAGTTTTCGCAAGCAAATGATGATGCTACCCTTTTTTTATTCATGTTCCAACAATGGATGCATCTTTTTCGTTTTATTTTGCCTTTTGCATCTTTGTCTAATTTTTTTAGGCAGTGGATTTTCGTCCCTATTGCTATTTCTAATTCCGATGGTATATGAGGTTCCAATAAGGATTTAATAACGCTTAATCTAAAATCATATAAATTTGATTTCCCAGCCGAAGAATACTTATTGTACAAGAAATAAGAGTTAACAAGAATAACTTGCATTATATGTATGATTACTTTTTTGTACCATCGCAGTGATTTATGCTCACATGAATAATATGACAACATTTGGTCATGTCGATCTATTCCATTCATATTTTTATTATAATGGTTTACCATTTGTGGTTTTAATTTTATATTTCCTCTGCGATCTGTAATGTTTTCTAAAGTTCCGTTATACTTTGTCGAAATTACCAATAGCTCTCTTTTATCCAGCCATTTAATAACGCAAATGTTATTTTTGTGCTGAATACAAAGTTCACTCTTTTTCAATTTGGTTTTAATGACTGTTTTTGGATTATTTTTTCTTTGTTTTCTAAGAGTTCCTGTACAGTAAGTATTTTTGTTAAAAAGATCTTCGGCCAAGTCTACGCTCGTGTAAAAGTTGTCCATGTATAAATGGTGACCTACATTTAAATAAGCCTGCATTAAATGCATCACCACTTTATTGACGTGATTAATTCCACCTACAAGAGCGTCAGATGCACCGCCATATAAATGAAGTTTTAAAACAACCCCTAGCTGATCAGCAAGTGCATAGAATTTCAAACCATATTTTGTTTTTTTCCCCTTCATATATTGTCTAAAACGTAAACGACCTCTCCATAGCATCATTGATTCGTCTATGACAATATTTATTGTAGGGTAATAAAGTTCTAACATTCTTTTATTGAAAAACTCTATCACATTTTTTACTTTTTCATAGCTTATTGTGTTAGACCCTGTTGAAGCACTTAACATTCTTAAAATTAAAAGAAATCTATTTCTTGACATTGTCTTGGCGAATATAGGTTGATTAAAGTAGATGTCTTTTTTCCAATAGTCTGATAGACGGTTGATTTTGATAAATCCCATGTGGAATATTAAACCAAAAAATATTTTTAGATCTTCACATGTCACTGGCTTCCACGTTTTGCTTCTACTATGTGGCCCTCTGTTCACTGCCTGTTGACGTTCACCATAATCATTAGTTGAAAATTTCAACATTTCTAATAGTTCTGAATTGCAAATAGTTTCAAAGTATCCAATAGGTGTACCCTCTATCTCTTCTTTTAGGCCGCTCGTTTTGGTAAAAGGTAGTTTCGTTGAAGTACTTTCAGGATTACCTGGGAGCCATCTGTCACTGGAAGAGTCCATAACTGGCATAATCTCTTCTTCGTCAGGTTCCAATTCCATTTCGGAATCATCAGTCTCCATATAACCTAATATATTTTCTGATAAGATTCCATACAACTCAGCATCAGTCAACGGTGAAGTTGGCTGGATCGTTAGAGGATTTGCCTCCAGATGTTCTATTTCCATTGCTTCCAATTCACCTTCTATGCTCGGAAAACTACAATGCAGGTCCTCCCACGAACACGAGGGTAGCGGATTTCCGAATGCATCCATAACCTACAGTGTGAGAGAATTATCATAAATCAGAGAAATCCTAGAGTCAGAAACAAGGCAACATGTATTTTTATATGTAAGCTAAAAATGCACAGTATTTCAGAAAAATGGCTACTTAATGTAAAAAAGTAAATTTTAATATAGAAGTAAACAGAAAGTTCAAATTTGCTTGGGTCAGTAAAGTTTCTCCTCCACTTCATTTCGTATCGGATATTTTGTTTATATTTTGGTTTGTAGTTTGTAGGCGTTGTTACCGTTAACGTGCAAAAAAATTAGATACGTATTTATATGCGATTTAACTAGGTGGTTTGCATATTCCCCTGATTAATCCGTTAAAATGAGAAACTTTACTAAATATAGCTGGAATTACAAGGGGAAATGGAATTCCACGTGGACAAAAATTCCTTCACCGGTACAAAGCTCCATTATTTTATTATATCGTTTAGTGTTTTGTACTGATAATATTATCAGGTGTTGCAAACCTTTTGTGGTTTTATTATTGATATTCAAGGAATCGGGAATAAAACACGTTTCTACAGTCATTTTGTTCGACTTGGGAGTTTTTCACAGAAAACACTGGACTATGTAATGCTCGCTCTTATCACAGGGGCGTAAGCGTACAAACCTCTTATTATATAATTATAAAGTAAAATTTATGAAAACCCCCGACTTCACTTTCACTCCTCATATCTTTTTAACTGCTAAAAAATCATATCTCCGAAAATATGAAATATCGTAAAAATAACTTCACAGGCTTTTTATATTTATCATTAGGTAGGTATCTGAATCATCTACTCTTAGCAAAATAAATTAAAGTAATTTTAAAATATACTTGGTAGGTACTTACCTATTTATTAAATTCCGATGGGTCAATGTTATCGTAGCCGTCGGCGTCGTCTTCTTAGCGTTAAGTCGTCGTGTGTGCAATCAAAAGAGTCCAAATAAGAGTAGGCGTGGTCGTCGTCGTAAGAGTGAATCGGGAAAGTCCAGGGGCACTAGCCGTAGTCGTCGAGAAAGAAATCCAAGAAGAATGTTTCGATAGGAACACAACAAAACTTAACATAGGACACATGCGATGTCGAAGGCTTCGAACACTGCACTGATGATAATTTTGAGTCTAAGCGAAAATATTTCTATTTTACTCACTAATACATACAATGACGTCATATTTTTTGTAAGGGTAGTGGACCAATGAGATGGGGTTGTTATCTAGGTTATTGTTTAAAAGTCATAAAAGCGGGCGCGAGCTTTACAATTGCAGTTGATAATAAAAATACCATGTACCAAAATGTAACGAAAGCAAGACATCTGTTTGCCTACGACCTCAGCTGTCTTTCTTAGAAATTTCGGCACCTCAAAGATTTAGTCAGTAGTTTGTAAAACCGACATTGGTAATAGGGACAGACGAAATATAATTTGAAAATAACTTTAAAATATGATATAATAGGGACTAAATAGCCAGTACGTTTCGATCCCAATTCACCAGATTACTTAAAATCAAAATTCCAATTCTTATGTTCTTCTCATGATCGGCCTCCTCGCTCTACTGAAACTTATCAACTGTCTGTTCCGATGCACCGATCTGCGTTTATTTCCAACTCTTTTTCTGTGCAGGCTGTACGCGCCTGGAATGCGCTTCCTGAAGGAATCAGAAGACCCTCTAGTAAATTAACTTTAAAAAGAAAGCTGAAGTCTCTTTTTGTAGATTCTCATCGACAACAGTAAAGAGATCATCTCCAACGACAATTATTGTATTTGTATGTTATATATTTATTAAATATATCTATTTATTATTATTTTATTACATATATCGAACCCGGGTGCTTTCTTATAGTTTTAAAAAGGATTCATTACGGAATTCGGCAATTTGCGGATAAATCCGTTTTAAACCTAAATAAAGAACAAAAAGTAGAAAAGAACTATTAAATAAATATTATTGAATTACAACAATAAAGCACAAATTAGTTTACCAAGGCGCCGTAAAAAAACCAACAGGTTTTTTTATTAATATAAAAATATGGTCAAAAATAAATAAATTTGAGAACCTTTGATTACCTTTTAGAACTGAACACACCTGGCGTGTTCTCGGCATTACAAAATAACCTTTTTTCCATAAAACATTAAGTATCTTCTTTTCGCGGGCCACTTAAAAACTCCGTAGTTTATGGCTAGAAAATGATGTACTGAGAATTTGAGTAGAAAATGTGGCTTCGTTTTTGAAATATTACTGAAACATTCAAAACACACCTGGTGTGTTCGCGGCGTGCTGATATGGATTTGCCCGAACACACATGGTGTGTCGGTGGCATTCAATGTGTTAAATTATAATAAAATCATGATTATTATTAAATTATTATTTTTACATAATGCATCATGCAGAGCTCCCTAATTCAAGTAAAAGCATTGCAGAGGCGATACGATAGAATAAACGGCTAAACAGAAGACAAATGGTGGCCTTTAGTGCTTTTCTTCAATTGCTGCTCTGGCGGCGTATATTATTCATATGGAGGATAATCCTACACTTTCATCGACTGACAGAAGAAAAAAGTTTCTGAAGGAGTTAAGTCTGCAATTATGCTTCGCTGCTCAATTCTCGCGATTAATATTTACATGTAGTACTATTTCCAATCCACGGCCTTTTAACACGATAAGTTTAAAGAAAAACAAAAATATTATCAATCTGAAACATAAAATTACATTTTATAGTTGTCAATCTGGTTTATTTCCTCGTTCACTCAATGTTGTTCATCCGGTCATCACTCCTCCTCACCGCTCGGTAGCCATTTTTGCTTCATTATCTACTTTCGTGTCGCGGCCTCAACACGTCTCGACTGTCCTTAGGGCGCTTGTACACGCTAAGAAAAAACGCCGGGCGTACCTAAGAATTCGTGTCGTAACTAGAAAATAACTGTGTACACTGCTCGCAGCGGTGCACGAAAAAAATCTTGTCTGCGCAAGACACGACGAGGCGAACGTTGTTGCGGAGCGGCGGGGGGGCGGTGTAGTAGGGTTGAGCCAGCCCAGTTTTTGTTGTGCGTTGTGCGTTTGGTGTGGACGTGTATTGCAGCGTAGAGTACAAAATGGCTGATGAGTTACTTATAACTTTAGTAGAAGGACGACCGGTATTGTGGGACAAAACTTTAGACATATATAAAGATAAAAGACTCACATACGAAGCATGGAGAGAAATATTTACTATCTTAAACAAAGACTTCGACGAAATGACAAATGTCAAAAAAAATGAATATGGTAAGTACTTACAACATATTACTATCTTTTTACAATTTTCAAAAATACAGATTACTAGATATATTCTATATAGCTATATATTATTATAAATATTAATCATTGTCGTTACCCACATTAAATACATCTACAATAAAAGATTTAAGTTGCAAGCAATCATAAGTTCAATAGCGCTAAGTAGCTTAAGGACACGGCTTTGCTTAAAACGATAATGACTAATACTTATAATAAAATACGTATAAACATGAAAAAAAATATGACATGTAATTGTTTATTTAAACAATATGGCAGGTAAGAATAATTCCTTGTTTCACACTTTTTGGATTAAAATTTAGTAGTCGGGTTTTAGCTTTAGAACTTATTTTTTATGTGTATTTATCTTGCCATGGCAGTGATCCTTCATCAGAGGAAAAATATTCAGTATATTTTTGACGAATTTCGTCTGCTGTGAGATTATTGCCTTCTAAATGCAATGGACTATTTAATCGGTCTCGATTGATTAAAGGCTCAACGTGACCTTCTTCTGTATGAATAAAATTTTGCAAAACGCAAGTAGTTTTTACAATAGCAACTGTTAAATCGAGACTTAAGTTTAAAGATCGGTGCAGAATTCTCCATTTGTTGGCCATTATTCCAAATGCACACTCGACGTATCTTCTTGCCCTTGTCAAGCGATAATTAAATATCTTTTGTTCTTTTGTGAGTTCGTTACCACCGTAGGGTCGAAGTACGTTAGCATGAAGTGCGAAAGCTTCATCAGCTACAAAAACATATGGTAATATATAGTTAGTATTTATTATAGAGCATGGGGATGGTATGTTTAACGTATTGTCAACAAGTTTTTTCCAAAACTGTGTTTCTTTGAAAACATTTGAATCACATTCTTTACCATACGACCCTACATCAATAAAAATGTAATTGTAGTTGGAATCCACAATAGCCATGAGAACAATAGAAAAGAAATGTTTATAATTTAAAAACATTGATCCACTTTCTTCGGGTTTAATTATTCTAATATGTTTCCCGTCCAGTGCTCCAAGACAGTGTGGAAAATTGGCATTTATTTCATATCTTTGTGCTATATTCAACCATTCTTCTTGTGTTGGCATCCGCATATAAACTGTAGATAATTCTGACCAAATATGATGAGTAACTTCACGTACAATGTTCGCTATTGTTTTTATTCCGATTCGAAAATCGAAATGAAGACGTGCGAAGGCATCTCCAGTTGCCATGTATCTGTAAAAAATTGTAACAATGTCTTAGAGCAAGAACACACTTGCAACTTGCAGTGCGATTAATTGCAAGTGTGTTCTTACTCTTACAATGAGGTCATTTCCTTTTTTATATGAAGTTTATGTCTACTTGCAATAGATGGTACCTACTTTCTTACGGTAGTTCGTTTTTTGTTTCAGCAAAGTCTACAGCAAAAAAATGGACAAGTTTGCGAGATAGGTGGATGAAATGTCACAGAAGACTTAAAGAAATGAAATCGGGATCGGGTGCTAAGAAGATTCGTAAATGTGATTTTTACGACGAAATGTTATTTTTGACAAAAATTGTAACACGCCGAGACACTGAGTCAAATATACCCGAAACAACAAACGTGGAAAAAAGTCCCGTAGAACATACACCGATCGCGAAAAAAAAGAAACAGGATGTTAGCGAGGTGGACAAAAATATGGCAGAATTTATAAAGGCTGTTACCAAAGAAGAAGAGAGCCGTGCCATGTCATTTTTTAAAAGTATAGCTCCGAGTGTTGATAAGTTCAGTGATGAGGAAATGGTGGATTTCCAGTTTGAAGTTTTAAAACTTGTGCGTTCTACGCAACAACGAAAGGGAAGTGATGTTCAGCATCAATGGAGTACTGAGTATTACAAAACAACGCAGCCTTCTACGTCGTCATTTAACGTACCCGGCCCATCATACTCGACTCGACCAGGTTACAGTACTCAAAAATCTACATCCATTGAATTTGACACCGAAACTATTAGTAGTGTGGAAACATCGCATACAGATGAATTTCACTTTGACTTTTCTGAAGAATATGAACATGTGGAGTCTGTTGAATTCGGAAACATGTAACACTTCAAAGACATTTATTATTGTATAACGTTCAAATCAATATGCTTAAAAAAATTACTTACCTTAATGTTACGGCCAATCTAATGTATGGAGGAATACTTTCTCGCATTTTGGTATTTTCATGTCGTATATTATTTTCTATTGTTGTCAAAAGCTTGTCAAACGTAGACATTTTCATGCGAAAATAATCCACAAATTTTTCCTCATGTTGTCGCATGACACGGTAAAGGGTAATGAACCCGCCAAACTCATTTTTCTCTTGTATAATTGGATGAACCCAGTAAAGTCTCTTGTTTTTTGTTTCCTTTTTTATTTTGTTATAATAATAATATGCAATTATCATTCTTTTTTGCTTTGTAGTTAACATTTATATAAATAAACGAAACTTACACTTGTTATTACTTGCGCGCCCTACGCCCGACTGTCGACTGCACGAAAAGAATCGTGTCGTGTACACGTTTCCATTGGTCTTGTCTGCGGAAGACACGAAAAGTTTTCGTGTGTGGAACAGACAAAATTCTTGTCGTCTACACGAAGAATTTGTCTTGTCTGCCGCAGGAACGGCAAATTTTCTTAGCGTGTACAAGCGCCCTTAAGGTATTATATTAATCTAGAAGGACTATTCTTTCATATTTTAATATTACTATACAATACTTTAAGTTCCGTGAAGCAAAAATCGAATGATCCGAACACATTCACAATGCCGTCGTGTGTTTACATATTTTGAAGAGGTAATTTGTCTCTTTTATTCAAAACCAGGTAAAACCTTACGTGAAATATTATAGTTAAGACATTATTTTAACTATAATATGTTCTAAAATCCTTAAATATTTTGTAGATATTCTGGATTACTCGAATATAGGTGACTTGTGAGTATGTACAAAAGAGACTATTGTTTTGGCAACAATCGTTTCACAAAGCAAAGTAAGTTTTGCTCTCAGGGCTGGTACCTAGCACGCGCTTTATTTCACGTTTGGATTTTTTGACGTGATAACGTTTATAAAGACGATGAGCCTGAAAGGCATTCACGAAAACCGAGTAACGGCCGCTCACGTCACGGAAGCGCGCGCAGCATTAGAGAGAGAGGCACACTAGACCGGCCGTCTCTCTCCCACTCAAGCGTAATCGGTCCGCTTGGAAGGCATTCTCGAAAACGTGGTAACGAGCCTGCTCACGTCACGAGCCACAACGCGCGCAAAGTATCGAGAAAGAGATACGCTGAATAATAATAAAACGAAATATATATCTGTAATTTAATATGTAAAATTTTAATTTTCATTCTATTTCCCGTTCCTAATGTGCGAATTGACAATATTTATATCATAAATTATTCTTCTACGAAATAGACGTTATCACGTAAAACCATTGTCCGTAAACCGACTTTACAGACAACCAATTTTTTTGTTTTATTGTGACCATGTGTTGGTGGCTTGATTATTAATGTACTTTTTGTGGTTTTTAGGTGTTTGTGTTTTTTATGCTTTGGTAAATATAATTACGTTATTATTGTTTATATAATTACGTTTTTATACCGCCCTTCGTGTCTCGGTTGTGGTTAGCTGGTAGAGAATGCATTAAACATTAAGCTCGCCAATTGTACCGTAATTTAATATTGTGGTCAATAAAGTATAAATAAATAAACTGCAAACTAACTTACGCGATATTTTTTTTCGACTAAATCTTTTGTTACTCATTTCATAAAGCTTTGGCTGTACTTAACTATTTATTTATTTAAGTATGTACTATTTTTATTTATTTCTTTATTATTAATAATATTTTTAATTTGTAGTAATCTTCAAGAAGCATGTGGTTTGGCTAGTGGAGGAAGTGGTCAAAGGGGAAGAGGGGGCAGAGGAAGTGGTCAAAGGGGAAGAGGGGGCAGAGGAAGTGGTCAAAGTGGTAGGGGGGGGAGAGGTAGGGGGAGGGGTAGACGAAGTGAATTAGAACCTGTTCCTGGGCCAAGTACAAGGTATTCTTGTTGTATTATTTCACAAAATATTTTGAAATATCGAATGTATGTTTTTATTTATTTTTGTTTTCCTAATTTTAGAAGCTATGAAGAAGAAGTTATTAAATTAAGAAAATCAAAAAGAAACACAAAAAAGCTATTGTCCAAGCTTGAACCGGGGGTGCAAAAGGAGCTCGATGCGCGAAAACGGATGAAGCAACTTTCGCGATCGCTGCTACCTGATGCACCGCCGCGAAAGAGACAAAAGTTAGTAAAAATAGGCTATATATATATATATTTATATATATACATATATATAAATTATTAATATATAGGTATATGACATAAAAATACTATTCGGACGTTTAATAAAATCAATCAAATTATAGAAAAATATCTCCTGAACGAGTCCTTTGCCGCTTGACTGCTGGGATTCCTACAACGCCGCCAGCGCCTAAGCTACAGCCTTGGGAAATACGGTATGTACGGTACGGTACAATATTTAAAAGATGTAAGTACAATCGAAAACTCATCTTTTAATGTTTTCAGTAAGCAGCAAGTTGACGCCGCAAATCCGCAAGATCATGCATTGGCGAGGCAGGAGTTGTGTTCTACTCCAAATAGGTATATCGTAACTTAAGGATTTACTTGACCTTTGTCACTACTGTGATTATATGATTATATTACATTTTTCAGCAATATAAGCACTGCCGAAAGCTCGGTCGTAGGTGAACTCATGGTGAACTTCACCAGTGGATTATTAAGTAAGTAATTTTTTTTTATGGATATAGCCGGCAAACGAGCTGACGATCCACCTGATGGTAAGTGGCTATCGCCGCCCATGAACATCAGCAACACCAAAGGCATCATGTCATGTTATTTAAGAATAAATAATAAAATAATAATATTCATAGGGCATTTTCCCAACTTTTTAACGAAATTAAATGAAAAAGGGTTTTTTTTTTCAAAAAAAATTCACTTAATTTCTTTTTAAAAAATTTCGTATTTAATTTTAGGTAGATTTTAAACCTCGAATAGATAAACTATGAAAACAGCTAGTAAATACAAAAAACAGAATGAAATTAAATGTAAAAACAAAAAAAAATTTTGAAAATAGTGCAAGAAGTCAGGTTTTTCTACAAAAAAATTAAAAAGCTAATAAAAAATAAACCAAACCGATAAGACCTTTACTTTAATGGTTTTTGTCGATAGTTTTGTCCACATAATCAATAGACGCCGGGCGGTCACTTCGCGCTGGGACACCCTGTATATTCCCATATTTTTGTATTCTGTTTTTTTTTTAAAAAAACGGAGAATATTGTAGTGACAACAATAACCTAACATTAAGCGTTATATGTAAAAGGCTCGCTTACGCGAGTAGTCGTGTGCGCGCATTAGTAATGTAATAACGTGTGCAATTAAATCCAGTGAATTCTCCAACGCATTTCATTTACTATCTACAAATTAGGAGTTAACATCAAATCTACAACCCTGCACCTAACACACTACACTAACTAACTACACTCCTAAACTAACAAATCTGTGGGATGGCGTAACGTTCTTTTGTTTCTTGAAGTCAGTCGAAACACGCAACGTAAAACATTTAAAACCGCTCTGCATTTTATTTATTTTTTTCCGGAAAAACTAAGTTTTACATTGGGCGATTTGGAAATTCTGTTTGAGAAACGTTTTCCTATTGGATTTTGAAGGTAATTATGCAAAAACATTTGATAATTATATGTAATTGGATTTGGTTATATATTCATTAATACTTGTAATTTATTGTTCCTATTATGGTCCCGGAGGCCATATAAGGGGCCGTGCATTAATCACGTGATTCTTGAAAGGGGGGGGAGGGGTTTGACAAAAATCACGAAAATAGCACGAAGGGGGAGGGGGGGTGTAGTAAAATATCACGTGTATTTATTTTTTCGTCAAACGCGCGATTTGTAAATAGAAAAGCAGCGTGTAGTGTGACTTTGACTTGCCGTTGCCAGGCAACGAACGAAGGCCTCACGCGCCGCCACCGACTGCCCGGCTCGGCATGTTTTGGATTAAAACAATGTTGAAAGTAGGTGATCTGTATAAAGACCTTTTTTATAAGAAAGGAAAAATACACGTGATGTTGGGAGAGTCTTAAACCTCACTACATATCACCAAGGGGGAGGGGGGGTTAAAAAATGCTAAAAAAATGGTCACGTGATTAATGGACGGCCCCTAACATGTATGAGCGATATATCATTTCTATATTCTCTTTAATTTCGTTTTCAGATGCCTCGACTCAGTCTGCTACTCCCATCTTCGAAGAAAAGAAAAACATGGGATCCTGACCAAATGAAAAGGCGGTTGAAGCTGTAAGGACGAAGGTCATGGGCTACAAAAAGGCTGTAAAAATGTTTTCTGTGCCAAAATCCACGCTAAAACGATTACTGAAGGACTCTGAACAATCTTTAGAGTTACTCGTCCATAAACCTCTTGGTAGAAAACCTGTACTTCCACCTGTCCTGGAAAAAAAGTAGAATATATTCTCTCTCTATATAGGTCTCTATTATTTCAAACAGCAAGGAATATCTGCTAAAAATATGGATGTATTTCTGTATGTAAACGCAAAGTTTACTCACATAGAAAATCACATGAGAAGAGAAATCAGCACGATGAACGAGACACTAATCAAGGAGCAGTGTGAAACCCGTAGATCCCTGTTACTCATTCATAAATAAAATATGAAGTTAGATACTTCGGACTTACTAGGATGGATGTTAGAAAAATGGCCTATCAACTGGCTCTCAAAAACCACATCGAAAATCAATTTAAAAATGAAGTAGCTGGACGTGCTTGGTTGGATCATTTTTTGAAGCGACACAAAAACAATTTATCTCTACGCAGACCAATGGGAACATCGTATGTACATCGTACTCAAGGCTTTAACCGTGAAGCAGTTAAAGAATTTTTTGATATTTTAGAAGCCGAAATGAAAAACCACAATTTTCCTCCCGACAGGATTTTCAATGTCGATGAGGCAGGGCTCTTAATTGTGCAGTCAAAAGTACCACAGGTGGTGAGAAAAAAGGAAGGAGCAGCTAGGAGCTTTGACTGCCGCTGAAAAAGGTTCACTGTGTACTGTGGTTTGTTGCATGAGTGCATCGGGTATTTTTATTCCACCTATGATGATTTTCACCAGAAAAGACTTTACGGATCTTTTGATAAAAGGTGCGCCACCTGGAGCGATAGGTAAAGTTCATCCATCAGGTTGGATTCAATTTAATTTGTTTACTGAATGGTTCAGGCATTTTATTGAAAAATACATAATCATATTCGTTATTATTTTTAATTATGTTCCACCAAAAGCAAACTTTTGTATTTATAATATGTCGCAGTAGACTCTGAGATAATTGTATAATATTTTTTTGGTCGGTGTATGAAAGTAATTCATATAAAAAACCACCCTCAAATAATAAATATTGTTTTTTACCCTTCTGAAAATTAATCAAAAAATATAAAAAATACTAAATACATATATATAGAGCTCATTGATATATTTTTTCGCGTTGGATTCATTTAAATATCTGTCATAGTTTTTGAGGAAAAAACCGTTAGGGGTTGTTACCCCCTTATCTCCCTTATGAGTGAAAGCAGAGATCTAAAATCACAAGTACAAGTAGTTTGGATGAAGAAGTAATATTTAAAAGGTTTAACTATGTCTAAAGATGTCAGTGCCCTTTCCTTATAGTAAGTCTGCTAGACCCTTTATTACCGTAACATTTTTTTCTTGTTCGATCACGCCGCTTACAACGTGACAAACGTTTTACGAAAAATGTCAAGAAAATTAAATGTGCACATGGTGGCTAAAAGTAGCGACATATTCCATATCTCCATATTCGATGGATCTGATTATAATAACTGGAAAATACGAATACTTAAGTTTCTACAGTTCAAGAAATATAAGGATGTAGTAACAAGAGCAAAAATTGACACCGATGATGACACTTCTAACACAAAATATAATATTCATTCCAGTACTACCAACATGTTTGTATAAATCATTGAAACACACACTGACAAAGCGTTCATGTTATTGGTTAATATGATACAGCAAAACATGTATACTGGTTAAATCTATGGCAGGAATATTAAAAAATGTGTCAAAATTCTGAAAAAGTAGGCGAAGTTAGAGGAGTTGACGGTAAGTGACATTCTTGTTACTAAGCAACACTCAAGTGATAGAAATGAGAAAATCAGTAGGTGTTTAGCTAGATTAAACACCATATACCATACTATATTAAAGAGGAGACCTCGGGTACCTGACAATGAGGCGAAATTAAGAGACACAGCATACAGTACAGAGTTAAGGTGTAGGATGGTAATACCGTGGACACTCAAGTTTGCTACAAGGCATTTTTATCCCGTCATGAAATTATGAACCGACGCTGCGAAACTATTAAAAAACAATTGTTGCAGAGGAAAACACACAAACAGACCACAAAAAAAACTCAAGAAACACAATAGGCAGTCCATGATCACATTGCTAGCCTATGTAGATACTCCACTCCTTAACAAAAACAACTAAAACTTACTTTCCAAAAGAATTAAACCTAAAGAAGTTATTTAAACTATACTGTGAAAAAATTGGAAGAAAGAAATATACTTATGAAACAGCAAGACTTACTTCAGAAAAAGAATACATTACATAAATTGAAAGCTGCAACATTTTATAATAGGAAAAGAAAAGCTAAAAATAAAGCCATGAAAGTTTATTATAAAGATTTAAACTATGAGGATATAACAATAGACTTTGCAAAATATCTACCAGTGCCAAATATCGCAACAAATTATGTATATTATCAGCGACAGCTCTCAATTTACAGCTTTAATATACACATTCTTTCAACTGGCCAATCAATATTTTTTTCATATCCTCAAACAATAGCTCACAAAGGTGCTGATGATGTAGTTTCAATATTGAACTATTTTATTGGCAACACTTTTACCAGCAGAATGTAGAAAAATTTCAATTTTTTGTGGCTCAAGTGCTGGTCAAAATAAAAACTACACAATGATCTGCTATCACACAATCTTGTCCATAATAACATAACAGACATAGCATAACAGATCCTTAAAATGTAAATTTTTAGTTTGTCAACCCACCATCTTTAGCATCAACAATAATGAATGCAGTAATACCAATGATGATTGCTATATTTTTGAAGATAAATATGTGCTTTACTGAAAACAAAACAAGAGTCAGAAGAGAGGACAAAACCATTGAAGTATAATTGTGTGTAAAACCATGTCCATTCCATGTGATTGATGTAAAACAGGTTATGTTCTTTAAGTGGACATCTTTTTTGACCAGTTACTATAGAAAACAATGTCCTTTTGCCACAAGACTGAATTGCTTACTAATAAAAGTCAAAATAGCAATACTGTAAACTCACAACAGTCATTTAACTGCCCTTGGGAAAGCCATGTGATTGTTCAACGCGGAAAGCAGTGGATACAAGATGAACCTGAACTGTCATACAACAACCTGATTCCACTCAAAAATGCTATGTACACTGATTTACTACATTTGAAGCAGTTTTGCTCCCAGGGAGCTCAAAATTATTATACTAATCTGCCTCATTAGGATTTAGACTTAGATCATTCTTACTCATTTTCAACTTTGATCATTATTTCAATTTATGATTATGTGTTAAGAAAATATTAAATATAATGAATGTAAATACTGTTTTTATTTTTATATACTTTATCACAATATCACAAATATATCAGTAGTCATCCTTGTCTCATAGTATTTATATGTGTCGCACGTATTCAATACAATACACGTAAAGTGACTTTGGTAGACCTCACAGAGTGAGTACTTTGTTTTAAGTCGTTCTTTCCTTGTGCTCTTCAAATTTTTTGTGTAATCCCTTTTTTTTAAATAAATCAAACAGAAGCATTATTTAAACTTGAAATGCCGCTACTGTTAAAGCTATCAATGTGAATGTGGGGTTCCTCAGGAGGACCCATGGAAGCACCTTGTTGCGCAATTGTTAATGCGGATGATACGCCAAAATATTTAAAATTATTTTACTTTTCTTTGCACACAAAAAAATAAACATTTATAACGCCTTAAGCGCCATTTCGTTTTTACGTCATTTTGTCATGATTTTGTCTGTGGTCAAACTGTCAATTTTCAGTTCTGTCTTCACAGTCATTCATGTCCATGAATATATACTCTACCTGGATCACTGACTTTGTAGACGTACCTGAAGATCGATGACGAAGGACTATTCGACCAATCACAGGCCGGATTTAGGTTTTCCTTCACAATTGTAGGGCGTCCACACTAAGAAAAATTGTGTCCTATTTTGGTATGATTCTTCAAGCATATTTGGTATGATTCTTTCTTCAGTCTGTTGGTAATTTTTCTGGTGGTAAGAATTATAATATTGAAATGATACATTTTATTAGAATTTCTTCAAGATTACCGAATTTAATTTATTGCATTAAGAGTAAATTGAAAATTAAGGTATACAATAACGGTACATCTACCTACATTTTTTTATGTTTTCGCAAACCCATGTCTGATAAAAGTCCTAGTACAGGATTCAACAGATGCGCCATATTGCGCTAATGTCAAATCAACGGTTGAAGGGTATAATAGTATATGTTATTAATCTTAGATGTTTTTAAATCATTATAAAAATCACAACTGAATGTTATGTACATGAATGTTATATACATAATATGGACACAAAAATGGTCCTGATATGACGTCATCGATCTTCAGATACCTCCACAAAGTTACTTATCCAGTTAGAGTAATACATCCATGTTCATGTCAAAGTCAACAGACCACAGAGTAATGAAACTAATAAACAAAGAGAGCACAAACAGTGGCTAGAGCACGGAACACAGAGATAAGGGCTAGAGGTAGGGATGCACCCGATCCGATCCGATCTTTTCGAAGATCAAATCGAGGGCATACGATCCATTCTACAATACAATACCATACAATACAAATATTCTTTATTTGTACACAACAAATAAATATACAGTAATAAAACAAGGTACGGTATACAAAAGGCGACCTTACCGCTAAAACAGCGATCTCTTCCAGGCAACCTAACGGAAGAGGATAGCACAATACAAAGAAAGAAAGAAAAAGGGTAGCGGCGTACATAAAGTATAAAAGAAAAACGAAATGATAACATGATGACATTTGTGAGGAGTAAAAGAAAAGTTTATTGCAAGCAAGATAGAAATCCTTAACTTTTATCCTGTATAAGTGTATAAAAATATACATATAATAAGATACCTGATACCATAAAAAATATATTATCTGACAAATTATTTAAAAATAGGCTGAAATTTTTTTTGCTACACTTTTATTTTTATAACATTGAAGAATTCTTAAATAGTCATTGTGTAATATAATTAAATTTTGTAAATTAGATAATAAGTTAATAAATAATAAATTTAATATAATAAATTTTGATAATAATAATTTAATAAATAATTGTAAATTTGACATTGCATGCTTCATCCAGCCAAATATGCTAACCTATGATGTGTTATTGTTACCACCACATTATTATGTACCATGTTTGATGTAATAAAGAATAATGAATTATGAATTTTTTTTAAAACAATTCTATTTTAGGATCGGATCGATACTCAAAGATCGGATCGGATTGTATCGGTAATTATTATTGAGTTTGTAGAATGATGAGACATAGTAAAATGTTTAGATATTATAGACCACCAGATATACAGTCGACCGCTCGTTTCTCACACTCGCTCTTGCCACGAACCTGCGAGCTTTGGAACAAACTTCCCTCTGAGGTATTCCCCGCGCACTATGATATGGAGTTCTCTAAGAAGAGTGTATATCATATTCTTTAAGGGCTTCGAGGTCAGCAAAGCACTTGCAGTTGCTTTGATGCTGCACGTGTATATAGACGACGGTTACCACTTACTATCAGGTGGGCCGTATGCTTGTTTGCTCGTCCTTAGTTAGAAAAAGTTAGTAAAGCTTAAATCTGGAATATCGTAATTAATATAAGAAACTAATAGAGGCAAGGTGTGTACTTCCGAAAACTATTAACCGAATTTCAAGTTCAAAATTGCCATACAATAAAGCACAGCGTCGTTTTAATATTATAAGATATCGATCCAAAAATTTTTTGGCGTACCTATTTGATTATTCACCGAGATATCGAATAGTAATTGTGTAGTAACACGATCAGTATTGCAGTAACACATAATTTGTGCACTGTATACCTATGCCATTTCAAATGTAAAGGACATTTGAAATTGCTTCTTGTAAATATTTGCACATTTATCTATACCTACTAATATTAGGGGTCATCCATAAATTACGTCACACTAATTTCATGACTTTTTGATCCCTCCTCCGTCCTTGTCACAGCTGGTCACTATTGTGAAACCTCCCCCCAAGTGTGATGTCACATATTATGGAATTTTACACCTAGAAATTATTAAATTAAAACAGCAGTTCAGAAATAAATTTTATTCTCATTAATTGTTTTTTAATCTTTATCTATACATACCAATTATTCGATTTTGAAATGTGACGTCACAAAATTTAGAACCCCTCCCACCCCTTATCACACAATGTCACACTACATGAAGTCACACTTCATGGATGGCCCCTTATAAAGAGGAAAGATTTGATTGTTTGTTTGCATTGAATAGGCTCCGAAATTACTGAACTGATTTGTAAAATTATTTCACTATTGGGAAGCTACAATAAAAGTCCCCGCAGACTGCAGACTTTAAATCGGCTGATAGTTTGATCGGATTCGTAATCAGTTTATGGATTACGGTATTGGTTTATATATTATTGCGCAAATTGCTACGATTTATTTATTTATTTATTTATTTATTTATTTATTTATACTTTATTGACCACAATATAAAAATTACGGTACAAATGGCGAGCTTAATGCTTAATGCATTCTCTACCAGCTAACCATTAGGCCAAACAGAGACACACGAAGGGCGGTATAAAAACGAAATTAAACGACGATTCACGATCGATTTCCGATTTTTCGATTTTACGATTCACTACTTGTACTGAGTATGAACCCGATGAAACTATCGGCCGATTTCAAGGGTCTCGTAGACCGATGAGTAGTAACTTAAGGTTAAATTAAAATAAAATAATTAGGGCCGTCATTGTTTATTTTTCCTTTTTATTATTGTCCTTTTAAATGCAAGAAATCATTAAAAGTAATTATTTTAAATAAATTAAAGACGCATTAAGGTAATAATCTTTTTCAATATCTATACTATCCCGGGGCTTACAGCTATGCCACCAATAAAATAAACTAAATTAATAAATATAATTTTTTAAAACAATTATATTTTTGTTTGTAGTGATGAAAATGGAGAAGGCTCCATTTCTGGCGAAATAAGGATTTCGCCAGTCTTCTTTGTTTTACGATATGAGATGAAAACAGCCGGGAGAACGTCCTCAAGCCCTCTTGCGTCAATTTCCCCACGAAGAGAGGGAGGACCAGAGGATTAAGCCACCCGCTAAAAAAATATACAAAACTAAAATTGAAAGAAGGATAGATTAGGATAACTGACTTTATTTACGTGGAAAAAAGGAACCATCACAATAACGTCACGTCAACGTCTTTGATGGAGTCATATTATAATGGTGTCAGTAGTGTGGGCGATATCAAAAAATTGTTCGATTACATTAGTTAGGTCGAAAAAAGGGGTTTTGACATCCGTGACGGAGTCGTCGTATTATTACGATTTTGTTTGTGCGGACAGAATAAACCCAGAACTCCATCCAACCATTTCATTGAATTACCTATTCGATTGTGATACATCGATCGACGATTCAAAGAAATCCATGGAGAATAGAGTGAAGTGCCAATTTATTTGAAACGCAATAGTCCGCGTTCCTACACCACGCTATGGTGAAATGAAATAATACTTTTATCTATGGTCTAGTTACAAAATGGAGTGTGAACTGTGAAAGGTTATTTTGTGTTTCAATTCAATTTGATTATTGATTTGATAATTTGTGACAAACAAAAATAAGTAATTGATCATTATTTAATGTTCTTGTTAATTGGTTATACATTAGGTTTGTTCCTTGGGTTTTATGTATAAATGTTTCTGTATGGTATTTAATTTGATTGAAAGGTTGACAGGGCTATTTATACAAGGGTTGTTGACAGAGGTTTGTGCAATACAATTTTAAGTATAATAATAGGAATGAATGAAATATTTTGGGAAATAGTTGAATAAAATTTCATAAAGTCTTTGACTTTGATTGTAATAAAATAATAACGTTATTGTGGCAAAATCGGATAAGTGCACTATTTGTAGAGAAATTTGTCTTTCGGTGGTATATGTGATAGTTAAGTCATTCTCTAAAGATGAACTGAAACATTAATATCGACATGTTATCATCATTATCAGCAATTATACATAGGAAGGTAAACAAATTTTATAGACATTGTTGTCAGAAATGGAAACTTGAAGTTACTGCAGTTGTATTGTATTGCTTTTGCATCTTTGGTTAATGTAAAGAAGCTGCTGTCTTTTAAAACTTGCGTTGGACATGAATTTTCAGTTTTTTCAATGACAGGGGTCCTGTCATAATCTTTTAAGCAAGCATTTATGTGAAGCAAGTAACAACAAAACAAACAAAAGAATAAAATTCAAACTATTTTTTGCAAGTGTGAATTGAACTAACTTCCTATATCGGGGGGCACGGGAGTGCCCCCGCCAAGTCGATATCTTTGTTTTTGTAAACATACAACTGTGATCCAAAAGTAAGGTGAATTTGTTTATAAAATGTAAATTCTTTATTTATTCTTCCAAATCAATTTGATCCCCTTCAAAGTAATCCCCGTCCGATAAAACGCACTTTTGCCAATGCTTTTTCCAGTCATCAAAACAGTCGGAATAGTCTTGTTTCGGTATAGCCTTCAAGACCTTCTTCGATTTGGTTTTTATCTCGTCAATGGTGTCAAAACGGCGTCTCCGCATTGGCCTTTTGTGTTTGCTGAATAGTCAGAAGTCGCATGGAGCCAAATCAGGCGAATACGGTGGTTGCGGAATGATATAAATTGAGTTTTTGGCAAAAAAGTCGCAGTGTACTAATGCAGTGTGAGCCGGTGCATTATCGTGAATAAGGAACCAAGAGTTGTTCGCCCAGAGTTCCGGCCGTTTCAGACGAACAGCTTCACGAAAATGACTCATAACACTCAAATAATATTCTTTGATGACAGTTTGGCCTAGCGGAAGGAATCAGTGTTGCCGTTAAGGAAAAAAAGAAGTTGCTAGATTTTGAAAAAAATGGACCTAAAGAAGCCACTAGAAGTTGCTAGATTTTCCAAAGGATTCTATTAGTGAAATAAGTCTGCACTTTAAGGGAATTAAGAGTCAGTTAATTATTTCAGTTATTTTATTTTTACAATTATTCAAAGTACTATTAAATACATAAAAAAAGTTCGTCATCCTCGTCCTCAAGTTCTGTGGGCGCTGATGCAGAAGAGGTAGATGCTTCTACTGCAGTTGTATTGGAAGTAGAAGGTGTTGCTGATGTTGTCGTTTTTTAACTGTTTTAGTCATCTTTTGTAGGACATCAGCTGGTAAGACATAATTGTGACAATTTCGTAAGTGTTTATACCTGCGGCGTCTTTGTATTTCAGTACCTGAGCTCAAAATTTAACTGTGTCTGTAGAAGATATATCCCCCTTAGCAAAATTGATACTATGCCATTGTTTTAAAATATTTTTTTTGTCCTCGGCAAAACCAAATTCGATAGCGAGTTCAGCAATTGAATTAATTATCTTTTATTTGTTTTAAGGTGTTTTCTACAGACAAGTGTGACATTTTCTGAAGACTCATATAATTGCTTGGTAAACGGTTTTGTATTTCTTTTGTCAAATGAACGGTGAAATCAATACAACTTTTTCTGACTTTTGCAAGTTTCTGGTGGTACGTTGGCTCTGGAAATTTGAGATTCAAACAAATACCCCAGATGAGGTACTGGACTCAGATGATCATCAATATGAATAGTTAAAAAATCTTTTTCAGTTGTGGCACATTTGGCATCAAAATTCTATTGCAGATTGACCGCAATAAATTCATTAAAGATGTTAACAATTTTACCGGATCTGTATTCTCACCTTTAAAAATTTTTATTCCAGTTTGGACATCATTTAAAATATTCAGGATCACTTCCGTTTGGAATTTCCATACAGACAAGTTTTCTGCGCCTGTTAGCTTAAAATAATTTTGATCCATCATTTACTATTTGCTATCCTTGCTAATTCGGTTCAATCAAACATACTTTTGTTTTTTCCGGTTCAAACCGGTAAGGTAATGGCGTCTTTTCTTGGCGTCGTCACGTGACCGTCGAAGAAAAATTACATCCACAATTTTTCCATCACCTTCACAAATTTTACCAACAGCAGTCTGGGCCCATAACCTGTGGGCAGGGTAGCACGCAGGAAAGACTTTATGGTGGTAAAATAATATATTTATTGTAATGAGATAACATTACGTCGTAGCAAGCAAGAGAGTGTGAACAGAGACAAGACGGAAGACATTCTTTTTTAATAAACATTATTCTATGACTAACCACAGAGTAGTTAAGTACAAGACTTTTATTGCAAACTACAGATATGATACAACACAACAGGTATATTAAATGTAAATGGGTACCTTCGTCTCTATACATTCCACTCAATTTTGCTGTGTGACATTAATCTTTTGTAACTGAAAAATGCAACTTCAGTTCCTCCCACTGTAACAAAATTCGGACCACTGTCGGATTTATTGATAGCCACCGGGTATCACAAAATTTGAGAATAATTTCGAGTGGTTCTTCGCCACAATTGATGAATCTGTACTTTTTGTATGGTACATAAAGAAATAAATAAATCTGTATAATTCTCTGTACTCATGCTGGCGCTTTGATGAGACTGAGAACCACTTATAGGTTTCACTGATCATAAATTCGATGTGTTGTGGAATTGTTTTGTGATGCGTGACTGACGTAAGGAGTGGCAGACACATCTTATGAGAACTAAATTAGGCAGATTGTATTGCCTTATGAGTATTTCGTACAGGCTATTGTGACGTCCTGTCATCACTGCAGCGTTGTCAGTTCCGATCCCGACCAAAAAATTGTGTGACTGTATACAATTTACTAATGATGTGACAAGGCCGTCGACATCTGCTCGCTCTACAGGCTCCAGAGACAGAAAAGCAGATACGACATTATTTTGGGCCACGCTGAAAAATCTCACAATTGAGGAGCGCGCATCGGAACAAAAACCGATAAATCACCTTTGTGTTTTTTTGTGGCAAAATGTAAAAATATGGCCAAGTTCATGGTTTTCTAATTTACAGTTAAACGAAATCTATCAATTAATTGGTGTTAGCACCAATGTTTGGAAACCTAAGTTCTGCATTCGTGCCTATGGTACCTGTTGAGTTATATAAAAAATGGATATATCGGTTATTGACCAGACCAACAAAATGTATACGGATAACATACATCTTACAAATCTAAACGATTTTCAAATCGAGCTGCTGCATCGTACTTAGAACTGCGGAATATCTTTCGTTGAACATTCCTGCAGCCCTGTACGCAGCAAGTTCAACGATTTTTTTGCCAGAATTCAAATGTTTTGGTCTCATGCGCCACACAGTGGAGTTGAAAGATTCATTTGAATTTTGCGTGCACCCGCCTAAGCATCTCGTCAAAAGTTCCTTGCTTGAGAGCTCTTCTTAGATTGGACAAATATGTTTATCACCATTTTCGTCAATCAATCGAGCAGGATGCTTGAAACACTCATGGGAATTCGTGGCTTCAGCTTTGCGCCATTCACACCAGCTTTCGGCGCCTACCGGACAATTCTCGTGGCGACAAAATTCATCACTTGAACAATAATGGTCCAGCGTTGCCATGATTTTTTTTCATATCCTCGACTAAATTATTATTTCTTCTGATTGCCAAACCATAAGAACCAAATCATTAGAAACAACTCCGCAAGAACACGTACACAGAGAGGGAATATACAGGGTGTCCCAGAACTCAACGTCAAGCCGAAACGGGGTGACAGGATTGATTGTAACCATTGTAATATAAATAAAAATAAAAATTTTATTTATTTTAAATGTGTTTTTAAATTAAGTTATGTGTGTATGTCGAGGGCTACCATACACAAAAAGTTGCACCGGAATAGAACATTGGACTATAACAAATTTTATTTATATTACAATGGGGTTTGCTTGGAAAAAGTAAACCGCATAAAATTTTAATAACAAATATTTATTATCGAAAAACAATAACAATTCGGAAATTTTGAGTTTAACCAAATCTTATCTTTTATATTAATTTTATGCCTAAAATGTTACCTATAATTTTATGTGTCAGCTAGCCAAAAAGGTGAAATTTAGAATTTATCCAATTGTTACCATAATATGAAAAATACAAAAAGAATTTAAGTAAAATTTCGGGCGCCTGGATGGCTTAATCCATCCTAAAATTAAATTTAATTAACTATCCAAAATTTAAACAAGATACAAGTAATATACCGACTTAATATTAACTAGAAATAACCTAGCCTTAAAATAAATCGTACTTAAACGTTAAATTAAGTTGAATGCCGAGTTCTTCAGTTTGTAAGAAAATATAATTACATACCAGAACGTAACAATCCAAAATATATGTTATTACAACCAAAAATTCCAAAAATTAAGCGGGGCTCGGTGTCTCAGCGCACGACGTAAGTACCGGCGAATCCGTGTAAATGAGAAGATAGGTAGCGAAGTTAACGGTATCGAAATGATCCACTAAGAAAACGTCCATTAGAACTAGTTGAACCAACGATAGAAAACCCGTTAAAAAACTCGTTTAAAAAAAACACTGTGGACAAAGGAAAAACACTACGTTAATAAACTAAACACTTCCAACCGAAATCCGAATTTACAATTTGAAAAATTGACAAAACTTACCCGGAGAATCCGGTGTTTTTCACAAAACAATCCATGAATTACGCGAAAAGGTACTTAATAGGAATCCACGAGGTAAAATTAATCGCTCATTATATGGCGAATCGACAAAGAAAACCAATAACTATATGTGACGGAAAGCGTAATGGCTTTTAAATTTTAATTTCGTCACATTTTATGGAAAAACAAAGAAAATGAAGAAAACTCAAAAATTGTTCACATTGCTTAAGTGACTTTCAGAAGGCCGGCAGGAAAGTGACGTTCCAACGACAATCAATATCTCATAAAAATTAGAAGACAATTTAGACAAAGGAATCAGTCCATTCGACCCATATCTATGACCAAGGATCATAGAGTTAAGTACTGGATAACAACATCAATTGCATTCAACTAATATGCATCACGCGACACGCCAGTAGTGACACCTGTAATTAATTTCCGAACTTAAAATTACTATTAAAGATCTGTGACAAACGTCAAGTGACAGCTTGTCAAATAAGTTGTCAGTGGCATCGACAGAACATCGATACTGACAGCCCTGTCAAAAACAATTCCAAATTACCCACTAGATAAATGATAATTTTGTGAAGTTAAAAATTATAAGTTAAGATGTGAGGTTAAGTTGTAAACAAATGTCGGATGAAATGATTTGTTCAGAAAAGGTTAGAAAAACGATTTAATTTAGTGCTAGGCTACACATGTAACGTAAAATACGTTACACCATCATGAGAAAAGTCTGAAAAAAATCGTTTACCATCAGCCTCAATACACGCCCTACATCTAAAATTCCACGAATGGAATTACTTGGGTTGGTTATGTTTCCAATGATTTGTCATACTTCAAGCCCCAATCTTCTTCCAGCAATAAAACAACCCCATGTCTCCTATAACTCGTTTGATATTCTTCCTTTTGTGTAATTACCGGAACGGTTTTAATCTCATTTTCTACTCTGCCGAAAACACGATCGGCGGGTAGAAAACTATGACCACGTACAGGAAATGTCAAATATATCTCTTCATTATTTTCTGGGGATTCATTGAGAAAGCCAAAACATATGACAGTGCTCAATATGCGAATTTTTGTTTTGGCCGCCACAGCCATCACAAAATAAACGCATCATTCTTTTGCCCTCTAAATTCAAAGAATTTAAGTGATGCAAGAGTCCCGATCCCAATTCAGTGGCTCCTCTTCCACCTTGATCTTCAAACCATTGATAGAAACACGGATTTTTCGAGTCCATGCCTACGAAACAAAGATAGTAATAGCTAATCTGCCTAGATTAAAAAGACTTTGTTCCGACGCTCCTCAATTATGCCCATGAACTTGGTCACACTGACGTCTGTAGATTCATCCAAAATAAGACTACATAGAAATCTATTAGGCTTGGTAATATCTTTCACAAGGTTTTCTCTGAAGTGAGGTGCTATTACTTGGTTGATAATCTGAGTGCATTTTGTCTTATGTAATTTGAAATCAGCCGATTTTGAATCCGCGAACACGTCTTTACACAATTTGGTCAGGTGGTCAACTTGAGAATAGTACTAACTACAGGAGCAGAGGAAAACATCGCAACAGCAGAGGCAATGATACACGTCGAAAATTTACCAGATACAGACCAAGAAAGAATAGAACTATATGGAAACAATGAAACATCAATATGGGCCAACATCAACAGCGCGTTTCCGAGATTAACAAATGAAGAGAAAACAAAAATATATAATCAAATATTGCAAAGCTATTATAATGATAGGCATGGTAATTTAAAATAAAAACTACAAAACAAAAGGTGTTATATTAATAGTCACGCAACTTGTACAATGGCATCTTACATAAACGACAATAGTAATCGTCATAATTAATTGTCTCGACATCTTCAGGAAACAAATAATCCACTATGAACATTATCTTATAGTTAACACACACTGTCTTGACACAACTTTCACAACACGGCAGCAGCGGCACAGTATACGTTGGATAATAGAACTTGTACTCAAACCGAACAGGACACGAGTAGACTTCAAAACTTTCCCGGAACATAGCTACAGCATTCAAATCTTCAAAACTCACAACATCTTGCTTAGAAATTATGTATATTATAATATATAGACGTACAACACAGTGCACTTGACAATAAAGTGGTAGAAGGTTCACGTTGGAAGACTGGAGAACGAATGACAAACCTACCAAATGTACAAAGTTTTATAAGTTTGTACTGTTCCGTTGTAAATAAAGCCAGCTTACCTTATAAATAAAGCTTTTTGGGTATATTCGTTGGCTTTACGGGCGGTAGTGAAACTAAGTTGTTGATTTTTTGAAATCATCATATTTTTTTTGTGTTTTTTTTAACCGCCATGTTTCCGTATATCTGCTAACTTTGCGAACATTTCACTCTGACAATATGAGCAAAAGGCCTTAGTTGGATCAGTCATAACAGGTTTTAACCACGTTTTAAACTCTTTTCCTTTTTGCCATTTTGGTCTATACAACGTGCTCCTGAGGTTATGCAATAATTTCGGCCTGTTATTCAGACCATTAAACTGGTAATTTTTCATTATAGGTTCAATGCTGAAGTTTGTATTTTTTTTTATTTTTCATTTTCATACAAATTAAATACTTCACCTAATGTGAAATCTCTTTACGCAAGCTGGCAACGTCGCATTATGATTGATATGAAACTTTGACATAACTGTAATGCAATTCACGCCACAGCCACAAACGTACAACAAGAAGCTAGAAGTGGTGGCTGCTTGTGTACCGGTGCGGAAGCGCGCGCGGCAGCCACCGTTGTGGCCGCTTCTAGCTTCTCGTTGCGCGTTTGTGGCGGCGTTTGTGGCGCCCGTCTGCGGGGACGCATACAGTTGTGGTAGCAATAATTCTCAGGACTGTTTCGATAGTGTAAACTTCAGTTAACTTTTTTCTATTATTTCAGCACCGAGATAATGTCGTTGTTTCCTTCATACACACGGATGAACATATTCAGTTCTTCGTACAATTCATGTCCATCAATATCACATGATTCTCCTACTGTCATAGATATTAGCAAGTCGCTGCATTGCTTCAAAATTTCTCTATCACTAATTTCCTTTAATCTTTATATAATAGTTATACGTGAAACCAAATATGCTCTCATGGTGTTTATTTATAATATAACCTCTTAAGACCTGAACTTCATAAAAGTAGTATAATTATTATTTAGTGTCGTTTTTGGGGTTCAAATAAAATATGATAACTATTATTTTTATAATTATTTATTTATTAAATAAACGTGGGTGCACATTTGTGTACCTGAGGACGGTATGACATACACACATCAAATAAAGTTTGAGGTCACTTGGAAAAGATGGATTTTTTTTTAAATTTTACTTTATTAAAGAATGTTGCGTACGTAACGTCTTTTTATAAAAAAATATACACTTGTTGTATATGTCGTACCTACCCATAGAATGTCCCACACGTATTGTTCCAAATAGATTGACAAATTCCTTATTCTAAATATTTAGTTCTTCTTCATGACTCTTCTTGTATGACAGCATCTACATCGGCCGATCGTTGTAAAACCAAAGAGGTTTATCGCCGACAAGTACATGTCTATATTACAATAAATTGGCCTTATATACAAACTCATGTGGGTAATGATATCCTTAACCATTTAATAAATGCTTAAAGTCCGTCTTTGTAGTGTAGATATTGACAATAACTTCTTATATTTAAATATTAATAGTAGTCGTTAATTTAGCCAAAGGAGATTGTCCATTTCTATAGGTGTTTTGGCCCAGAGTGAACAGTCTCTAAAAATAAAAACGATTTATAGAATTACTAGCTTTTTAACCAGTAGGAATCAGAAAAATTATATCCAGTTTTGTATCCAGGTGTGCCTAATATTTTTTAAAGAGATGTTATGAACAAGATTTTTGAAATAAAATAATTCTTTAGTTTTGATAATTTTATTATTATTCATCTTCATAAGTTATCAAAATGTGGTCCATGAACTCGGCATCATTACTATTCTTATTCTTTGGTGAAACTTATTATTACTTATCAACGCAGCAGCTATAGAAAAATCAGTCATGTCATGTTTTGAAGCCAAATTAAAAAATTCATGGCGCAATAACTTGAATGATTGTTTCAAAATACCATTGACTGCTTCCACAACCCATCCGGTAATTGTAAGAGTTCTCAGTTAGCTGCTAGCGTTGATGGTTGAGTTTCACCTTACTGCAAGGATGCAGGAACACCCAGTAGTTGCTTTGTTCCAACAATGGCACACACTCTCTGAAGCCCGTAGCTATAAAAATAGAGAGCTGCCAATTGGCGTAATAAAAGAGAGAATAAGGTGTGTTGTGTTTAGCTACAATATTAAGATGAAACACACTAAAATAGCACACAAACCCACCTAAAAGAAATGTACCCGTTAGTAGGCGAACTGCTCAGATTTTAGTGAGCTGATGATCTCCTTAATAAATAAAAAAAGAAATAAACCAGCAATACGGGAGCCAAGGAGACTATCCACCTGCCACACAGTACGAATAACAAAGCCGGATAAAACATTGCACTATTAATCTCAAAGCGGGCTTTAGGTAAAAATTTAGAATCCGGTAGCAGGAGATGGGGAAGGAGCGGGGGGGAGGGGGAGGGGGGCTTATTGCTGATTACAATGGTACCACTCGCAACTCTCGGCGACGCACCGTTTTCGAGAAAATTGAAAAAAACTAACCTAACCTCAAAATTCTAAAATATCCTCATATAGCTTCATGGTGTCTATTCTTGTCGTACAAACGATTTTAAAATAATTAAATTATGCAACAAAACTACACTCTGTCATAAACGTCGACGGGACCCCGCTTCGCGGGACCCAGTGACCTTCTATATGACGACCTAGAACAAAAATAAAAGTGATTTTAGTTAACGAACATATCAAAATTGAAAGTAAATTTTGTTTGGCTATAGAAGTTTTATATAACTCACCTTTATTATATTTTCTTTTCCCAAATTTTCTCTCATCTATCTGAACAATTTTCCCGGGCACTCCAATTTTTCCTTTCATATTTTCTTGCGATAATTGATATATGACAACTGCCTCTCTACAAAATGTAAACCAATCGTTTATTGTTGGTCTAGAGAGGCAGTGTTCATCTGAAGTAAAGTCTTCTTTTATTGTTTGATCATAAGACCACTTGTTAGCATAAGCATACATAAGATAAAATATTTGTATCATTGATATTTTGACATTTTCAAACCAAGTATTGTTTGCTCGGCTGATTTTACTCTTGCTGCGGCACTTCCCTCGTAGGCATGCAAAGGAGCCCACAATATTATTTGTGTTTAATAACACTGTCATGGGCTTTTTATGGTATGTGCACATTTTTGATTTTAAAATTAAATCTCTCTCTTCAGCAAATTTTATAGCTTGCTCCCTCGTACCCAAGGTTCGGTATAACTTTCCTAAGTTCCACATTCTACGAACTTCATCCACATATTTGTGTCTTTTCACTATAGGTTCTTCAGCGGTGGACTGAATTTGCAGGTCCACTGTGGTCGAGGTGGATGGCATCAAGGAAGTTGATGGCATCGACGAAGTTGATGGCATTGACGAAATCGATAGTTTGTGAACGGGCCGAAAGTCCGTGTTAGCGGGTGCAGATGTCGACGCAGAAGGTAGGAAATCGGAATCTGGGTCAGCAGGCACAGAGGTCGATTGAGTAGGCAGGAAATCGGAGTCCAGGTTAGCAGGCGCAGCGGTCGATGGAGTTGGCAGGGAATCGGAGTCCAGGTTAGCAGGCGCAGCGGTCGATCGAGTTGGCAGGGAATCGGAGTCCATTATGCGAGCGAAGGTCAGTCGTTTCGGCAAACAATCGAGAAACCGGTAGGTATAGCGAGGTCGTCAGGGTGTCCACAAAAGAGCAATGAGAGCACTGAGAGCACTGAGAGAGCAGCGAGAGTACATCCACGCACCTCCGAGGAGAGAACACGAATGTAACGAGAATGGCATTTTTTTTTGTTGGCCAATGTTAGACATAGAGTACTTACATTTGGGACAGATTTGATAGTTTAAGCATAGACTAACGACTTATTTTGCATTTTATTTGACAGCTGATGACATTTGGCACCAATTTGACAGTTTAATGCATAGGAGAATTGACGTATTTGACAATTCTGAATTGTCAAAAAGACATTTCTGGCGTTCTAAATCGAGATAAGCGACGTATTTTGGTACTAAGATTATGAAAGTTTTTCTCATTTTCTCGAAAACGGTGCGTCGCCGAGAGTTGCGAGTGGTACCGTTGTAATCAGCAAATAAACCTCTATAAGTTTCAACCATTGTCATGTACGAACTTCTGGTACCGGATTTTAAATCCAACCCAAAGTCAGAAACATTCTAAAGTACTAGGTCAAAATAGGGCACGTCCTCTCAATGTGATTCCCCTTCTAACAACAGTGGACTGCAAGGGTGCATCATCACTGCTTCTGTTGCGTGGTGGGTGACCGGGGTAGCCGAACTACAACGGCCGACGTCCAGTCACGTCACGCTGGGTTCGATAACTTGACGCTCCGCAGATAGGGTTTGGAAAGGAGTCCACAACCCGCGCCAATAGCGGAACGTCGGGTGCGCACTGAGGTCTGGTTCCCTGATGCCAGGGCAGGAGGAGTCAACCACGAGGTGGGCCCAAGGTGGCTGGGAACGAGTACGTGTGTCGCCCGTGGGCTACGTATGTTCACAGCTCCTTGATCAGGCCCCCGTGGAGGCTTTACGGCTGTGCTCGGGTTTTGAGAATGGGCGTAACAGAAACAAGATTTATCCTCAAACCACTGAGTCACAAGCCGGGCGATATCATCTACTTATTCTTCGAAGCTACTCTTCGATTCTTCCTATTATACGCTTCTTGCTGGGCCGGAATCGTCTTCTTTTGTTATATCACATATTTTGTTATATATCATTACAACTGTCTCAGCGAGACCTATCGAAACCAGTATTCATCATAAACATAACATTATCACATAAAAACTTATTCAATAAAAACTAACAATTTTACATTAGGATCTGACCTCTTCTTACAATATTTCTTCCCTAATCGGGGTAAATCTTTATTTCTTATCAATACAATTATGTACAATATACAAAACTCTTAAACCTCTATCTGGAAAATATAACACCAGCATCATAACTCAATAATTACAAAAACTGTAACCAAAAAACTCTAAAATGTATAGTAAAAATCTAATAAAAGATATAAGATGCTGTAGGAAAAGTGCGGCAACGTGTCGCTATCTCGGTCTAACATGGAATGCGACGTTCTATGATTTCTATCTCTGTCTAACTTTACAATTTAATCAATTAGAGATAGTACGTATTTACAAATTACTTATGTTGGTCGTCGACAGCTACAGTATGCTTCAAAGTAAGGGTCTCCTCATCTCGAGTTTGTAGTCCAGGCTCCAAAAGTAGATGAGGAGGAAGATATTACATATTCCTCCCACAATAAGGAAAGTGATATTGGGTTGACATCAAAAAGTCAAGAAAGCCATTATGAAAAACTTACTTGCGGCGAGCGAAATAAGGAAACAAGAAATTAAGTAAATTCCAGTGGAAATTGAAGAAAAAAAATCACTAATGTGATGATTAAACTACGGGTCCAGTGAAAAAAACTGCGGGAAAATAAAGGGAAAGGATATACATAGTCCTTCTTCAAATAACTTTGTTATTAGGAAGGTAGGAAAATAAATTTGATGATTTGATGAGATTTGACTGGGAGAAAAGCTGGAACAACGAATACCTATGCGTTATTCTCAGATAACGCATTGCGAAATGCTCTGCTATATGAATTTCAAATAGACAATATCAGTAAATAAATTTATATTCGTATTTAAATTAATAAAATCGAATTAAGAACAAGTCACGTGGTTTCACTGGACTCCAGTGACATCACGACACGTCGCGCAACTAATTAAGCAATGTCAAATTTAGATGTTATTAATCTATGGCAAACATGTCAAATGAGTGAAAGAATAATCTGTGGCAATATGAAGAGCGAAATAAATCTTTATTGTAAAACTACAATAAGAGCTTCATGTAACGAGCGATGTAAAAATCGTACTTTACAATCCCCTATCCAGTATAAAGGTATCTCACGCGTGGAAATATTGTCGCAAAGGCTTTGTCTCATCATTAAATTCATTTGTTATAATATTAGCATCAGACGTCGTAGCTGGATAAGAGCCTAACACATCTACAATGTACCCATCACAACACAATTAGAAAAGGTTTAATTAGGTTCCTATATTTGTGTAAAGAGTAGGTATATTTTTGGTACATGTAGTTTGAACTTTTCTGTATATACAGGTATGTATCAACCATGACAACTATTGGTTTCCTGTTTTCCGTACAAAATAGTCCATCTGGTATCAATAAGTTCCTTCTTGCTATTTCATCTGTAGTTATATTATTTATTCCCAAGTTTCTAGGTATAAAATCTTGTTTCAATCCATTGCGAGCTTTAGTATACGTAATTTAATCTCATTAATGTTGTACGGGGAATGTTAAATAGTGTTGATTTTATTTCATGTCTGTCACCAGTACGTAATTTAGTTAAATTTTCAGTTGAAAATGCAGCAAGTGCTAGTGTCCCCTTCTTCATGTTTCTCAACATTGGCAGATCTGAAATTAGTTGTCGGAATTGACCTTTTGTTAGACCAATCCAATAATGAACTAAATCATCTGTCATTTCTTCTATATTTGCAAAGTCTAATGTACTAATTCTTTGCGATACAAATAATGCAGTCTTCAATATATTCAGGAGTAAAACTTTGAATTGGTTGCGCTATATTTGCTAATTGCTACCAATCATCGTTTTGTATAATATATGAAATGAATTCTACAGTTCATTGGGACATAAAACTTAAAATCAGTAAATAACTTTATCCTCAACCACATAGGGATTGCTAATCTTTACTAGCTACCCCCCTTTTTGAACTTTTTTTCATCAATTAATTAGTTACAATTAACGGTGTTACCATTCGATTATGCTTTAGTAGGGTAACGCAGGGTGGGGCTAGTTGAGCAATTTTTCACTTAAGGGGTATAGCAAATCAACGATGTCTTAATGGCTTGTTATGCATACTGATTTATTACTAATTTATCCCTTTGCTAAAATGTCCATAGCATTTTTTTTTTCTAACAAGTCCAATTTAAAAGTTACAGCTGTTTTAATAGAGAAAGTGAGGTGAGTTGAGCAAGGTATGGGGCAAATTAAGCACTTAGAAACTCTAGCCAAACTATGGGTTGAACGATAACTAAAAAATTTTGTTTGACAGTCGACTTTTTATTTATAGTCTTTCAGTGATAAAACAACGAAACTGAAAGTGATTTTATTTTAATAAATTCCTTGACTTTTTAGCTTTTTTAGTGGTTCTATTTTGTTCCTCTTGTAATGCTTTCTTTTCGGGAATGTCTGTTAGAATAGCAGCCTTCCTTTTTCTTCTGTTAGTTTTGGTTGCTTTTTTAGTGGCTGATCGAAGCAGAAGGAGTGGGGTTAGGTTCAGTGTTGGACGTTATAGCTTGTTCTGGAAGATCTTTTTCCAGCTTGACAGTTAACAAATGAAATTATTCCTATTACATAAAAAAAATAAAAATTGTAAAATTGACAATTGACGTAAAATTGTAGAATTAACAGTTAAAACTAAACATATACATTGAGGCAAAATGTGAATACTACGATTACCTATTCCTGTAACCTATTTAATAAGCAACTCAGCGTTGCTCTACCTTGGATGAGCTCACTTTGGTTATGGACAGTGGAGGCAGAAGCTTGCTGAGTATCATCATCACTATCCTCATGTGCAGCAGTGAAGTGAGTGTCGTGGTGGTAATCGGGCTTTCAAAGCTTTGTAGTGCAGTACACAATGCCATGGTAATTTTGCTTGCAATATGAGGATGGTAATGAAGCACTCTGTGTCTAAGCAAACCTCTCCACCTTGCTTTGTGTAATCCAAAGCAACGCTTTATACAGTTACGGGCTTACATAAGCCTTTGGGTATCTAATTCTTCCCTAGTACCTTGAACTGCATTGAGGATAGGAGTCATAAGCCAAGGACGTTGTGGATATCCAGAATCATCTGAAAATTTCATTACTTTACAATATATATAAATACTTAGCAACACACAAATTGACCGATTTATTATTTATGGACATGATATCCTGATGATCATTTATTTATTTATTATAAAGGTTTATTTTGTTAACTTTTAATTTGTCCACATTGTAAAATAAAATATCTAAGAACAACATTCTTTCAAATTGAATATATTTTGTAGTGATATAGGGAATGTCAATTGTGCGACGAAGTAACACCCACCTATTATAATATAATAATAGCCATACTTGTTCATTTCTTTGATGAAGCTCACGCATATATTATTATGATTCATCTCTACTAGATGACCATATGTATGTAATAAGTGAATCATGTGTAGCTCCACCAAACTTCGCATTCACATGTCATTTGTAGTGCGAAGATCATTGTCACAAATCTGTAAAACAAATATTTATGGAATTATTCAAAATGAATCGCACATTCATTGTATTAAATTAAATTAGAAAAATTAATATATTAAATTAGAAAATAGAATTGTAGCTAGCTATCTTTCATACTGCATTCACACAATTTGTACATTTATTGAATGGTATCCTTTTCTATTGTAAAACAAATGCTCTCCATCATTTGGTATTACGCCTGGCAAGCCGAATCTTCTTTGAAATCTGAAACAGTAGGTATTAAAATATCAACTTTTAGCTAGGTATCTAAAATAGGTCCCTACCTATATAACTACTTACATACCTACTTACATAATTTTAGGCACATGAATTGAAAAATGACAATTGAATACTTACTGTTGTTTTATGATTTCTGTCTTATTGTGTTTTTGGAAATATTATCCATTTTGCCATAATAGTAGAGTGCATTTATTTAATTCTTAGACTGCATTTTATTGAAATGACTGAAAATGTCTAAGACAAATTCCAGTTCTGACTCAGCTTTGCGCATCTTTCGACGTTGCCTACGGCTGAGTGGTTTGTCTTCAGGTTTTAATTCCGACATCAGCTTCGCGGCAGTCTTCACTCCAGCCTCAGCAGGTACCGCAGGAACAGCCCCAGCGTCAGCAACGGCTGGGGGTGTCCTTGATTCAGTAGTACTGCTCTCGCTTCCGCGCCTTGACGCATCCTCTGTGTTGTTTGGCGTTTGCGTTCTCGCCTGGACGAACGTCCCTTTCGGGTACTGTTTTCCATTAAACACGTCGTAGAGGGTGTATCTTGGCGCAGGCACGGGCGGTTCTGAGTGTCGCCGCGCCCTAACGAATGTGCCTTTTGGGTACAATTCGCCATTGAACACGTCATAGAAGACGGTTCTGGGCGCGGGCACTGGTGCCCTGCGTGGTTGGGGTTTTGGACTGACCGGCGCTTGCGCGGGACGCGGTTCACGCCTTTCGGCGGCTCTACGCTTTCGTTCCCTGCGTTTGCTCGCGGTGCTGTTGTTGGAGGTCGCTGTATGTTATCATTCTCGGAGCTTTATACTTAGATGTGGACATCTTCTCGATCTTAGAGAACGGTGTTACAACCGAGGGTATTCTACCGTTACGCCTATCTATAGTCAGACAGATAGCGTGCATAAAAAGCTCGCTTTGGTCCAACAAAGGAACTAACGTATTCTTCCTCACTCCAAGGTGTAACATCGGTCTTAAGATCGCGGAGGTACTTTCCAAGTTGTCTTGTGGCTCTACGGTCATAATCCTGCAATATGTCTGGCTTGTGGCGGTTCGTATACGCGGCATACAAGGTTTCGCGACATACCGGGTAGTAAAACCACTCGGGGTCATCCTTTTCCGGGGGTCCGCCATGACACGACGCTTGATGAGTCTGACTCTGCTACGAATTCCAGGTATTGTAAATACAATTTATTGATGGGACTCCTAACATGGCGGAAATGTTTTCGACATCTTTAATGCAATCGTGAATATAGAATCACGAAAGTACAATTTTAATGCATCATTTTGTTCCAGCAATCTAAACACGAGAGCTTCTGATGACAGCCATCTAGTTCCATCCATTCATCAGCCCTTGGATGTCCATTGATGGCCTCCCCTAACTTGTGCCACTCTGACCGGTGCTGAGCCTTCTGAATCCAGCGGATGCCCGCTGTCTTCTTCAGGTCGTCAGTCCACCTGGTCGGGGGCGTCCTATACTCCGTTTTCCGAGACGTGGGCGCCATTCGAGGACCTTTCTTCCCCAACGGTTATCGGTCCTTCACACTATGTGGCCAGCCCATTGTCACTTCAGCCGGCTAATTCTTTGATCTATGTCGGTTACCCTTGTTATGATTTATGTACTATGTGTGTACATCGGGAAATATTTGTTCAATGAGAGTATCTTGCGAATCAGCGATTGTGCAGAAATTGGTCGGTAATTTTACGTATCCAGTTTCATCTGTAGCAACTTTTCCATCACCGATATCTAAGAGTTGTTTTGATAATGTTTCAGCGGATGGATCTTGAAGCATTTGAACGCGCATATTTACTTTCAGCTGTACTTTTTCAACATTACGCCACAATGGAGATGATTTTAAGCAAGCGTTGATCTCATCAGCGTATGTTGAACGTGGAATGACGGGAAGTGTTTGTCTGAAATCATCTGAAAGCACCAACAGAGTGAAACAAACGATTTGAGGCGCTGAACTGAAAGATATTAAAAACAACGACAAACTAATTAGGTCTGTGGTTCTTCCACCGACCACACCTCGGCCGCAGAGGCCGCTTGCCCTATGCAAGCGGCGCACCGTAATACCGACATGCCTCTTCCTCTGCGGCCCCACTAGTGCCGTTTCGGTGGAACGGCCCCGTCAGCTCGCAGGGGGTAGGGAGAGTGGCGCACCGTAATATCAAGACGCTTCTCCCCCTGCGATCCCTCCACGGCCGCAGAAGATAGAGAGAACGGTGCACCGTAATACCGGTACTCCTCTTCTTTAGCTAGATTGTTTTGCAGGATTATTCTAGATTTAATAATCTGTACAATTTGTGCTTCTTCTGCGCGATTTTGAATTCTAAATGCAAACTTATTTAATATGCTGGCTGCTATTTGCAAGTCTTGCTTCATATGAGGCAGTGAATGATTAAAATAATCTTGTCGAAATAATTTGAAGTCCCTTTTGAATAACCATTCACTACCTCAACTACCCAGCGGCAAATTGTAATACATCTATTTTTATTTGCCTGTTCATTAGTTAATTGATACTCCTCTTCCAAAAGCGACTCAAGAATATGGACATCATAATGACACTCTTCCAATAAGGAAATACTCTGTCCCTGAATCCTCTATCTAATATAAAAATATCATTTTCTTGGAAATATTCACGAAGTGGACATGAAGTATCTTTAAAAAGTGAATTCATTATTTCTGCATCTGATGTAGTAGCTTTATGAGTCAAAGCAATGAACAATATATCCATCTCACGATACAATTAAAAACAGTTTTAAAAGATTTCTGTGCTGTATGTAGAGAATATGTATCTTTATGGAATTTATAATTTGAACTTTTATTTATATAAATGTAAGTTCCATCACATATTACAATTGTTTTAGATATGGCTCAAAGTTACCACCAAGTGCCTATAAGTCTAAAAGATACACATAAAACCGCATACGTTACTCCACATGGCCACTATGAGTATACCCTCTTAAGATCTGAATTCGAAAAAACCATGTATGCAAATATTTGATGCGTTTTTGGGGTTCATTTGGGTTAAAATTAAACATATGATTTTTTTTATTTTTTTTATTTTGCTGGAAATTTTGAAAAAAGTACTTACACATATGTGTACTTAGGATTTCAACGAGCACCAAAGTTCTTGGTGGTGTGATAATTTTCAAAACAATTATTTCCCATAACACACAGGTACATATTACATTTTACGCACATGGTGCGGCACCGGGAGGAACATTGCGGATGTCTACATTTAGACGCGAATTTGGCTTCCACATAACGCGGCAGGTGCCCTACATTGTCCAGCCTAACTTCTGGGATTGGTTGTGATACGACCGGCCGGTTTTTCTTTGCAGGAGGTCCAGCGTAGATCTCTCTTTCAGCAGAGCTGGGGCTGGGCATACCTGTGCAGCTGGAGCCGCGGCTGGGTCTTGAAGTAGTGCCAGAGCCAATGAAATGAGGATCACATCGCCCTCCATCATATTTCATCATCGCCTTGCCTAAATTGATCCTGTATTGGAGTAATCCCAGCTTATCCTTCGTCGGGATATTTTCTTCCTTACAACAACGTGTGTACATTATCCAGCAGTTCACGACTACCAAATCTAAAAAGTGACTGAAGGCTCGCACCGTCCATTTCTTTGTACGCATCGCGCTCCGATAGTACGATATCAATCTGTCGCACAGATCTATCCCGCCCATGCAGGTGTTATAATTTTTTACAACAGCTGGTTGGTTGACATCCACTTTTTGCTTCCGGATTTTACACCAACGCTTGCAGGTACCTGCAGGCGCACTACCCACACATGTAGAGAGCATTGTGACTGCTTTAGTGTCTTTCCATTTTAGAATACATATATTTTCATCACTTCTTACTTTTTCATCCCATTCACCTCTTGCTAACTGCTTATCTGTCTTCAACTTTTTTGTAACTGGTCCAATCCTATTCGTCATAACTGTCCCCGTCAGATAGATCTCTTTGTCGCTTTTATTCAAGTGCTCAGCTAACTTCAAACTAGTGAAAAATCGATCGGTGTACAGAACACAGATGTTGTTGATCGTGCGGCAAAGAGTTTGTACAATACCGGCACCCAATCCAAGATTTTGCATAACCTCTTGAGGAATGGTATCCTTACCAACATAAATTTCAAAGTCTAGGACCAGGCCATCACGAGCAGCCAGCACAAAGTTTTTGAGACCAAGTGGGTTAGGTTTAGACGGTACGTACTGGCGGTACTCACAACGGCCCGAAAACGGGATCATTTGCTCATCTATAGACAAGTGTTTTGAGCGTGGTAATGTGTGACATTTCCTTTGGATAGACTCTATGAGGGGTCGTATTTTCCATAGCTTGTCAGATTTATTGGGCTGGTCTGCATTCGCGAAATGAATGAAATTGCGAAGCTCATAGAAGCGTTGCCGGGTGATCGCCTCTTGAATAATGGGCACGCATAAATCTCTATTCCAATATAGCTTGCCTTGAGGATACTTCAGCGTCCCCATCATCAATAATACACCCGAGAAGCGGATCAATTCAATAGAATTAGTATTAACTGACCTAAGATCACGTTTTTGCGCGGAGTACAAATTGGTTTGCTCCGCTACTAAATCCCAAAAATCTTGCTCCAGATATTCGAAAAAAGAGTACAGCACATTTATTTCATAGGTGCCCTGGGAAATTAGTTCGTCATCCGCTATATCTGGACCTCGGCATAACATCTCCTTAGTACGCCAAAACAACCGTGATGGACTTTGAACCACTTCTTCCATATGTTGTTCAGACGGCCCCTCCTCTTTTTCTTCATCAGATTCCTCCAGCTGTTGCAGATTTTGAAGGACTTCTGGAGGCAAAAACTCGTCATCGTCATCGTCTCCAGAGAAATCCAAATCACTTTCGTTCAATAATCTTTCTATTTCTGCGTCATCCATCTCTAATCTGAAACACCCATACAATAAAAAAAAATTATGTAAGATACTGAGGTACACATATGTGTACCAGAAGAATTTCAAAGTAATACTAGTACAAAAAACAAAACAAATCTAAAACTTACTATCTCACACGTTGCTCCAGGTATTCGACAATAGAAGTACACCAGACTTTCGCTAAAAACTTCGTTATTTATTTTTTTATAGATTTTGAAATAAAATAAGTGCGGACGGTTAGAAAAAATCTCAAACTGAGAAATTCAAACGAAAACATTGAAAGGTAAATATTGTCGGAAACGCCATCTGTAGTTTTAATGAGAAGCTCTATAGATTTAGAAACACGTTTTAATATTCGCCGTTGTCAATAGATGTCGCTACTTACCTGTATTTTGCAATAAATTAAGGTACACATATGTGTACTTGTAATCTCAAGAGGATACAAGAGTACATTTCGGTTGAGCTAATGCTCCATCAGTTTTTATGCGTTTAATTAATAAGGTGGTAGAGTCCATAGGTAGTGCAGAGATTCTAGCATTCCTAGATGACTTAATGTTACCATCTGTTGACGTACAAACAGGGATAGAGCTACTGACGAAAGTACTTACCAAACTTCAGACTGAAAATCTAAAATTGAAAATGCGTAAATGCTCATTTTTGCAAAAAGAAATCACCTATCTAGGTCACAAAATTTCTCCAAATAGCGTACAGCCGGGTTAATTAAAGTTGGCAGCTGTGTCTTAGTTCCCTACACTACGCAATGTATACGAAATTTGACAATTTATAGGGTTATGCAGTTTCTTCCGCAAATTTATTTATAATTTTGCTGTCGTAGCACGGCCACTAATTGAACTCACAAAGAAAAACACTCCATGGGTCTGGAGTGAAAAACAAACGAAGTGCTTTGAAGAACTCAAGCGTAAGCAAGAAGCCTTCAAGAAGCGGGTTTATCGTCATCTTCTTGGCCGGCAACGCGTTGGTGACGCCCCTGGTGTTGGTAATGTCCATGGGCGGCGGTGATCACTTACCATCAGGTGACCCGTCTGCTCGTTTGCCTGCTCAAAGCATAAAAAAGCAATGAACCCGTGTTAGCTATTTACGATCCTGCACTGCCGACAGAAATTCACACGGATGCATGCAAGCTAGGTATTGGCGGCATACTAATGCAGAAACAAACTGACAACACTTTACGCCCCGTAATGTATTACAGTCGCATAACAAGCCGTAAAGAAAGTGTCTATCACAGTTATGAACTTGAGATATTTGCAGTGGTTGATAATTGCGTAGGTTTCGCATCTATGTATTTGGAAAAAAGTAAGGGTGGTTACTGACCGCACCGCGGTTTACGCTACATTAACAAAACGTGACCTAATTCCCTGAGTCGCACGTTGGTGGCTTGCAATCCAATTGACATTGTCTACAGACCGGGTGAGCGAATGAAGCATGTAGACGCACTCAGTCGAATCCCGGTCCCGGTCAACCATCCATCGATCCCCGTCGGTCAAGATGACAATCGCGTATACGCGTATCCGAACGTTTGTAACCGATGAATCCGGTCATTGACAGTGTTAATGTCAATCGTCTAGAAATGACAGATTGGTTTTATACAATTCAATGTCAAGACGACAATTAAATAAAATTAATGAATTAATAAATAGTGGTTGTACAGTTTCGGATATAAAGAATAACTATGTTTTAGTTGATAATCGACTGTGCCGTAAAACACTTAACGGTAATCGCCTGATAGTTCCGAGTTTTACGCGCTGGAAAATTTTGCAAATGCATCACGATGATGAGTTGCTTGCCGGAGACTATTGCCTTCAACTTTAGGGTCAGGAAGTATAAATTTTGTAATTTTTCCAAACTCCTACCATATCTGGTTCCACAGGTTCAGCAAATTTATAAAAAAACTCTACTCTTTAGTTTTAAATAAGATACAAAATAGTCATATCCCGGTTCATTAGAATGTTCTAAAATCTTTGCGACGTAATAATATTCTTTTTATTTGTCTCTATCAAAATAGTGGTCATTTTGATAGAGTCACCCACTTTAGGGTTTCTTGGCAGAGGTTTGGAAATGATGTCATCATCCAGAATAATTGTGTCGTCGTCTTCGCTATCGCTTAAAAATATCTCTCCCCAGAAGATGATCTATTGGCACAATCCATATTATAATATTATGTCATAATGTTATATTGATATTACTACTTATCGGGTTATTACTACCCCGGTAGACAGGTATAGTACAGATTTGCTTACAGAAGTTTAGAGTTATTTTTTACTATAATGAAGCGATTATTCAAAGGAGTGATGAATATTTAAGTGAACCATTTTATTGGATTGATTTGATGTACTCGTATATGTTAGTTTTTCAAGCATTGAAACTAATGGAATTTTAAGATTTTATTTATTTTTTGATATTATTATACAATCCTCTGCCTCAATTTTTTACTCAGTTCAACCATTATTTTATGGCCTTCAAAACACAACCAATGTTTCGTTTTCAAGACTTACTACTGCGTCTTGCAAGACTTTTAATTCATTTTAGTAAAATGCCAGGCAAGGTTACGTTTCGACAGAATTAAAAAATTGCCACAGCGCAGTTAGTTGGACATTCCTCTTCTCCCAACGACATAAAATTATCACGGCAAGGAGAAATGAACCATCTTGTCTTGACGTGCCGCAGGACGGGAGCAAATTCAGCTTCGTGCATCTCATAAAAGTCTTAAAGCGTCTACTCGTTCGTTTTCATAATACGAGAAATGATTGTGCAGCTTCATGATGAAATTTTCTAAATTATTTCCTATATATTTCCTATATTAAAGTATTTCCTATACAGGGTGTGGCGTAATGAATGGATAATACGGTACCTGCGGGTAGAGGTCCTTGGGATGGTTCAGAAAAACATGTTTTATGTTTAGTAAAAGTTTCTCGGTTTTCGAGATATTCGACATTTTCGAAAATTCAAAAAAATTACACCCTTTGCCACTCTTTTTGGTGGCAAGACTCCAAATGAAGGAATTTTTTCAATCTGTTTTTTGAATAGTATTGCTGGATAGATGTGCTATCTAATATTGTACTATGATTTTTGGGGCGCATGGATAGTTTTTTTTAAAACAAAGATTTAACTCAAGTTTCTTGTTAAAAAAAAAATTATGGTCCCCTGAGTGCAAATTAAGAAAAAACATGCATATTTCATTGAGATTCCGAAATGGTATAACTCTCTGAATTAAAGCATTCAAAACATTAATAAATTCCCATTACAATGACTCGAGAGCATAATCAATTCTTAATTACAAAAGTGTTAAAAATACTTCATTACTCGAAATTAACTTAAAAACATTGATTTCGTAACTGTGGGATTGAATAATGAAAGAAAACGAGATAAAATAACAATTTTAAAATATCTTTTATTAAATTAAATTTTACAAAAGGTGTTCAAAGTGTCCATCATGAGCTCCAATACATACTCTACATCTTCTAATGAATGATTGCTTTAATCTGCTTACATGTCTCATTTCAGTATTTTTTTGCACATGCTCCCGTAGCTCATCCACTGCCTATTTCATTGAGATTCCGAAATGGTATAACTTTATTTCCAGCATTCAAAACATAATAAATTCCTATTACAATTCAGCGCTGCGCGTTTGCGCTGCCATCTCTGTTTATGAGTGGCACGTCTACGTTTGTGCACCGTCCATTCCTGCTCGACGGCCCCTGTGGAACCGGATGGAAGGCCGATTACCTCAGGCTGGCAAGTCCTAAGGCCATCATTTAGGTCGAAATCCAGACCAAAAAGGGCGTGTTGCCACCCCAGGTAACTACTGCCCGACCCGAAGTAAGCTCAACCCTCCAGGACTTCATCCCCCCACACGACGCTCAACTACGCACGGCACAACACGTAGGTGGGCTCAAGCACACTCCATAACCGAGAGGCCGGTCTGACTCGCCCACTGGCCTGGACCTACCAATCTTTTGCTATTGTATAGCAGGTCACTGGTGAAGCCTCTTCCCTTCACTGGGGCAGTTTTGTGTGAAGTGTGTGGTGTGTATTATGTATGATCTGTGTCTATGCTTTGTGTTATGTATTGTGACATGTATGATATGTATGTGTGGTCTGTATGGTGTGTGTGCGTATGTACTAGTGTTGTGTTAATGTGTGTGTCTTTTATATAGTGTAAACGAGAATGCATAGTCAAGAGTCGACCTCGGCCCGTTCCCAGACGCAAGTCCGAGAGCGCGTCGCAGGTGCCCTTAGCTATGCATTCTGTGCCCTCCCCATTTATCCTGACTTGGGACAGACTACTTCCCAAAGATCGTAACCTTCAGCAAGTAGGTTGGGTTTTTGTAGATACAGTGACACTAAAACAGTGACATTAAAAAATCTGAGCCACAGAACATTGTTGTCAAATACACAATGGCGACAGCAGTACAAGAGAGGTCCAGCAACTGAAAAATATTTCTAAAACTAAACTTCCCACATCGAAGAGAAAATACCACGATTTATGTAAACTTTGTACATCATAGATAATTCCTGAATGTTTCATCGCGAATACGAAAATTTACCTAATGCCCTTCTTCTTCTTCTTCTTGGACATTTTTCCAAGATACGGATATCGAAGACAACATTTAGCTTAATTACCTATTGATGGAGTACCGTTAGATTTTGACCCCGGAATCCAATTACTTTCAATGTGTTTATAACCCTTTCTGTCACACATCTATTCTCCTTTTTTGTTGTTTGGATAAACACTAAGAAGTTTATAGTTTTTTGTCCGCTTTTGTTTTTATTATTATTATTGCATTTATGGACTTTTTTCATATTATCACATTCAAAGGAATTGGATTCCGAGCTTCCGTCTTACTTGATGGTATGTAGGTACAGTAAGTGAGATGTTAATTATAATAGTAATTGTCTAATTATAATTTTTATTATTATTTCATTTTATGACACTGAATTTGATCTGTTACATTAATTCAATTATCCTATAAGTGTTTTTGAAAAGTATACTGGTTGAAACCAAGTTTAAAGACTGTTGAAAATATTTCTATTATTATTATTCTATTACAATTCATAATTAATAAACACCTATTTCATAAAGCTGTTTACTGAATTTGATCATGTACCGTGATAAATAGATACCATTATCCTATATTAATAAATTTTTGTTTAAAAACAATTTTGAAGACTTAAACACCGATTAAATTAAGCTATTTACTTTTCTGACATTTTATCTCGTATACCTAGGTACTCTTTATTAATAAATGTATGCTTGAAACCAAGTTTATTTATTTATTTAATCTTTATTGAACCAAAAAAAATCGTGGTACAATTGACGGACTTAATGCTAAGTTGCATTTTCTAACAGTCAACCTTCAGGATGTGCAGATAATGGTTGAAGGCGGAAATAAGCATAGAATACAATCATATAAATATTTTATAGTAATAACGAATAGATATGGGAGGGGAAACGATGGTCAAAGTCAATGATACATAATTATCATTAGAGAGAATACAGCTGAAAAGTGAAACTAAATAAATACTTATTGGTAAACACAAATTTGATGTTTTTTTTTGTGTTGCGTACCTTTTCACCGTAAAAAAATACAAAGACAGATATTTTATCGTTTATTAAAGATTTTTAAGTACTAACCTAGTTTTTTTTAACCAATACACCAATAGTCTGTGCTATGTTCCGTTTTGACTACTTTTATAAGTAAAGTTTTATGAGAAATGGTGGAAGGAAATCACTCTCCTTTCTCGGCAGATGTGACTGAATTGACGACTTTTGCTACGACTTTTCCGGTTATTACGGTTTATTATTATTTAATTGAATTCCATATTGTATAATATATCTTTCCTGGTTTGCCCAAAAGATCATTTTCGGTCAGAACTTTGATGAAAAGATTATAGAAGTTATTTACTTCTCTACTAAGTTCTTTAGCTCTATCCACGGATAAACCTTCAGCTTGTCTGACAGACAGCTCCGGATTTCGTTCAATAAACTTTTGAACCATACACCTCCAACCATTTAGTTTTCGTGGTCGAAATTATGTTTTAGTTCTAGCTTTTCAGCAAATTGATGCGGCTTGTCTGTTTGGGGGAACGCATCACCAAGCTTGAGAATGTGTTTTACTAACCTCTCTTTTTTCTCGTTGTTAAAATGCAAAATAGGATGTTTTTTTGAAAAAAAAAATATTTTCCTTAATAAATGTATTGAAAACTAGGGATAGCAATTAGTTAAAGAAAAACTTATAATATCCTGTACTACATGATCTTTAATGCATAACCAGTGTTAATGGGGAAATACGTTTATCCCCATTGTATTTTGTCTATTGCAGCGAAAGCTGACTGTAGGTTTTCTGTAGTCTAAGAACATGCTCAAGCTGGCACTCCTTCCTTTCTTTTACTGATTTTAGCAAATATAAATATACGTAAATAGATAAAAAATATAACAGATTAAAATATTTTAAAAATATACACTTCATATATGGTTTATGAAGGGATTGATGCCCCTCAGGGCACCTATACCTTTTAAAACCCAAGTATTTTTTTATATTAATTATAAACAAAATAGCATCTACTTACACTTTCATGCAGACTAAATGAAACAGTATACTCGTATTGATATTATAAAAAATATAACGGAATTTATTACTATTTATTTATTTAAACTTTATTGACCACAAAATCACGGTACAATTGGCGAGCATTAAGCTTAAATGCATTCTCTATCAGCTAACCATTAGGACAAACAGATATGCACGAAGAGCGGTATTAACTATTGTTGGTAAATTATACCACAAAGCAACAAAAAAAACTTATGGATAAAATTCAAGTACACTAGATGCGTACACATAAAGTATCTACATGTAAACAAATATGCAAATTGTGTAATCAGCTTACCCTACTGAAGTTTTCTCGGAGACTTATAAAATTGTGATTCTGTAGAAGTGTAAAAAAAGCCCATAGGCGACGGTGACCACTTACCATCATCAGGTGGTTTTTTGTGAACCATTCATTATAATATTTTTCATTCTTCGTCTCTCTCTCTCTCGTTAATATTTTTTTAAAACATTCAATCCTTCTTTCATGAACTCCAGCCACTGACCTTGCAATTGGTGCTCTTCACCCTTGTCTTACCCTTTCACGTACTTCATACTCATGCAGCCGCAACCTTTCAGTCTCTAACCTTTTATACACTAAATCACGATGTCTTGCATAATCGCTTGCATTTCGATCGCTTTCCACAAATAACTGAGCCACATCATAAGACTTTCTCCTTGTTTTTGGATACTGGTGGTGTCCAATGCTCATCAGTGTCTGTTGCAATGGTGGCAGTTGTTGAAGGAGGAAACACAGTAGGTTGGGTGCTTGTACCCGGGAGGTTCCACTACTCTGTAAAATAAAAAATATTATTGGCATCTTAACAATATAATATTTGAAAAGTAAGTTAAATTAGTCAAGTCTTTTAAATGTATTTTACAAGAATAAATGAGTAAAAAATAATAAAACTTCAACTAGATTATAACAGAAATAGAATAATGGTATAAATTCTGATACATTACCTGTGACTTCTTCCCTCGTTGTTTCCTCAACAACTGCCTCCACGGTGTGCATCACAGTACCTGGTCTTTCCTCAAGCTGAAAAATAATATTTATTGTTTATATCTCAGGTTTATACAGGGTGTCCCATAAAGAATGGATAATCCTTGAGCGCAGCACAGCACGGCTACCCGGCACTCGAAAAAAAATACACAAAAAAAAAATTCCAACTGGTACTCAAATTATGATTTAAAAAAAAACAATTTTTATTGATCTTATTGTCAATTCATGTGCACAGCGACCCCAAATTAATGAATTTGCTTACGTTTTTGGTGTTATATTACTCCTCACAAACTATACTATTACAAAAACAATAAATAATATGAGTATCTATTGTACTTTTTTGAAAAAAAAAATATCAATTTAAATTTTTAGTATGAAATTTGATAACAAAATAATTCTGACAAAGTTTGAGTGTTTCATGTAAAAAAAAAAGTATGAAAACCTAAGTGGCCAACTATTTAAAAAAAATGCGCAGTTAATGCAGTTTTCAAAATGGTATGATACATCATTTTATCTAATACTATTATGAACTTATTGCTATTGAGATAGAAAAAGGGTAAATATGACTAAAAAAGAAACGATAAATATCTTATTAAATTTTAATAATAAAAAATTGTAGGTGTACATAAAACAATATTTATTTACAATAGGTGTTCAAATTGTCTGCCACCGACTCTAATACATGCTCGACATCTTCTAATAAAGGCTCTACTAAGAAACCGTGCGTAGCGTCGTTCATTTATTTTTGAAGCGGCCTCTTGAACACGGCTGCGTAATTCCTCCAAATTAAAAATTGTTTTCGAGTACACCTCTTCCTTTAGACAGCCCCAGTAAAAAAAGTCAAGAGGGTTTAAATCTGGGGATCGAAGAGGCCACAAAATGGGACCCAAACGACCAATCCATTTATTTGGATATGTGGCATTTAAATAAGCGCGGACGTTTGCACCATAATGTGCAGGACAACCATCATTCTGTAGCCAATGGGATTCCCTTATCTCATCAGGCACTTCTCCCAATAAGTTTGGGAGATCATTTTGTAAAAAGTTTAAATAACTTTGGGAAGATAAATTTCCCGGCAGTTCGAAAGTACCAATAACTTTCCCATTTAATATACCAGTCCAATAATTTATTTTGAACTGGTATTGTGTTAGCGTGCTCTCTATTATTACAGTGTAAGGTACCACTTGAGACTATTATTTTGAACTATTGTGAATATAAGTATGATATTGACTAAACTGTACAACTATCATCAGTCGCCACTTGGTGGCGCTAGTGAGCATTGACGACATTGATGTCGACGTTAGAGAATAGAACTCAGTAATCGGGACATTCGCCATTCGACAGTCGACCGGAACGGTCGCATGAAAACCCGAGGCAAAACGTATTTAAGGTCTATGATTTTAGTGATAATTTATTTTGTGATGAGTGTAATGGAAGTGCAATTAAAATAATTGTGGAATATCGTCGTTTTATTGGGCCGAGCCCTACAAATCAGAAGCCGGGATGAACAGATAGAAGAATCTCTTGCCACGCCCCAAAGAGATAAAAACGCGAGTATTTTATTTTCTTCCTGATGACACGTGTTGAATTTGGGAAAATGGAGAACTTAGTGAAGTATCTTTTGAAGGATAAACCTCTAGCCACGCCCCAAAGAGGTGAGGTAAAGTAAAAACGTGAGTAATTTTTTTTTCTCTTCTACCTAATGACACATGCCGAATTAGAAAAATGAAGAACTAAAATGTTTTTTTCTAATTTGCGCTTGCTCTTCAATCTTTTCGTTCGAGAACGGAATTGAATTGAAAGACTAAAGATTTTATTGTGTGAAGCTGATCATATATACTTACTAATACTATAAAGAGAAAAGATTTGATTGTATGTTTGCATCGAATAGGCTCCGAAACTACCGAACCGATTTGAAAAATTCTTTCTCTGTTGGGAAGCTACACTGTGACTATCCCCGGGTGACATACCTAGGCTATATTTTTTTTACTATTTTTCCCGAAACGAAGCGAGGGTGATTGCCTAGCATTATATTTAAAAAGAAAAACAACAAACATCATGAAAAGTATACTAAACAGATGCTAGAGCACTTATTTTTATATACGTAGACGTATATAAAAATAAAGGAAAGAAAAGTAATAAAAGTTCCAGGTTATTAAGTAACCATTATTAGCTAGAACTGATAATACAAAAGCCTATCTTTTATTATTAGATACTGAATCAATGCATCAAAATTGAATAATAAACGAACTGTAAAACTTGCATTCGAAATATTGCCCCGATAAGACGTGGCGTTCTTCATAGAGTATTAAGTCTCCTTCACTCGATGGCCAGCAATGCACTTGAGTTCCCTCCATATTTCGCGGAAACACCAATTACCTTCCTAATAGTTGAGTAGGTACTGTGGTGCAATGTATGTAAGAATATATTGGAAGCCAAAGATTAAATAAAACACCAGGAGATATTACTTACAGGATTTTTATTACTTGAGTAAGTACATAAATGTTTCAGTGATTGCTTAGAATATCGCAACATTACGTTGGTCTAGCCACCAGTTGTGCATTGAGATGATTTGAAGGTAACGCAGAACCGAACTTTTTACCATTTCATTTAATTTGATCCTGTAGCTATATTAATTTACTTTTTCAATATGTAAAACTATGCGCCTAAAGAGGTCACCGAATACACTAGTACGAGTATGCGTATGGTAGTTTCAAGTTGTTGATACTCTGACGAGGTGGACGTGATGGTATCACAAGATGGACAATGGAATTATTCTGCCATTATTGCAAGTCTCTTTGACTTTGAGATCGTATTGCTTTATTTTGGTGAGTTCTTATCCATATAATATAAAACACAAAAAAAAAATGCTTGTACGGATGTTTTCTACTTTGAAACCACCCAACTGATGTGCCCCAAACTGATTTCATTTGAAACGCAGTAATGTGAAGATGGTGTAAGACTAAAACAATGCTTTAGGCACATTTTTGATTTTCGACTTTTCATATGCAACATTTTAGCCTACTGGAATACGCTGTGTATCCGCTAGTTTCTCATAATTGTCATTATATGAAATCACAATATACCCACCAATATACCAAATCCGAAGATGAACATACAGGTAATTACACAAAAATCTTTTGCTGTTATCAAAGAACCTTTCTGAATTGCTGATGGATAAGTAAAAAAATAAAAAAATAAAAACTGATATATATAATAATATATACATGAATAAGTGATTTTGAATTGAATTTTTGAATGTTGATGCTACTCCGTGATGGATCTTTTCGATTTTATGTACAATAGACAAGCTCTATTTTATTTAAGATGTATCCAAAAAAAATAAATATAGAAATCTCGTGTCACAGTGTTTGTGGCGTGTTCTCACTCCTTCGAAACTGTTCCACCGATTTTTTATGACGAATAAGATATGTCAGATATACATTTATGATAATAAATGAGGTATAATTTTACCACAATTAGTGTACCCTCATACTGAAATTTTAGTGAGTTCAAACTTAATCCGAGTTCCATACTTACACGTGAATTTGGTTACGGGAGCAAAGGGTAAAAACAATAATAGAAATACACTTTTATAGCGTTATTGTAATAGAACTACTAAAGCGGGAAGAGTGTGTTGTTGAGCCAAGTTTGAGAATGGCAATTATTTTATGCATCCGAAGCGAGATATCATAATTTAATGTTTTAAAACTAAAGATCTGTTATTCTCATGTTATATTATATCATGACCGATAGAAATTATGTCATCTGGATCCATTCCACAACGTTATATTAGGAATGTTAATATACAGTCACGATAACCAAGTGCTTATGCCGCATGAATCGCGTTTCAGATCAATTGGACACTGGGAAGTGAGTCAATTTAACTTACAGGATTTGATTAGACACCGGATATTTGAAATGAAATGAAAGAAAAATAACGGGTTGTTGAGATTTCTTGGTGACAAGTGATTGCCGAACTGCGGTCGGGATTCTACGGTAATTGATAAACATAATGTATTTGTGAGATACCGCGTACTAACATGTGAATTTGATTACGCAGCCTGATCACATCCCTATGTGCGTACGTTGCTCTTCCAAGGAGGTACAAGGTAATGTCTTTACTTTTATTAGTGATGTTTGATAATGCTACATACTCATAGCACCACAGTTATGGCATAGATCGATTCACTGAGACGTCGGGCAAACTGTTAGAGACACAGAAATGAGGTTTAAACATTGCAATAATTGTTGAATGCGATGGGTATCTCCGGGGATTATATCTTACATTTGGGGTTTGATGTGTCTGATGTAAGACACCAAACTATTATATTTATTACTGCAAAGAATGGGACATCTATGTGTGTGATGTGTGATCGACAAATGTCTCTGCCATGAAACTTTGAGGTATCAAACAGGCTTCAAGCCAAAGTAATAGAATGGAAATACGCAACATCCGTTAATATTAGATAATTATATTAACAAACTATATAGATTTATTTGATGATGATAATTATTTAGTGTCTTGCAGTCGAAGAGGAAATTCATCATAGGAGTATCTATGTCTAGGTACTCCATATTATGGTATTATGAAATAATGTCATAATGATATCCTTTTCCTTGGAATGCGATAATAAAAGAGGAGGTGAGGAGTTCCTTTAGGCTTTTCTTCTCCTCCACGACAAAGCACCTTTCCGAAAAGCAAAAAAAAATGACGTGCATAAGTGTGTCAAAATATTTTGGCTTTTGACTTTGAAAACCTGGTCAATTAATATTCTTGACCACTTATCGGGCTATGACTACTCCGGTAGACGGGTTTAGTACAGATTTGCTTACAGAAGTTTAGGGTTATTTTTCCCTATAATGAAGCGATTATTCAAAGGAGTGATGAATATTGACGTGAACCATGTTAATGGATTGATTTGATGTATACGTATTGGGCTATTGGGGTTAGTTTCTAGGAGCATTGAAACTACTGGAATTTTAAGATTTTATTTATTTATTGATATTATTATAACCGACTTCAAAAAAAGGAGGAGGTTCTCAATTCGACTGTATTTTTTTTTTTTTTTTTTATGTTTGTTACCTCAGAACTTTGGACTGGGTGAACCGATTTGGATGATTTTTGTTTTAATTGAAAGCTGGTGCTTGTCGTGTGGTCCCACATAAATTTGAACGAGATCTGACAATGGCATCCATGTCAAAATCATATAAGTCTTAAATTTGCATTAAGTATGTGCGCGATAAATGGACGAATAACTCAATATCGCGCCAACCGATTTCGATGATTCTTTTTTTAATTGAAAGCTGGTGCTTGTCGTGTAGTCCCACATAAATTTGAGCGAGATCTGACAATGGTATCCATGTCCAAAGTACAATGTACTTCATTTGAAGTCGGTTAATTTTTTGTTAAAATGTTAGATTATACAAACAAGAGTACGTACCACTGTACCAGAAACATTTTATCTGAAAAATAGATTTCTTTTATTACGTAAACGTCCACTTATTCTTAATCTCCAGAGTATGAAGAATAAATTATAGGAATATACTATTGATTTTTAGTTGCTTTCTTTCTGCGACAAAAGACGTTGCTGGATACTGGATTGACAGATTTAACACATATACCTTTTTAATGATAAACATTGACTCTTAAATAATAACGTTACGATATTATATCATGGAGTCCTTATGACTTCAGGCCTATTTGCGTTGGTGTATGAATCCACACTTATACAGTATTTATAAGTTTCAGATCGAATACATACATCAGGTCAGGAGGTTCAGAAACAACACTGATGAAACCACGATTCTGACAAAATTCGATGAACAACTCTTGAATGAAGCACCTGACGAACGGCGGGCACCTGAAAACTCTGGTGAAGAACATGCAGGAGGTGAATTGAATCGAGTTGAATCGAATCAAGTTGGATCGAATCGAATTGAATGAAATCGAGTTAAATCGAGTCGAGTTGGATCGAATCGAGTTGAATCGAATCGAGTTAAATCGAATCGAGTTAAATCGAATCGTGTTAACACGAATCGAGTTGAATCGAATCGAGTTGAATCGAATCGAGCTCAATCGAATCGAGTTGAATCGAATTGAGGCGAATCGAATCGAGTTGAAGCGAAGCTAATCGAAATGAACCTAATTGAAATCAAGTGAATTGAAATGCATCAATTGAATTGCATTAATTAAAATGGATAAAAATGAATGATATAATTTGAAATAAAATGATGAAGCAATGAAATGAGACAAGACTATATGAGACAAGACCATGGGAAACAGACAATATTTGATGAAATGACATTAATTGACACCACCGGAGAGCTAGAGTAACGGTCGTGAGAGAAATGATACGTTTCGGCGGTGAGCTTGAGCAACGACCGATGCGTATGCGATATCACCACGGTGATGATATGGTTCACTGAATTCCCCAGACGATGAGCAAGAGCAACGTCTGAGGTGCTGCCAAAATGACAGTCCGAGCGATGAGCCTGAGCAACGGTCGGGTTTAGTGAACCAAGTGGAAAAGCTTGGTCATGACTGACGGTGTGGTGAGCTTGAGCGACACTCCCCATCACGGCCAAGTATGAATTGAGAGATGGATCTGATCAGAGAAGAGAACCAAGTAAGGAACATGACTGACGCATGAAGCCGTGCCACGCGGCAAGGTAGCTGGCGATTTGAATACGTACCGCAACCGTAAAGGTTTGATAATAGATAATAATTATAGAAATTCAATAATTTTATAGATGTTATGAAAGGTTTTTCTGGGTCGAGTAGCTACTGTTTGGAGCATAATAACAAGTTATTGTTTAATTGTAGATGCTTAATTTTCGGCATATTATTTTAAAAGCATAGTATAATAAAATGATATTACATTATAATATATTATTAGTAGGACGTGATTCTGATCAACTTTTTGCTTGTTTGATAGAAAAATTTAAATATTGTTATTTCCCATTATTCAGATATTGACTATAATTCTCTTTTAAAATTTACATTCAGTAAGAACTATCATAATTAATAAATCTGAACATATGTAGATCTTTACGATGAAAGTCATAAGATGAAAGTATAAAGTACCAAGTATCGAAATAACAATTGTAATATTTGACTAAAGATTACCGCTCTTACGAAATAAAGGATTTTTTTTATAGATGTATAAAATGTTAAGTACATGATATCGATTTGATCATATTATATTTAAAAAATATTTTTAAGGTTCAAATGTCTATTTGAGAGGAAGGATAGTAATTTATAAACTATATGAATGTCTATTCGTTTTGATGAATAACACAGCTGTGAACAATAGGTTTATGAAAATTCATTTTCACATAGATAAAGGCAACATTAGCAACTTAATTTATCATGATTTCTTGGATTGTTGATTTTTTGTTTAAATGATTGATTTCTTGTTGAAATGATGATTTACAGTATTGAATCCAACATATTCTTAATTTGCGCTATGTATCACGTACGAGGACGTACGAAAAGTCAGATGGCCGAGCTGTTAGCGTGCTCTCTATTATTACAGTGTAAGGTACCACTTGAGACTATTATTTTGAACTATTGTGAATATAAGTATGATATTGACTAAACTGTACAACTATCATCAGTCGCCACTTGGTGGCGCTAGTGAGCATTGACGACATTGATGTCGACGTTAGAGAATAGAACTCAGTAATCGGGACATTCGCCATTCGACAGTCGACCGGAACGGTCGCATGAAAACCCGAGGCAAAACGTATTTAAGGTCTATGATTTTAGTGATAATTTATTTTGTGATGAGTGTAATGGAAGTGCAATTAAAATAATTGTGGAATATCGTCGTTTTATTGGGCCGAGCCCTACAATTGCGACTTCTCTTCTCGCATTAGATTTGGATTTGAGAGTTGCCAGCTATGCAGATTATGCATATTAAAGTATCCATCCTTTTTTAATGTAGATTCGTCGCTCCATAGAATATTTTCAAAGAATTGTGAATTTTATTGAATTTTTTGAAGCATTTGTCGACAAAACAATAATCTTGCGTTGTAATCTCTCGGTTGCAGGGCTTGGACGCGTCTAATATGATAAGGATGATATATTTTTTTTCAGTACACGGTGCACGTTCGTTTTTGAGATTCCGGTGCGTCGTGATATTGCTCTTGTAGAGGTAGATGGGTCTTGCTGAATTTCGTCAAGCACAACATCCTGAGTATTAATATTCGCTTGTCTTCCGGAGCTCGTACCACCAATGCCGCTGCCAGGTATTCTGCCTTCCGAATAACACCTGTGGACTCTGATGAAAACACGGTAATCTGGATGACGCGCGTTAGGATACCTTTCCCTATAAAGGGCTGCAGCGGCACTTGCGTTGCTCCTGCACTCACCATAGATGAAGTGCATATTGGCGTATTCTTGTGCCGTGTATTGAATCCGCGGCATTTTGATTCACAGAATCAGTCCAGATACAAGCCAAGTCGTCGTAAAATCACCAAACAAAGTCCAAATCAGTAAGCAAAACGAGTAGTCCAATAAAGTAGCCAGAAGTCGTCGTTATAACACTGATTCAAACTCACGGAGAAATGCGAAAGGAATGCACACATGCGATACCGAACAAGTCCAGAGACGCACTAACTAAGTAAATGTCTTTGCTATGTACCTGAAACCGATCCGATGATGACCAAACCGGTGTACACAGCGAGAAAAGGTAAAATGTTTGAACATTGTACTCTCCTCTCACTCACTCATACTCTATAAAATCAACCTATCCTTGTCTTATGTAAACAAAAAATGGATGGCTTGGGCCACGCTCAGGTAGTAAATAGTATTGTTACACCGTCCCTAGTACAAGTACAAGTAGTGGAACTCTATCGTCAATGTTACTGTTTAAGGTAATTTTTTTTTTCAATTTTCTGTCTTTAGTCGCATTTACCCTTTTTGCATCTCAATAGCAATAAGTTCGTAATAGTATTAGATAAAATGATGTATTATACCATTTTGAAAACTGCATTAACTGCGCATTTTTTTTAAATAGTTGGCCACTTAGGTTTTCATACTTTTTTTTTACATGAAACACTCAAACTTTGTCAAAATTATTTGGTTATCAAATTTCATACTAAAAATTTAAATTGATATTTTTTTTTCAAAAAAGTACAATAGATACTCATATTATTTATTGTTTTTGTAATAGTATAGTTTGTGAGGAGTAATATAACACCAAAAACGTAAGCAAATTCATTAATTTGGGGTCGCTGTGCACATGAATTGACAATAAGATCAATAAAAATTGATTAAAAAAAAATCATAATTTGTGTACCAGTTGGAATTTTTTTTTGTGTATTTTTTTTCGAGTGCCGGGTAGCCGTGCTGTGCTGCGCTCAAGGATTATCCATTCTTTATGGGACACCCTGTATACGGACACACTGATAATATTGACATTGTTACAGATATACTTTGTCATTGTATATTGAATGGAACTATAATTAAGTTATTATTTATATCATTTGCTCACAAAATAATACTTAACTATGGTTTACATTTAAAATAAATAACATGAGAGACCTGTGTCTGCAAACCAGTCTCTGCAAAGACTATTCCGGTAGCTGCATGCACACCGATTAATTGCATGACCCGGTTCTCTATGTCAGACAAACACATCTGAAGTGCAGGGCCACCACCAGTACCGCTTGCTGCCCGCTTAATTATTGCCCATTTTTTTTCGTATTATTCTTCAGGTCGCTCCATACCTCCACCATGAAAAAGCAAAACAATGTAAATAGATATGATATGAAAAACAACAACAAAAATAGAATAAAGTCTGGTATGTCTAAGTGAAACAAACAAAGTACTAGTGATGACTGATAGGCGGAACAAATTGGACGCTTAAAAAACATACCTTTCGCCATTTCTCCTCTGACCGAGAATCTCCAGTCCCTTCACTGTTCAGTTTGTCACAGAGGGCCTTCCGCTTCTCCTGCGTATAATGACGCCCTCGAGGACCATTGTATGGCTTCGATAAATCTCCGTTCCTACAAAACAAAAATACATTAACACATCACACTTTGGCGCCAAATAAATGTAGGGAAGCATTAAGCAATTTTAAGGCGGTAATGCCTTTTAACTATATAGAGTTACTTTTTTATGCTTACCTTTCCATGAACTCCACCAAAATTGAATATTGCAGGTAGCTAGTTCTCATCTTGCAATAATAATTATATTTTAGATACCAACAGGCACTAAGTTCAAATACTTCTCAAGTTTCTAAACTCTCAAGTGACATTTGACAATGTTATGCAACACGTTCGGAAACCAAAGCGTCCCGAAAATATTTTGCTTCTTCATTTATAGTAAAATATATTTTTATATTAATTTTCTTATTGTTAAATGTATTTTTTATGACAAATTAATATAGTTTTGTATAAAAAATGTGTTTTCATAACGTTTTATTGAAATATCGTAAGATTTATTATAGTTCAATTTGCATGCAACTTTTGAACGAAACATCTTCATTCATTTTGGGCTTCATTCACTTCTCGATAGGATGACATCACAGTACGTGCGCGCAAGGCGTCCACAGTATGGGAATTCTGTTACATTACATGATACATTGCAGCAATGTGGACCTCAAATTCTTGCATTGCATGTTGCATTACATGTTGCATTGCACCAATCTGTACCCACCTTTAGACTGCATAAAATTCAAATGACTGAAAATGTCTAACACGAATTCCAGGAATTGTAAATACAATTTATTGATGGGACTCCTAACATGGCGGAAATGTTTTCGACATCTTTAATGCAATCCGTGAATACAGAATCACTAAAGTACAATTTTAATGCATCATTTTGTTCCAGCAATCTAAACATGCCAGCTTCTAATGACAGCCATCTAGTTCCATCCATCCATCCATCAGTCCTTGGATGTCCACTGCTGGACATAGGCCTCCCCTAACTTGCGCCACTCTGACCGGTCCTGAGCTTTCTGAATCCAGCGTATGCCCGCTGTCTTCTTCAAGTCGTCAGTCCACCTGGTCGGGGGGCGTCCTATACTCCGTTTTCCGAGATGTGGGCGTCATTCGAGGACCTTTCTTCCCCAACGGTTATCGGTCCTTCACACTATGTGGCCAACCCATTGCCACTTCAGCCGGCTAATTCTTTGAACTATGTTCGGTTACTCTTGTTCGTCTACGGATCTGCTTGTTCGGGCCATCTAGTTAGCGACAGTTAAAGAAGTTTATGAGGTTTGAGCTCGAGAAAAGCCTGAAACTCCATAAATTGATCAATTTGTTTAGGACTGGCATTTAAATCGTCTCTAGCCATATCTTCTGGCACTCTGGGTAATTTGAGACAAAGTGGACAGAATGGCATATGTATTTCATGATTAATAAATGGGGTATATCTTGTTTCAGTTTACTCGAAAGATAATTAAATAATTTTCTCATAACGTATAATACCTAACGTTTGCGTCATCAGCAGCGAATGTGATCATGTTCCCCTTATAAGGAATATTTAGCTGTTTCATTCTGTTGTTTAAAAGTTCATATAATGAAGCGTTTCCGAAAAGGCTTCGGTTAACAGTTAATGCGTTTTACCACCAATGATTACATCGCCACTAATCATGAGGTGGGATTGTAGTCAAGCATTCACTTATAAGATATAAAAAATATATAACTTGTGCAGTTTCATTTGATCCTATTTCAAATAATTCGAAGGAGTAGTCTCCAACCTGAAAAAAGGAACAATGTTTAAATGATTATTTTTGTGTTGAATTTTTAGAATGTATATTTTACCAGCCAAACCCGATTTCAGGTCTCGTTTCAGGACCAACTAGATCGGACAATCGGTATAGGACAATATAGGTAAATGTGCAAAAACTATTTTGAGAATTGAACAACATATCCCAATTAGTACTAAATGTATGTTCTACACAAATACGAGCATTTATATGCAAGTAATAATTGTGTTTGCTTATTGTTAGAGTTGTTGCTCTAAAAGGGTCAGAAATCCTATGTACATCTCTATTTTAGCAACCAGAAAAAACACAATGTGCTGCAGTATTAGCCGCTCATCTATACTGCGATAAAGTAATCACCCTAGGTACTTCTAAAGGTTGGTGTTTGAAGAGCATCAGGTTCTTGTGGTTGAGGCTCTAGTTCTACCTGCTGCTCAATATTTGCTGCATATTATGTATTGCAACTCTCATGAGTCTCAGCCAACAGGGATGACAGACATGGTATGATGTAGTTCCCTGAAACAACCATACAGCCATGTCTTAATATACATATGTAAATGTTGCAGCTCATTATTATTTAACCCAAGCAAATAAAAACCGAAATCTATAAAAAACAAATGGAAGCCTATAAAAAAACAGATACAAAAGACTAAATTGCAAAAAGATACGTTAAAGTTAAATAAGATACTTCAACTACTTAACAAAAAATGTCTGTGTACAAAACCAGCTAAAAGATCAAAAAGGCTGAGGCAGATCTTCAGATGTAGTAGATCTGAAGATATTGATATGAATGAATATAGTGAATTCGATGGAGAAGAATTGATTAGAATTGAATGAGACACTGAATGTGAAATAAAATCAACGCAAGAAAGTGATACAGATGAAGTTCAGAGTTCTTTACGAATGAAAACATACCGAAACTAGCACCGCTACTAACTATTGATTTACTTGTCTATTTAGCATTAAAAAAGACATACTTAAATTTTTTTAGACTAGCTTAATTAAGTTTATTTGATTGTAGCCTTAAACACATTTATGTACAAGTTTTATGACTTAAAATTGCTAGTGATAAATATTATTTGCCTTGTTATATTTGAAGATATAACTCTGAAAAAGATAACTAAATTTATTTATAAACATTTTTTTCCAATGGCGGCTCTAATGACGGGCTGTAAAATACCACCTCAATGACAATTTAAGATATCCGCAATTTATTATCACGTAGAATTGAGACTACAAACACAGGATTAAGTAGTAGGACGAAAGTTTAATTAACAATTACTATGCTATAATGAAACTTACTTCAAACACATTATAAGCCGCTCTTCTGGTACGGTCACCTGCAGAGAAAAGTAACCCATCTTTTAAACGGTTTTAATAGACAGATGGGTTACTTTTCTCTACATGTGACTGTTACGATAGGCCCACCAAAATTTGTAGATTATTTTTGCAGATCCTTCTTTAATATTTTAAGTAATTGAAAATACCCATCAGGAGTCAACCGAAAATATCCCCAGAACTTTTTTTCTCTGTTGAAAGATCGGGAAAAAGATGATGGTATTCGCCAATTACCTTTCTCTTGGATCACATTGGATGTATCAATATTTTACGATTTCTTTTTGACCAACTTTTTGTAGAAGCTGTTCATTATGTAACAACAGGGAAAAAAAGATAAGTCATCATCAGAGCTATTCCGAACGTATAGTTGCACGGATGTCGGGCCGTTGGCCGAAGCCTTTTCGGAAACGCTTCATTATACAACTGTACTGTTCTGAGGTAAATGACGTTGTGGACATCTACTGAAAAGCGAAGAAGCACGTCTAAGTTCTGGACGTTTGGCAGATAGTTCATTTCTTTCCCATCCAACATAGCGAAAAAAATCATCGTCCAGTTCCAGAGTGTACGGGCTCGCTCCCCTGTCGAAAATTTATTTATTTATTTATTCTTTTGCAACACCTTAAAGAAGAGGTTACAAGGGCGAACTTAATGCCTAATGGCATTCTCTGCCAGTTGACCCTGGGTGATGGTGAAAACATCATCCCGGTCATACATTTGTTATGGTCCCGGCGTTGGTCTGTTCGGTTTGATAGTCAAGTTCCTGGGCCGCTACTTTCGAGATGTGTTTCTGTAAGATTCGTGCCTTCTGGGGTCCAAGTGTATCCGTGCACCCTGCAGTGGGGTGTGACCCCTTCGACCTCCCCGCCTATGTGCACTGATGGAGTTATGTCTTCATAAGTGTCAAATTTAAGGAAATCATTCGCCCTTTTATAGCTGCAGCTATTTCAGATCTTTTGGCTTCTGCTGCCTGTGACACATTTATTTTGATAGAATGTGAATTTAAAGAATGAGCTTCTCTTGTACTTATTCCGGTCATAGATATAATATTTTGAAATTCTAAATCGTCAATTATGGAGAATGGTCTTCCGTTCACCGTTACCAAATTGATACAATGTTTTTTTAAACTGTAGCTTCGCGTGTATCGTAGTGTCGTATTTAAAGCAGCGAGAAATATGAAGGCGATAGAAAAGTTTTAACACGGAGTTTATTGCACAAAACACAGTCATAGAACAGGAAATCACAGACGCATAGAAGTGAGAAGATGAAAGTACAGAAAGAACACTGGTGTGAGAGATTATGAATTGATTACTCTGTGTGCTCTGTGGTGCGGTGTGCATTAATTTGTCTTAAAAGGGATAAAAAGAAATAAAAAATTAACATGTTGCCCCGTCCTTGTGTTTTCTATACTAATATTATAAAGAGGAAAGATTTGATTGTTTGTTTGCATTGAATAGGCTGCGTGCATTGAATAGGCTGCGAAACTACCGAACCGATTTGAAAAATTTTTTCACTGTTAAAAAATATTGCTTTAAATCTGAGTATAATGCGTATAGGATGTCAAAAACATATTGTAAAACCCATAACTGGAAAGCTCCCGACACTGTAATACCGACTAACGACAATATATTATATAGTTTCTGGTATAAGAAACTCACAACTTTCTACCCAATGTTACACAAACATACTAACGCGATTTTATTGAAACATCTAACATGATGCCACATTTTGTTACACAGGGAACAACATAGGTATATGATACCAAAGAATAAGGACACCCAAAATCCTGCTAATTATTGACCAAAGGTGCCAACAATTTATGACTCAGGCCAAGGATGTTCTAATTTTACGTCTATTATCACCGGACGGGTTAATGGTTTTCCTTCCAAAACACGCGCAGCTAGTGGATACTATATATGCACTTCACGACTCCCGCGGTGTCGATCTTGTAACGAAAGTTACTGCTTTCATCCATTCTCCTAAGGAAGAGAGGATAGCAGTCCGCCAGATACTCGGGCGTTTCTCCAAGGAGGCAGAGGGCACCAAGAAGTCGATACGGGCCCTCAATTTCTGCCTGGCTCCAGAAACTTGTGATGTTTCCTTGGATCTCGACACTTCGAGTGTATTGAGCGAGATCGTCATGAATGAAGTCTGCAACGCGCAGGTTTTCAGCACTGTTGCTTATCAGCTGAGCTTACATAGCTTGTACTTGTTGCTGAAAGCAATTAAGAAAAGCATATTTTTTAATATGTAGAAGTTGCTATCAAGAACATGATCGACTTATTAGGAAATAGTAGTAATGAGCTAAATAATCACAATAATAACTACAGAAGACAATCTACGTATAATCCAAAATTATTTTAGCAGTTTACAGTAATAATAGTTATTAATGTTACCTATTTATGATAAGCATAAATAAATATTACAATAAAACAATTTTGTGTTATTACAATTTTTTGTTATTTCCACAGGTACTTTGTATCACAACCTGAAAATAATCAACTTATTTTTCAAGATCCTTTTTTTTCAATTTCGAGTTGTAGAAGTGTGCATCTCAACTCATGTTCTTTCTGGTCTTGTTTTATTTTTGAATATATGAAGATATCTGAATATCCAAAAACTTCATATTTTTGTAGCTAATGTACCATACTCAGTCATTGTTTTATTATAAACTTCAGAGTTTCTACGGAAAGTAAGTGATGCAGCTTTTTTACGAGGTGGTAATGTCACCTGTGACACTGGTCCCAGACAATTCCATCATAATTTCCTCTTCCTGAGTCAAGTTAAGAAGTGGAGGGGGTCCTCCTCCAGTTGCATAGAGACTTCTACGGTAAGAGCCATAGACTTTGCATTCTTTTTTATATTTTCGTATTTGGCTCGTAATGTCTTGTCGGTTCTATAATTACGTTACTGCAGACAAACTATTAAACTCCTCTGCTAGTTTTCCCCTGGTCTCTTCTTTTAATTTGTTATTTATAACATCGGTTTTTTTGCACTCCAAAATGCTAGCATATTTTCTTACCAATGACGGTAATAGTTCTGTCTCTGATTTATTGAAATTAGGCACACGAGATTTTATTAAACTCATAATTATAGTAAAAAAAAAAAAATTATCCACCCAGCGCCAGCGCCCCATGCTAGTATTTTTCCTTGTAGCACTCATTGGACTAATAATGATCTGAATCGTGCCTTTAGTACACCTATTGTTCTCTCAGTTATTTCGGGCCTTAACATGTAAAAACATGAACACACACTGATACACTGAAAACAGTGTAATAGGCTTCTAGGGATTGCTGTGGTGCATTCAAAATTGGTGTCATCATTGTTTTCTTGTGTGGATAGCCAGAATCTCCTTAAATAATTAATAAATAAAAGATTATGATCTTCATTAGAATTAAAAGAACATGAATTAAGTTCCATATTAACCAAATCAATGTTTAATTAGTATTAAACACTAATTTGTTACACATAATACTAATGTAGTGTAAACTAAGTATTAAGTACCCGCTTAATGACAGTAATAATGTAGGATAGGACCTGTTTTATTTGATATAATATTAATTTTAATAATTATATTATAGTTATTATAATATTTAAATATCTGCCTCAGTTTTAAAAATTGTCTACCATCTTTGTTTACTTTGTTCTATTTGAAATTTTTTGATAACTTAGAATTGTTAATTATGTAAGTTTGTAAAGGCTTTCACTAAACTCATAATATTGTGTATTATACTGTATAGTTTTTTTTTCATTATTAAGTACCTTAACTAATAGCCATAAAGCCTCTGCACTGCTAAGATTCTCCAAGTGAGTTCTTAGAGGGTGATGAGACCAAATGAAGGAATCATCATTGGCTCCTGGATGACTAGCATCAACACTAATGATTTCCATGTCAGCATTACAAATCTGAAATTTATATTGTTAATTTTATGAATTAAAGTATTTTAAAGGCTGTGTATTAAAATAACTATATTACCTACTATGGAGAAAGCTATTATGGTTTTACATACATATATTATTGACGTGACAACGTCTATTAAAACGATGAACGCCGGGTGCACGCACGAAAAAGTATGACTCACTGTCACGTTCCGCGAGCGAGCGAGAGCGCGGAACAAGCGATAGAGAGGCACGATCGGCTACGATCGGCCTAAGTGCTTGGTTCGTGCCGCATGTATCTCTCTTTCTTCACATTGTTACTTGTAAATAATCTGTTCATCGAAGTTATAAACATATTTGAATGAATTAGTGCAAATAAAAGTTAATTTATGAATCAAAATGTAGATTTCATTTCACTCCTTTTCCTATACAAAATAATGGTAATTTAATTAAAATGATTCAATTTTATCTATAAAAGTATACTCGTACAATCATTTCATCAATGTTTTGTCATGACGTTGTCACGTTAAACTACCGTCCGTAAACTGACTTTAAAGACTACCATTTAAAAAAAAAAATTTAATGCTAATAAACTTTAATGAGAAATTATAATGACTTACTAGTTGCACATTCAACGAATGGTAATTTTTTCTACAAAAATATCTTTCTTCATATTCGTTTGGTCTTACTATGGCTACATGTGTCCCATCAATGCAACCTATTACACCTGGAATACCAAACTGGTCATAAAATCTGTCAACAAAATATTGGTAATATTAATTTTACATCGTCAAGATATTATGTACAATTGATTAATTAATTAATGAAAACATATGTTAAAAATGTAACATTATGAACTCACTATAAATACAAATAAACGACATGCCATAATGTACGTCAATTTATTTGCATCCCGTTCTGCTGCTGTTTGAGGAAACTTTATATAGAGGAGAGGGCGGCACCTTAGGACACTTTTTACGAAAATTCATCTACATCACTTTGTAATCATATTTTAATATTAATTATGCTTTATTAGTATTCTAGGTTTCGTCTGAGTTTATTACAAAACATAGACAACGAAAGTAAAAAGAATATTTTAGCTTTTAAAACATCATTTGGAATTGTCCTAAACTGCCTCCCTAGGGGGTAGTTTAGGACCCCATTGGGGCAGTTTAGGATTTAAAGTTTAAAAGGTCATTTCAGTTTTTTTACTTGTTTATTAATGGGAAAACAAATAGTATGACTACATTCAGTCTCAAAAAATTACAAAACCTTTGATCAGAGAGATAACATGGATGCTTAAATCCTTTTTATAATATTAATAACTCATACGAAGTTTCTTCGAAAATCTATAATATTATAAAAAACATAAAATAATCATTTGCATACTAATTATCATTAAAATAAAACAATTTTAGAAATTGGTAAAAAAGTTCTAACGGATCCCCTGCAGAACTGCTGGAAATGTGTTAATTATTATTAACTAACCAAGTTTAAATGGCGTAAAATCGAAATGGAATACAACCATTCAAGCAGTTCTGGAGTTGCTGTCTGCATTACTTAGTGGTAGCTTGGCTTAAATGTCTACAATGGACACGGGCCACTAGTCTTCCTTTTCGGGAAAGAAGAATTTGTTAAAGCCTGGTTTTTTTCTTTAAGAAACTGACAATCACTGTTGACCCTAACTTTTCTTCCGCTTTGGCAACAAATGCTTTAGTAATATTATTGTTTTCAGATGAACAACGTATTAGATAAAAGTCACCAGGATTAATATTTTGTATGTTGACCTCTTCACTATTTCTCGTATTCACATCATCATTATTTGCGCTGTTGTGATCTTCATCAGTAAGATCTAAATCGGTTTCACTGTAAACAGAATAGTGAGCATCATCCTCCGTGTCGTCTGAACTATTATTTGGTATCAAAGTTTTAATTATCTTTAATTGAAATTTAGGTTTTCGTTTTTTAAGTCCTGACTTTTGTAGTCGTTTTTGTCTTTCTAGGTATGCAGCTGCTACTTCCATTTTTTCCGGCGTTTCTGTTAGAATCCTCGACTTACCCTTTTTTCTTCCTCTAGAACCTTCCTTTCGTGCATCTGCTTTAGGGTATGGCCTTACAATTTCAGGCGAAATTATTTCACGCAATGGGTCTGCAGCAAAAGATTCTTTATCTTTATTATGATCAGATAAATCAGGCACTTCTTCAGCTTGAACACCATTGTCAATAGCTTCTTGAGAAGCTTCTTGTCTATCAACAGGTATTTCTACAAGCGACTCAACGACAGCAATCCAATCAAAATTGTTAAATAAAAGACGTGCGTGCTGCCATTTGTGTATTCATAGAGAATAGACCACAGATTAAACAACATAACTTGACGCTCACTTTAAGACAATACATAACACCTCCACCCTTATTTAATAACGAAGGTACATAATTAAAGTACTCTTATACTAAATGAAGAAGCATAGCTAAGCATTCTTACTACAAAAGTAAACTAACAATTTTATAATGAGGATACATAACACACATCTAAGTATTCTTATGCAAATGAATATTCAGAGTATTCTTACTAAATAAAGTAAATTAACGAAAATACAAGAGTTACTTAATTATTAGCATTACTTAAACCATTAGCAAGTCGTTTGATAAATTATTAAATTACAATGTAACATACAGCCGGTAAGCAATAAGTATGCATATGTCTGTGTTGCCCTACGATAAAAAGTTTATCTTGGGATCAGTTAAGTAACGACAGCACAGACACTTGCATTATTAAAATCGCAATCGGGGCTTTGCGGGTAGGTATATTATAGGAATCTAATAGTTTCACTCTAATTATCCACCTCCTACTACATGTTGCAGATATATAAGGTTTGATTAATTAATAATAAACAATACATTACATATTCCATCTTAAAAGTATTAATCTATTTCAAATCCATATCGTACTGGTGGTGGTAAAAAAGTTTTTGTGCCACGAGGCCGATACCCTTATCAACACGGTCCGTTGCAAATGTTGAAACCCTAGGTCGTAATTGATCAATGTGTCTATGGGATACGGTTCCAAGACTAGATTCTACGCAGTAATCCCTGCTACCTATGCGCTTAGCAATCATACCGGCTACCCATTTATCGGGACCCCTAAACTCCCTGTACCAAACTGGAGCTCCCGTAACTAACTGGCGTTGACTTCCACCTGCGCTACGCTCACTGCGCGCATGAGACGCTGCCACTCGACACTCCCTATCTGGTTTTAAATTATCTAGTCTCATCCGCAGACTTCTACCCAGTAAAATGCTTGCTGGACTATCGCCTGTTGCCACAACAGTGTTCAGTGTTTCTATAAGCTATTAAAACCTAGTTGTTTTGTATATTATGTTTACATACTTTAATAGGGATATTCAGTTCAGCTAGCCACTGTCTGCCGAGTAAATTTGTTGTGCCTTTGTTTAAAATATATAAATCTAAAGTTTTAGTCACACTCTGGTACTGGACTACAGTTTCGATAAACCCTAATGGTTGTACAACAGATCCATCATAAAATTTTAAATTTATGTAACATGGTGTAATCTTAAATTGACTAAACAATGTATCATATACAACTTTGCTAATACAGGATAAAGCAGACCCAGTATCAACTTCCATTTTTAACATACGATTTGCCACTTTAAGGTCGTAGCTCATCTAAACGACACCGCTCTCACCCAACCAAAGTATGAGAATTCAAATATAAACTTTAAATCGTGCCCTGTAGATGCAACTATTGAGTGGCAAGGTTGCGGTAAGCTTGCTTCCCGCGCGCAGGCTGCTAATTTTTGTTGTTACTGTAAAGTGCACCTACAGAGCACGATTTTAAGTCTATATTTGAATTCTCATACTTTGGTTGGGTGGGAGCGGTGTCGTGTAGATGAGTTACAACCTTTAAGCGTAATACATACCGGCTTGTACTGACTTAATGACATTCGATAAATCGGCTCTTCCGCGTCGGCACACTCCGTGCCTTCACTCAAATTTTTCCCGCTATCGCCGCCTGAGTCATCCTGCTCGCCCAGCAAGTGCAAAGGAGCCCGTCCTCGGCCTCCTCGCCCCGCAGCACGCTGCAATCAAATCAATAATCAAAAACTATTAAGCATAAAAATAAATAAAAATCTGTTATAGAATGTACAGGTAAAACCCTTTCATATGATAGTCCATTAATTATTATTTGTTTATGAACACATTTTATTTTATTTTTTAATGATGTAACCACAAATTCACGGTTTTTTAGAGTTTTCCCCATATGTCTGCTATAAGACCTACCTACCTACCAAATTTCACGACTCTAGGTCTACGGGAAGTACCCTGTAGGTTTCTTGACAGACAGACAGACAGACAGACAGACAGACAGATAGACAACGAAGTGATCCTATAAGGCACGGAACCCTAATAAAATAATAATAATGAATAAATGTAGTAAGGTGCGACGAGGCCTTAACTATTATTATTATTAGATACAAATAAACGTTAACTTACCATCATTGTAGTTTTAGTCTTTCTTGGTTTATATACGTCGTCCAAAAATTTTGCCATGCTCTCGTAGAATGGCTATTCCGGTTTGTAAATATCATCGATGCCACTACCCGTTGTTGTAGATTCCTTGACTTTACCTTTCAGCTTTCTATAGGTAGACATCAAATTTTCTTTTTTCTTTTTTAATTCCTTAATAGGTATGGTTCCATCTTTTAAGTTATTTTTTATTCTTAACCATGCATCATGCACATCGTTTTTGTTTTTCTGCTGTGGCGACGAGCTATTCCATATCGCCGGCTCAGTTTCATAAAGAGTTAAAAACTCGAAAACTAAATCATTCGGCCACTCCATCACGTACGTGTACGCGCATGCGCCGTCGCAGGTGAAATAAATGAGTTAGAACGGACGCGGACGCGCCCGCAAGGCCACGGCAGGCACCGTCGCGCCGCGCCGCGCCACGCCTTTGAACTTATCGAATCCCGACGGATCGGACGGGCATGGACGGGCGACAACAGGCTTCATCGGGTGCGATCTTTCCCATGGCCTGTCGGTCTGGCCTGGTGCAATCTGGCCTGTGACAACACGGGCCGTGGGACCCAGCCTTTACGCAGCTCTTTCCGCATCCATCCTTGGTGGCAACGCTTATAGTACTTATATGAAGTATGACCACCAATAGCGCTGCTATGACCAATATTGTACCGAGCAGCACGTTGCTGGTGTACAGGTGGTGCTCCGCAACACCGGTAGCTCTGTTGCCACCCGCTGCGGTTTGGGTGATAATTACTTCCTTTTCCTCTTGTTAAGAATATGATTTTCCCATTTTGCTATTCTTTTCACGGTCGCCATGCGACAATGCGACATGGGAAATCAAAACGTTGCGTTTCTAATGGGTCCCCGAGACGATCAAACTCACTTGACAAGTTTTACGTGATTGAAGGTTTCACTTGATGAGTGACTTGACGCTCATTGAAGGTGCTGTCAAGTTCGATCAAGTGTACTGCTACAGTCGTCGCAAATAACTCTAGCAGTAACAATTAAAATAAAAGAAAGAGACGATAGTGTAAGGAATGATATAAATTGAGACATCGATTCACTCATGAACATTTGCAAAGAACTCTTCAAGCAACTGAGCCGGACGATTATAATTTTTTTTATTATAAATATAAAAATTTATATAAATAAAAATTATTTTTTCTTTCTTTAATAATTCCTCGGTGTAGGTACACCCGAAGTGTTTTCACTGTGTTTGTTAGAGTAATCTACCTTTTATTTTTATCGCCGTACTCCCTACTTTTGACTTTCCATAGTACAGGAAAATCCCTGTACAGAGATTTCAACAAAAGCACAAAATCACGCTCTGTAATAATGTCGGCGCTTGTCGCCGAGGCCACGTCTAGGTACTGTTCGTCATCCGCCATCTTCGATGTTCCGGCCGAAAATGAAAAACGTCACGTTCACGTCTTATGAACTCGATCTTTGAACATCTTAACACAAAATCTATTGTACCGTATCCCCCCGCCTTCTAGGAAGTGGTAACAAAGAATAGTTAACATTGTAAATTTTTCAATATTATTTTTTTTGACAATTACATTAAATAAACGTGACGTTCTGCTTGTTCGAGTAGCCTTTGCTCAGTTTGAGCAGGTGTTTCCGCAGCTCTTAAAGCAGCTTGACGTTCTGCCTGTTCTTGCCTCCTTAGTTCAATATCTTCAAGAGATTCTTGCAATCGAGCTAATCGCTTCGCTTGTGCTTTAAAAGACACTCTATGAAGGCTGGACTTACGTTTGCGAGGCATTATAAATAAATTTAAATAGCAATACAGAAAAACTACTTAAAAAACATGAGAGGTGTCAAGGGACACCCGGATAGAACGAAGTTCCTTTCGATTTAAGTATTGTTTTGTTGTACAGCGCCATCTCTGTAAAACGCTCTGAATCACTTCAAAAAAAGTGTCGTCATTCATAAGAATCAAAAAGTGTCGTAATTTTCCGTCTAGCCCCCTTTCACAACGCGCGATAAGGAACTTCGTTCCAATAAAAACTAAATAACTACTAACTAAAAACTACTAAAAGAAAAAAATAAAGCAGTCTAATTTTAAAAAATACAACACAAAATGTTAATAAAACTTATAAAATATCTAAATTCTAAAGCCTACTATCCCTAAAAATAATTATTATTGTAAGCCAAAACAACAACAGTCAACAAACCCAATTCACGAAGCAAACCAAAATCAAATCGTGTCTTATATATAACCTTATTGACTTATTCCTTTACAATATTAATTTTTAACCAAAACAACTATTTATCCAGCGCGAATTCAGAACTCATTTATAAATAAGTTGCCTATGACTTTAGTAATTTTCTTGTATCATTTGATAGCGTGATTCAGAACTTGCAAATGAATTTTACTAATGTCATCTATTAACAAAATCCGGTACTAAATATCTAACAACTAACACAACATCGAGCTTCCCATGGGAATGAAATGTTTTACCGCGGTATAAAGTAGCTTACGTCACTCTCCACCCTCCTAACTATCTCCACACATAAAAATCATACCATATAATAGCTTCGTTGCGACGTGAAAGAGCGACAAACAAACACACTTTCGCATTTATAATATTAGTATGGATATTAGTACCCTAACTTAAATATTGTAGTTTAATGGGGAACAAAACGCGAAGCTATTTGCAGAGGGCGCCACCAACGACTCGGCTTAAACTCCGCCATTGCTGTATCAAATTGTTGTTGTGTAGAGTTTTCTTTTGTGATTTTAAGTAGCAAAAATGTATTCCATGATGACGGTGATGCAGTTGAAAGACGAGTTGAGAAAAAGGAAAGCTTCTGTTTGTGGTAAAAAAGCAGCTTTAATCGAAAGGTGAGTACAAATTGCTCCTTTATAACTTGTAGGTTAAACCATTTTAATTCTCGTATATCATTTGCAATGCTGTTCAAAGTAAAGTGTAGTGTAAGAAATAACATAAAACAATATGTGTTCTTGATAAAGGACCCCGCACTAATTGTTTGAAAATTGTGTTTCAGCGGATTGGTCTGAATTTTTGGTATGTTGTAACCCTAATCATACTGATCAAAAGTCCCAATGGGCACGACCCCCCCAAATGCGTATTTTGTCCTCCAGGGGGCACTTTCCCCCAAAGTCTATTTATTCGATTTCTGCGGAATTATTTTGAATTTTTAGTATGTTGTAGTCCTAATCATGCCAAACAAGAGTCCCAATGGGCACAACCCCCCCAAATGCGTATTTTGTCCTCCAGGGGGCACTTTCCCCCCAAAGTCTATTTATTCGATTTCTGCGGAATCATTCTGAATTTTTAGTATATTGTGCCAAACAAGAGTCCCAATAGGCACAACCCCCCCATATTGCGTGTGTTCTCCTTCCGGGGGTGCTAACCCTCCCCATGTTCTATTTATTTGATTTTAGCGGAATTATTCTGAATTTTTGGTATGTTGTAGTTCTAACCGTGCCAATCAAGAGTTCTAATAGGAACGAACCGTATTCCGTAGGCGTATTTCCGCCATCTGGAGAAAGAAAAACCCCCCAAAGCTTTAATAACACTAAAAATCTTAAACAACAAGATCTAGATTTTGAGTATGAAGAAAAATGTTGAAGTTCACACGAAAAACAGGGCATTAAGGACTTTCAGGATTTCTGAATAAATATATGCAGTTAAGAGATCGTGCCCATTAGGGATTTACATTGCATTAGTAAGGGCTACAACATACTTAAGAATTCGGAACGATTCCACTGATATCACATGAATGAACTTGGTAGGGGGAGGTTGCCCCTTGCGAAAAAAACGCTCAGAAAGTTATTGAAAAAATGTAGGTTTTAAATGAATTAGCTTTGGGGGGTTTTTCTTTCTTCAGGTGGCGGAAATACGGCTACGGAATACGGTTCGTTCCTATAGGGACTCTTGATTGCCACGGTTAGAACTACAACATACCAAAAATTCAGAATTATTCCGCTAAAATCAAATAAATAGAACATGGGGGGGGGGGGGGGGTTAGCGCCCCCGGAAGAAGAACACACGCAATATGGGGGGTCGTGTCTATTGGGACTCTTGTTTGGCATGATTAGGACTACAATATACTAAAAATTCAGAATGATTCCGCAGAAATCGAATAAGTAGACTTTGGGGGGAAAATGCCCCCTGGAGGACAAAATACGCATTTGGGGGGGTTGTGCCCATTGGGACTCTTGTTTGGCATGATTAGGACTACAACATACTAAAAATTCAGAATGATTCCGCAGAAATAGAATAAATAGACTTTGGGGGGAAAGTGCCCCCTGGAGGACAAAATACGCATTTGGGGGTGTCGTGCCCATTAAGACTTTTGATCAGTACGGTTATGGCTACAACATACCAAAAATTCAGGCCAATCCGCTGAAACACAATTTCCAAACAATTAGTGCGGGGTCCTTTAATTGGATTTTACAATATTCCAAGTAAATTCCGAGAAAACAGTCATTCCAAACGTAGGTATAAAAATTCGCGCGCAAACCCCTGTCTGTGGAAAGTCCTGTGGTGGGATTCAACAGATGTCTCTTAGAAATTTTTTGAAAAGCTTTTCTATCGGTTTTTGTGCACTAACAAGTAAGATTTTTATAATTACAGATTGATAGCTTATGATAGAAACGCCAACTTTGGTCTAGAAGATCTAGATGGAGATGAGGTTTATGCTGTTCCTGCAACGGAATCTTTCCACGATATAAATGCAAGCTCATGTTTGCCTCAGTTGACAAAACAACATTCAGGCATTTGCAGACAGGTAGGTGTGCAGTATACGTAGGTATATTAATGAATATTACATGAGAACTTCAGTCTCTCTAAACTATTTCTTATGGGTAAAGCCTGCAGTGACATCTTGCTTGCATGATTTGTGCATATGTTCTTCAGTGAGTGTCAGTGACTACTCAAGCCATTCCAAAATTATACTATACATAATATAATTATTTATCTTGTCATTAGTTAAACAGTATATTAGTAATTCTTTTTGGTAAAAACATATTTATTTACCTATTTTACCTATATCTTTTCAGATTCCAAGTACAGTTAAAAGGCAGTCAAATGTACGAGTCACGATTTCTAGTTACTGCTCGTGTTGCTGTTGATGGGAACTACACTTACATTCAAGGACAATGCAAAGCTCAAATGAAGAAAATTACTTATGTAGTCAACATCAAAGTAAACAAATAAGGTTCTATTGAACAAAGCCACTGTGAATGTGCTGCTGGCAGTGGTGTAGAGGCGCATTGTAAGCATGTGATTATTTTATTATATGGCATTGAAGATATGGTCCGCACTAAAACCATTATTTTGCACCAAGTATGTACTCAGAAATTATTGGATTTTAAACGGCCACGGAAAGTGTTTTTTGACTCTCCATTACAAGCTGAAAAGTTGCCTAGTAAGAGGAAAAGGCATATAAACTATTCTCCTCTCAAAGAAGAAGATGTTATGGATAATTATGAAGATTATGTGAGAAATTTAGCAGTCTCTTATGGTAATACAACAATGCCAATATTACAAACATACAAGCCTGCTAATCCATATGCTGTGGAATGGGATCATCAATACAGTACAAAAAGCTTGAAAGATCAGGTTCTAGAAGACTTGTTGTTAAAAAATGCAACAACTCAAGCAATCAAGGAGGTTGAAGTTAAAACAAGAGGGCAGCATCAATGCAATGAATGGCATAAGCACCGGTCAATTAGAATAACAGCAAGTAATTTCTATGCAGTCATCCACAGCAAGTCATTGACACAGGAGCATTTGGCTGAAAAACTTCTTAATCCAAGACCATTTGTAAGCAAGGCTACAACCCATGGGAAGATACAAGAGCCCTTAGCTATCCAAAAATACTGTGAAATGTATGATTTAGATGTGCAAGCTTGTGGCTTGTTTATTTCAGAAAAGCATTTATTCTTAGGAGCTTCACCTGATGGACTTCTTGGTGATGAGACAGTAATTGAAGTGAAGTGTCCATATGTGTCAAGATTTTGTAAAATTAATACAGTTACTGTACCTTACCTCGAGGAAAAGGATGGTGTATATAACTTGAAAGAGAGTCACCCACATTACTGCCAAATTCAAGGACAATTGTTTTGTTCAAATAGAAAGTACTGTACCATGATAATATATACTTTCAGTGATCTAAAAGTGGTATATGTGTATAGAAATGAATCATTTATATCAAAAATGGTATCATGTCTAGGCGATTTCTATAATAAACATTTTGAAAAAGCTCTTTTAAATAAGGTATTGTATAGAAATTATGACAAATTAAAACCAAACTAAATATCAGTACCATTTTGAATTCTCTGCTAATCAACAAGGAAAGCAATTAGAATGGTCCAACTGTTATTAAAGCATAGCTGATAAGCTCTAGTTACTGTAAACATTGAGATTTTTGTCCCTAACTTCAAGAGTTATTTGTCAAGTTAGTTTTTATTTGGCTCAAGTTTGTTTACATTATGAAGCATCTGTATTTTTGTACTGTATATAAAACAAGTGCTATGTAAAAACTATGTACTAAGACCAGCTGTTTTTGAACTTATAGCTTGTTATTTGATAAGGTATAAAACAAAACATGTGATCAAAATGCTTTTTATTATTTCATAATAGTTTCCCTAAAATTACAACACATAAAACAAACAAAAAATATCTTAGAAGCTAACGGAATAAAGCTATGGTGTAAATCATTTTTTAAAATCTTGTATGTTTTTATTAGGCCTATTAAACGCTCTATGTGGACCCTTTTACTTGCTAATTTGCGATCATGTAACACCGTCAAACCTGGAATTTGGGCTTTTCCTTTCAAGAAAGTAGGTATGTTAACAGTAATATCTTTATCAGCAAATAAATCTTGAATATTAAATCCTCTATCGGCTAATATACTGTCACCCGGATCACATTTGTGTAATAAGTTACTTCGCTCCACAGTTTGCCGATCACTCGCTGACCCACCATAAGCTTTTGAACAATAAGATAGTAAGCCCCCAGGGGTTGCTCCAACCAATACTTTTAAAGTGTTAGCATGTTTATAGCTACTCCATGAAGCCTGTTGAGACACAGGATTTTGTGGCTTCTGTACTTTTATTTCAGTCCCATCTAATATCACACGAGTACTACAACTATATACGTATTTTATGAAACTTTCAGGGGTGAAATACTGTACTAAATCTTTATCTGGCCAAATATTTAATTTACTCCACATTTGATGAATAAAATTGACGAAGGTAATGAATATATTGGAAACTGTAGTCTGACTTACATTAAAAAATCTGCTTAGTTCAAAGTTACATTTATCTTGCTTAATTTTAATCATAGTGAGAAAAAATTGGTCTTCTGTACTTAAATTCATTACCTTACTGCCATAATACTGAACTTTACTAATCATGGGACACAAAGTCAAGTAAACAAAATAAAATTTTTTGTATGTCTCGAAACCTGTATAAAATGCAATAGCTTCATCATCATGCACAAATCTTTTTATGCACCCATATACATGTTCAATGTTAACTTGAGTTCCTTGCTCATTGGTAGTATTACTTTCATTTTGAGGAATGTCAATAATTCTGTTGATTGAGCTCTCTTCCACTACCATGGTTTCTATTTTTTCAGCATGTTTGGACGTGTTTGGAGTTGCAGATGATGTGAAAAGTTTTCTTTTGCTTCTATTTTCAAGACGGGATTTTCTTTCTTTAGCTAATGGAGTTTCTGGTTTTGAAAAAGAGAACACACTTGGTACTGCAGTACGTTTTAGAAACTTGGCAAGAGGTTCATTTCCTGTAACAAAGATTTATTTAAATGCACACATATTGTATTAAAATGATGTCAAATAATGTTTTCCATTTTTTTTACCTTATACTATGTAGTCACAAGAAACAAATTATCTTTACCAGTAAAAGCACTCGTTCCATAATACGCCGTGTCCTACGTGGGCGACTCAACGCGAACGCGAAGCGACGCGGCGCGATGCGAAAACAACAAACAGTTGAAATGTGTTGAAGTGTCCTACGTGCGTAGAGTGCGTTGCGGCGCGGCGCGATTTGACGCGAACGCGATCAGTTGGTTTGATATTTTCGCGCGAACTTCAGCGGCGCGGCGGATGTCAGTGGCGGTGAAGGGACGATTCGCGCGCACGTAGGACAGAGCAGCCGCATCGCACCGTATCGCACTGAAATCGCACCGGATCGCTTCGCAATCGCGTTCGCGTTGAGTCGCCCACGTAGGACACGGTGATAATCTTCAGGTTTAAAATGACTATAACATAACATGGACGCGTTAGTAGCTTTCCAGTGTTTCCTCCTAAGTGCTTTTTCCCACAACTTTCTTCGCTTAGGATCCTTTGGAAATACATGATTCCCTTTATTTTTACAGCCGTATGCAGAGCACTGAGTCATATTTTCTTAAGTAACTAAAAAATACTATTTAATTGACTTATTTCGTATGGCGTTTGACATTTCAATAGGCTGAGTCGACGAAACGCCATCTAGCGTGATGAAAAAGCAGTTTTCTTCCCCATTACACTTTTTTTTTCAGTTGGTGATCTCAAAAGAATTGGAAGAACCTGAGGGACACATATTATTATAATAAAGAGTTAAAGGAAATACCTACACCCCGGTCGGTGATTCGCTCTCAAATTAGTAACCAGCCTGGAAATACTTCACGCTAATAGGATTTTTGAAAGATGAGTAAATGCCTTTAGCTGCCAAATCAAACTTAGATGAAGGAGGCAGTGTAATACAGTGGACCCCCGGTAATCCGACAAACATTTTGCAGGGCAGTGTCGGACTAGCGAATTTGTCGGATTATAGAGTACTGCCTAATACCCCCTATAGTCCGGAATTTTTTACGAAAGAGTACCTTGTAATCCGACAAATTACAGATCCAATATTAAGATTATTATATGTTATATATATGTACTCTGAAGTACAAATCATACTTCATACATCAATCATACAAGCAATCAGAATCAAAACAATACCCTACGCGTCGAGCACAATAGTGGTGGTGCGTACAAGTTTGTTCAATCATGCATTGGCGAAGATTGTCAAAAAAATATTCAATAATAAATAATAGACCATGTCGGATTACAGGGGGTGCCGGATTAGACAGGGGCCGGATTACCGGGGGTCCACTGTAATCCATAACGAAGACAGTGATGTAATGTCACCACCTTCTCGTACATCTTCACCGATTAAACCTACATCTTGTCCACAAAATTCAAAAAAAAGCGACAAAATATTCGAGCACAGTATTAAGAGATTGAGAAAAAAAACTAAAATTTTTAGAAAAAGATATGTCTAAAAGTACATCAATTTACAGTGAAAAAAATGACTACCATTTTTAATGAGTATTTTGCCGGAAATGGAAAAACTACCTACTATCCAAAAATAAGGTTAAGAAATAAAATAAACCAGGCACTTTTAGACGAAATAAATGTCATGATATATGGTGAACCTTATGGGCGATATAGTTACTCTACTCAACCGAACCATAATAACTTTAATAACGAATAGAGTACCTACACATAATTAACATCGAAAAGACTATCTGATTATAATAATAATAATTCATAATGATTTAAATGAACATAAAAGACTTGTTATAAATATAAATAGTAACAAAATCTATATGGTCAATGCTATACTCAAAATTATCTAAGAACGCATTAATGATAGCTGCCATTTATTAATATGAACCAACCTTGTACGTACGTCTTTGAGCAAAATGGAATAATTAATTAATTGACATGAATAGTTGGATACTTACGAACAAAGGATTTTGCCAAAATTTGTTAAAAATCCCTATTCGTATTGTATCGTATTCGTATTGACGTTATTTATAAATCATATTAAACGTTATAATCTAGTAAAAATCCCATCACATCATAATTTATGCAAAGTTGAATAAAAAAATAAGGCGTCGAATCAATGTTATATGAAGATGACAAAATCTACACTGACGTTATGTGATGTGACGGCATGAAGCCACTTATAAAACCATAATAATCGATACATTACTATAATCGAAACTTAAAATAAAAATGAATTTATTTTATTTCTTTCTTTGTGTTTAACAATTAAACAATTTAATTTCTTCTCTTATATAACAACATGACCAAAAGTCTTTATTACGATAATCTCTAACCGCAGCCATTTGAACTGATTAAAATACGGTTAGAATATTCATTATTCAACCGAAACCCAAAGGAGAACCCCAATTTTCGGCCTCGAACCATATGTAATCTGTGCTAGAGCATCAGACTAGACAAGAGTAAACTATATACCAAAAAAATCGTCTTATTTATAAGATAAACATATTTAAATCTTAGCTTCAGCTGCTCTTGCCAAATGAACTAAATAATGCAAAAAAGTTTTCACAGTATTTACCTCATTACATATGATTTTATAATCGATTGAATCGATTGATATTGATCGATTGATGGAACATAATAATATATTTTATGTATTATTTATTGATTATAATTATAATATTAATTTATTTTTTACATATTTTCGTATTCCATATAAATCAAAACTATGTAAGTAATATATTATAATTACCATTTAATCGTTACGCTAATTTTATTAAATTACATTTCTAATATTTTGACATCGATTAATTGATTGACAACAAAGATGATGTAATCCCTAATAATGTCATTTTGGTAACCATAGCATTTATAAATAACACCACTGTATTGTCATATTTCTCATCGATCTTTCATGTTTCTACGCGTGTTTTGTATATTTTTACTATCAAATATTTTCAGCGTATTTGGAGTCCTATTTACTATTGAAACTCATCGTCACGCACACAGTGATTTTACGAAGTGACTATTTGTACAGGTACTGGACGAATAAATGATATTTATTAATTTTCTATTTTATTCGCTTTCGTACTTGTGTTTTGGTGAATGTGTTTCGCAGTTTCGCTACAATTTCTTGCAAACTAATACTATATGAATATGGATGGACTCCTTAATCGCCTGTTTTGTGACTGACAAAGGTTCAGAATAAGTCCTGAACACTGGATAACGCACCCTATACATCTTTAGAAGATCAGGAAGTTGCTGTGGCCATACTTACAATGAGTATATTATGGTATCTTGATTGGGCAAGGTACTAACGAAATATAACGCCTCCTGCACAACTACACGAAATATTAATATATTATAATGATAACTAATAAAATCTCTTGAAATATGCAATAGCTTTTATTATACAACCTTTTTATGACATTCGTTTTGGGTGAAAACCATTGAAGTAGTAGATATTATAATAGACACCCGCCAACGTAAGTGTAACATACATATTAAATAGCACTGTGACACGAGTATGACATAATCATAACCTATAATTAAGGTGATTAATTCTAGGATTTCCTTAGTTGGCAATTGCTGACAGCCGTGAAAATTGGACAAATTGAACTTTTTGCAATAATCTAATTAACAGCCAATTTCCAGTCTTGTCTACTTAGGCCTGAGTTTCTATGGAAACTGGGGTTCTCCTTTCATACGGTGGATGCGGCGCGGACGAATTAACAGTGAGTTTTTTAGGAAAAAAATATTTTATTATAGTCGTAAATACATAATTATTGAGCGTATAGGTATGGTAAAGCAACTTAAGTAGCTCAATGGAGGCAGTATCATTCCAGTTACTTGTGGATATCTAAATGTTTCGGTTTTTAGAATTTACAATTTAATTATTGAATCGATTAGAAAGTCTTACAATTTTGAATCGATTTGTTGCAAAAATTGGTTCTTTCGTGAATCGATTTTTTTTGTACATCTCTAGTGTCACTGCGATGACAAACGACAAATATGCATTCTTAGTTCGTGGGGACTATAGTGCTGGTGATTACGTATGTTGTAGTATTTACTTGTTAGGTCCGTGTTTATCTTCTTCTATTCCTCGTTATTTTCTTCTTTGCTTCCTTCCTTCTATCTCATTTTCTTTATTTCTTTTAGTTCTATTTACTTTATATATTGCTTTATCATTTTATAGTACTTTTCTTGGCTGAAAGTAAATTTTAATGTATATTGATATCCTTTAGATTACATGTTATATTTTGGTCTTTATTCTAAATTGTATGTTGAAATTATATATTATTGTAATTGTAACATTGTAATACCTTCTGTTATGTTATCCAAATTCCTTTTATAGCTTTCTCTTTGGTTTATTCTTTAAAATTTAATATTATGCATATTGTATTTTATAGTTTGATTTGTTATGACATCTATTGTCATTGTAACTTAATGTCTTAATGTTTTCTTCATAAATCTAATTCTATGTAATATGTCCTTATTCTCCTTTGTCAATGTATTATCAAGCCATCTACGCTTTTCTATTTGAAATTGGAAAAATTTGAAAAATCGTTCGCCGAGGACAGACTAGCTCTGGTGGAGAGGCAACAGTTCCCCGGTAGCCCTCGATGAGAAAAGTTGTCGAGAATCGCCTAGTCGTGACAATCTTTGGAAAACAGTTCTAATCTATACTGTCCTTACAGCCGAGTGACCTCTGCAGTACGTGTGTCGGCTTGAGTGCACTACAGCACGCCCACACGACTTTCCTACCACTTCCACTACACTGAGCCTGTGCTACTGTTCCTGCTTCGTGCGTTGGCTTGTGCGTTGTAACCGCACGCCCGCACGCTTCCCACAGTCTTCTCAGACACCGCACGCCAGAAGAGCTGCAGGCCTTTGGTTGAGGGCCTTACTGAAGGCCTTCCTATTGTGGAAGAACCAAGTGACTCTGTTTTGTGCTAATCATATTAACTACTTCATATTGTGTATATTGTGTAACCGACTCTGTAACCACCAGGGAAGTATATCATTAAATTTTACTCTCCCTTAGCCTTTTATCTTTACTTACCTTCCTTAACACTACAGTTTGGCGCCCAACTAAAATCTTTCTAAATTCCAAAACAGCACTTACACAAGTGATACCCCCTAATTTTGGCTTATTTCATTTCGATCTTTCTTTTCTAAAACGACCCTGAAGATTCTTTCTTTCTTTCTTTATAGTTTTGTTCATTTTCTTGGTGGTTACAAACATTGTATTATTGTAGCTTAACTTATTCTATTTATTATACCTAGTTCTTTTCTCTTAGCTTCACTTTTCAATTTTTAGTTTCTCTAGTTCTGTTGAATTTTTTTTTAATCTAAATTATATCTTCTTAGCTTAACTGTTTTACCTTTTTACCTATCTGTTTAGTTAACTCTACTCGAATACGGGGAACTCTAAAATAATTTTCTACAACCGTTTATTTATTCAAAAATTTTTAATTTTTTTTACATTTTTAGCTTTTACTTTTGTATATTTCTTTTCCGTCCGTTCTTCTTACTTCTTTCTATTCTCCCTTCGTTCTTCTCTCCATTTTCTTCCTTCCGTTCTTTTTCAATTACTAAACTTCGATTCTTTGGCAAATATTTCGAAGTTTATACATTATACTATATTTTCTTTTGGCTTCACTATACCTAAATTTTTCTGAATATTCCCATCTTCTTCTCTGGAAGAATTTTTTTTTTTATCTTTATTCTTCTTCTTTAGAGCGGATTACAACTCTTTAAATAAGCTTACGGTACGAGCGGGTCGTGACTCGTTAAATAAGCCTACACTCTTATAACCATCTTGGTTATTCTTAAAGAGCGGACTACAACTCTATAAATAAGCCTACGGTACGAGCGGGTCGTGACTCGTTAAATAAGCCTTCACCAAATAATCTCGTATTCGAGTTCTGGGTTGTAAGCGTTGAGCGGATGACAACTCCTTAAATAAGCCTTGGTCATGTTCTAGTGTTACCTTTGGAGTAGGCGTCATTGAATGTGAACCCTAGCCCCTAACTTTGCAAGATAGATGTATGAAAGACTGAAGTATGAACAGGATAATGAATGCGTAAGGTAGTCACTATTTTTAATTCTAAATTTTTTTGTAACAGCCAAAAAAATTACTTGGGTGGGGGAAATATGTAGTATTTACTTGTTAGGTCCGTGTTTATCTTCTTCTATTCCTCGTTATTTTCTTCTTTGCTTCCTTCCTTCTATCTCATTTTCTTTATTTCTTTTAGTTCTATTTACTTTATATATTGCTTTATCATTTTATAGTACTTTTCTTGGCTGAAAGTAAATTTTAATGTATATTGATATCCTTTAGATTACATGTTATATTTTGGTCTTTATTCTAAATTGTATGTTGAAATTATATATTATTGTAATTGTAACATTGTAATACCTTCTGTTATGTTATCCAAATTCCTTTTATAGCTTTCTCTTTGGTTTATTCTTTAAAATTTAATATTATGCATATTGTATTTTATAGTTTGATTTGTTATGACATCTATTGTCATTGTAACTTAATGTCTTAATGTTTTCTTCATAAATCTAATTCTATGTAATATGTCCTTATTCTCCTTTGTCAATGTATTATCAAGCCATCTACGCTTTTCTATTTGAAATTGGAAAAATTTGAAAAATCGTTCGCCGAGGACAGACTAGCTCTGGTGGAGAGGCAACAGTTCCCCGGTAGCCCTCGATGAGAAAAGTTGTCGAGAATCGCCTAGAGTCGTGACAATCTTTGGAAAACAGTTCTAATCTATACTGTCCTTACAGCCGAGTGACCTCTGCAGTACGTGTGTCGGCTTGAGTGCACTACAGCACGCCCACACGACTTTCCTACCACTTCCACTACACTGAGCCTGTGCTACTGTTCCTGCTTCGTGCGTTGGCTTGTGCGTTGTAACCGCACGCCCGCACGCTTCCCACAGTCTTCTCAGACACCGCACGCCAGAAGAGCTGCAGGCCTTTGGTTGAGGGCCTTACTGAAGGCCTTCCTATTGTGGAAGAACCAAGTGACTCTGTTTTGTGCTAATCATATTAACTACTTCATATTGTGTATATTGTGTAACCGACTCTGTAACCACCAGGGAAGTATATCATTAAATTTTACTCTCCCTTAGCCTTTTATCTTTACTTACCTTCCTTAACACTACAATGTAAGCAAGTTATAAAATGAAAATAAACTGTCACTTCATAACGTCAACTGCAGTTGGAACGAAGTTCCTTATCGCGCGTTGTGAAAGAGGGCTAGACGGAAAATTTCGACACTTTTTGATTTTAAGAATGACCACACCTCTTTTTGAAGTGATTCAGACAGTTTTACAGAGATGGCGCTGTACTGTTTACAGAGATGGCTGAATAAACCCGAACCGAACCGACATTCATGTCATTAGGTCGATTACTTATATGTTTTACAAAGAATCTCAACAGCGTGATTCAGAGTACATTTTTGTAGCGACATCTATTATTATTTGTTAAAATGATATATTATGTTCTATTTACAAAGTATTCTTTATTATTTGAATTCAAATCATATTTGACATTCCAAGTTTCTACAATGGCGCTGTACAACAAAACAATACTTAAATCGAAAGGAACTTCGTTCCATCCGGGTATCCTTTGACATCTCTCATTTTTTTTATCACAGGATGGGCCCAGCCCCGGCGACCGTTGTTTGTTTTTTGTGTTCGCAGCCCAGCCCAAATGAAAAATATTTTTATGTAGCATTTATTTAGTGATGGAAGTAAATGTTTTGTTGAGTATGCAACAAAAACGTCGGTGGATTTTCCAAAAATGAAAAGGTCGCAAAAATAACGATTGATGTTTGCGGCACAGAATGTGTTCGTATTCGAAGGAATGGCGGTCGTCACATATTAAAATGCGAAAAGCCAAAGATGTGCTGTATATTTAACATGGAGTTGATAAGGAGGAGCAATATGATATTATGCTGAAAATATTGGCTACGGGTGCCAACTGATTATTTTCAAGCAAAATGTTTGCTACGGGTGGCAACTGATTATTTTCAAGGAAAATGTTTGCTACGGGTAGCAGCTAATTATTTTCAAGGAAAATGTTTGCTATAATCAACAGAACGAACTCGTTGGCCAGGCTGATTAAGTTGATGGGATAAGCTGAATACATCAAGTGATATAATGGTATTGGTGTATGATGCCTAGAAACAGTAACATCCTAAATAAATTGAAGAATGGGCTTGTTGCAGCAGTTGACACTATGAAGTCAAAAAGTGAAGGAGACAAATACAGAAAGGACAGATAACAGAGGTAAATTCTGTAGTCATATATTTTGAGAAGTATGTGAAGGTGGAAGAAATGGTCAAAAAGGAAAAATCCCATACGCCTGAACAGAACGTTCTATGTGAACGGTTAAACAAGTCATTTGCTGAAAAGGCTAGATGTTTAATCGTTGATGCTGATTTAGATAAAGTTCTGCGTGAGATCAGAAACCAAATACGTATTAATGAAAATCTAGCTTCAGAAGAGGAAGATATCTATCAGGAAAATATATCTCATATATTTAGCTCAAATGAAAATAATAAAGATTGTAGTATTTTTATTTTTTTGAAGGTATTTTGTATGAACTGTATAATAAATTGTAGGTTTATTTTCTGATTTGTTAAGAGGTGTTATAAATATAGTCCATCCATCCATCCATCAGCCTTTGGAGGTCCACAGCTGGACATAGGCCTCCCCTAACTTGCGCCACTCCACTTGCTTTCCTAGATGGTTCAAATATATTGAGGGTGGGCGGCAGGTTAGGACAATCAAATCTTGATATGAATCACAAACATCCGATCATATTACCACGCAAATCACATTTCACCGATTTGATAGTAGCAGATGCACACTTTAAAAACCTTCACGATGGTTCTCAGTTAATGCTTAATTATATCGGCATGAAGTATTATATATTTGGAGCAAAGGCTTTAGTTAGAGCATTTGTGCGCAAGTGCGTGACCTGCCTGCAGTGCATCCAAACAACATCAGCTCATGGGACTGTCGTCTGCTAGGGTAACGCCATGCAAACCATTTAAAAGGGCAGGAGTAGACTACGCTGGTCCTATTAGTCTGAGGACTGCGAAGGGAAGAGGTCACCATGCATATAAGGGCTACATCTGTTTATTCATATGCATGTCAACACGTGCGATTCACATAGAGGTAGTTAGTGACCTGACTACACAAGGCTTCCTGGCTGCATTTAAAAGATGTGTAGCTCGACGAGGACATTACATTGAGATCTGCAGCGATAATGGAACTAATTTTCAAGGAGCATCTGAAGAGCTGCAAGCATTGTTTCAAGCTGAGAAAGGTCTAATTGCGCCAGAAATCGCGGAGTCACTGGCTAATAAGGAAACCTCCTGGCATTACATTCCTCCTCATGCTTCGAATTTCAGCGGACTGTGGGAGGCAGGAATTAAATCTTGTAAGCAACATTTAAAAAGAGTTATCGGTTGCTCTACTCTGACTTTCGAGGAAATGGCTACATTATTAAGTCAGATAGAAGCATGTTTGAACTCTCGTCCAATATGTCGATTAAATGATGCAAACCAAATTGATGCGTTGACCCCTGGTCACTTTTTGGTCGGCGAACCGTTAATCAACGCACCAGATTACAATTTCGAGGCAGCTTCCATTACGAATTTAAAGAGATGGCAGCTTGTACAGCGCATGACTCAACAATTTTGGCGTCGCTGGTCAAGCGAATACGTTGTCCACGTTGTATCAACGACACAAGTGGTCACATCAGACTCCTGAGCCAGATGTGGGAGATGTTGTGCTCGTTAAAGAAGACGATTTGCCTCCAGCTAAATGGCTACTCGGTATAATAACTATTAAACATCCCGGTGAAGACAGCCTGACCCGAGTAGTCACTCTGCGTACCAAAGCTTCAATAATTAAAAGACCTGTATCTAAATTGTGTTTATTACCAATTTCCTAAATTGTGCAATATGTAAATGGCTATGAACATGTGTATTGTTAGAAATTTAAATTAGTTTAAGTTGTTAATTTAAACCTTTCAAATGCAATTTTTTAAACTGTAGTAAGGACAATAATATGTCCTTGGTGGGCGGTATGTACGTTCGCGTAGTTCTTCCGCTCCTCAACAGATGGCGCTGACCAGTCAGCTGAATCACGCTAACGTTTGTATTTCGTAGATTCTATAAGAGAAGCTTGGAATATACCGATATCCAGCGCTCCGTCTCTTCAAGCGGAGTCGCTTCCGATGAAGGCTTAAAGGTCGTATGACCAAAGCCATTTCAGGCAGTTTTTAGTGGGTATTATCCTTGGAGCGGCGATAGATATAGATATTTTTTCATAAATATTTATTATTTATCATCCTTGGATTGAGTCTCCACATAACCACCAGAGACGGCTCTGCTGGTATGCGTAAATGCATTCTCTGCCTCCCTCCCGTGAGGGGAAACAAAGAAAAAAAAAAAAAACCGATATCTCCCACGTAAGTTGTTGTATCCCCAAAATCGCAATTTTACAGAAGAGCATTTTAAAGATTCCAGTTGGACTAAAACCTGCATTTATCATTGTATATTTGTGAAATTTGGTATATGTATGTGTAATTTATAGTTTTCTTGACTATGTTGAAAGATAATTTAAAAAAATATGTTTATTTTCTGAGATAGAGTTCATACAATATTTTACTGCGGAGTACAGGCTGCGCCAGTGTTTTATGTCGTATTTACAACATTATAATAACAATAACTTTTTATTTATCTCCACACAAAAATTACAATATGTCCATAATGCACTAAAGTACATGTATATTGTGATAATTTGTTTTATGTGAGATCTGGTGTCCAAACTAAGCCGAAGCCTGTATTTTGGCACACCAGGAATCCCCTTTACAGATTTGAAACATAAAATAATACAATACTCTATAATGAGGTACGACTATATAATATAGACTTGAACAAAAGCATTTTTTTTACATTCCTAAGACCTCTAATCTTTAAGTTATTGTGCGTGAGTGGGTATGTTCGTTAAATGCCTGCGTGTATGTGTTTCCTATCGTAGTGTGTGATTTGTAAGTGCCTGCACTTCAATTCACGTAACTTTAAGACGCATCGATTAAGTTGCAGTGACGCTGCAATGAAGTTGCAGTGACGCTGCAATCATGTTGAAGTTTAGCGTCTAAACCGTATTCTCGTAATTTTTGAACTGCGCGTCAACTGCCACGCATCCTGCGCGCCTGCCAAACTTTTCTTCGACTATTTAGTACTCTGTGTTTGTGTTGTCATATGAGAAAACAAATAAAATTATTCATTAATCTAATACAATTTAATATGTTTCCATTAAAAAACGTTGAAGAATATTTACTTATTATCCCAATAAGGATTTTAATGATATTTCTTAGAAAAAAATGTGTGCTTCAGTTCACAAAAAACGTCATATGTTATTTCAATATGGCAGAATGAAGGTCTTCACTTTGCCTCGTAAGTCATAATGAAATTAGTAAAAAAAATCTTGACACGCATCAACAGAATACCTTTTTGTGACGTGAGCGTTTTTACAAGCGCTCGCGTGACGTGAGCGTGTTTGACAGCGCTCACGAAAGCTAAGAGAATACGGAAAGTGTCATTTTGATCGGAACGTAACTGCAACTGCACTGCGATCGAACTTGTTAAATTACGTGAATTAGACTGCTGTTCTTGTGTATGTGTGTGTGTGTGGTCAGATTTCAACCCGTGCATGATAGCGTATTTATGTTATTTTATTCTACATTTCTTTGTAATTGTATATTTCTGCCATTCATTCATTTTTTGGATTAATCTTTCAGTTTCTTTGTAGTCCAGTGTAAGGAGCCATTTAGTTAATTTATTTTTGCATTTATACCTGTGATCATTTAATATTTTAAGTTTTTTATTTACTTTATTGTATGAGAAAAAGCTGCGATATCCAAAGAATTTTTTTGCAAAAGATGTATTAACCCTAGGAATATCACAGACTGCGAAGTGTCTTCTAGTATTTGCTGTTTTATTTATCATCTCCGGTGTAATAGTCGAATGTATGCGCAATACTGTATACAGTGTGTCCGGTCACGACCTAGCGATAATTTAAGGTTACAAAATATACCTAATTTCATCGACAAAAACACCCATATATGGGGGTCTACCCCCCCTCCTGTAGGAATGGCCGCCATTTAAATTTTTTTTTATTCTTGTAGATACCTCTGCCGAAAAATGCCGATTTCTCTGGACATAAAGGTCCTACAGATGTAAAAAAAATGTTATTTAAAAGGTAGAAATAGCATCTATCAAATAAAAATAAACATTATGGAAAATTTTCTCTACAAAATATTTTAAAACATTTACAATGCTAATTTAAGTGAAAAAATTGACTGTTCTTTTTTATTTTTCTTAACATATTTCAAAAACTAGCACATTGATACTAAATTTTTTATTACTTTCCTAATACTTAAGGATATTACTTACAAATTGACGTTAAAATTATTGTTCTTAATTGCATAACTCGAGAGTTAGGGCTGTTTGAATATGACCCTTTTGCGAGGATCATGAATGTAGAGCGCTATTAATATTCGATAATGGATTAAATAAAAATACACAATAACTTTTAAAAAACTTTTAATGGCATTACATATTATTATTAATTTAAAAATTGTTCAAAATGTCCACCTCTATTTTGTAGACAGGTAATTGGTGTAATTCATGGGTTGGAAAAAGTCGTGGCTTAAATTGACTTATTTTAATGATCATCCTTTGTGCCCCTTCAATTTCTATCATTTTAGTTTTGTCTGTCCCTCCCTCCCCATGTAGTAATGCCGTAGGTAATAATTGACTGCACAAATGCTTCATACAATAATTTAATTGTTTTGAAATCTGCTACATGCCGGATTTGTTTAAAAAATAACTTATTGGACATAATCACTGTTTATTTTTACTATCACATCACAATTATACTGGTAAACTCGAATTAAAAGCATGCGCGGCACATAACCTATTGAAACGACAGAATGGTTGGCACAGAATAACTTTTATTAGTTGTCTACACAGAATAATGCTGTACATTTTTTTCTCTGTAACAACAAGCGATGGCGCTGTAAGTCGTATTTTGTTACAACTACAACAACTTTCTTGAGGTGACTTATCTTGTAATCCTTGGACATTTCTATCACGAAGTAATTGATCTTCTAATGACTCAATTTTTGACGTGTCATATGTAATTACAAGTTGAAATTAATTGTCTAAACGACGTGTAGTAATTTTCAAAACTTTCATTAGATTGTTGTTCCCGTTCATTAAAGGAGAACCCCAATTTTCGGCCTCGAACCATATGTAATCTGTGCTAGAACATCGGACTAGACAAGAGTAAACTATATACCAAAAAATTATTCTTATTTATAAAATAAACATATTTAAATCTTAGCTTCAGCTGCTGTTGCCAAATGAACAAAATAATGCAAAAAAGTTTTCACAGTATTTAACCTCATTACATACGATTTTATAATCGATTGAATCGATTGATAATGATCATCATTATTGATAATGATCATGATTATGATGGAACATAATAATATATTTTATGTATTATTTATTGATTATAATTATAATATTAATTTTTTTTTTACATATTTTCGTATTCCATATAAATAAAAACTATGTAATATAGTTATTACAATTACCATTCAATCGTTACTGTAATTTTATTAAATTACATTTCGAATATTTTGACATCGATTAATCGATTGACAACAAAAATGATGTAATCCCTAATAATGTCATTTTGGTAACCATAGAGTATTTATAAATAACACCACTGTATTGTCATATTTGTCATCGATCTTTCATCTTTCTACGCGTGTTCTTGTATATTTTTACTATCAAATATTTTCAGCGTATTTGGAGTCCTATTTACTATTGAAACTCATCGACACGCACACAGTGATTTTAATTTTCTTGTATTTTGGTGAATGTGTTTCGCAGTTTCGCTACAATTTCTTGCAAACCAATACTAACTGAATATGAACTCCTTAATCGCCTGTTTTGTGACTGACAAAGGTTCAGAGTAAGTCCTGAACACTAGATAACGTACCCTACATCTTTAGAAGATCAGGAGGTTGCTGTGGCCATACTTACAATTATGGTATCTTGATTGGGCAAGGTACCAACGAAATATAGCGCCTCCTGCACAACTAGACGAAATATATTATAATGATAAGTAATAAAATCTCTTGAAATATGCAATAGCTTTTATTATACAACCTTTTTATGACATTCGTTTTGGGTGAAAACCATTGAAGTAGTAGATAGTATAATAGACACCCGCCAACTTAGTTTTAGCCATTAAACTCGTAGTTTAAGTGTTAGTATTTTTGAGAAACTTTCATTTTTATTACATTTGTAATGATTACTCGTAGGTGTTTGGTTTATAGTAAGTGTAACATACATATTAAATAGCACTGTGACACGAGTATGACATAATCATAACCTATTATTAAGGTGATTCATTCCAGGATTTCCTTAGTTGGCCATTGCTGGCAGCCGTGAAAATTGGAGAAATTAAACCTTTTGCAATGATCTAATTGACAGCCAATTTCCAGTCTTGTCTACCCGGGCCTGAGTTTCTATGGAAGCTAGGGTTCTCCTTTAAATCTTTCGAAGACCTCATTATATTTCGCGTTCACATAAGTATCAATAGCTTTCATAACCTTGTCATAAATTGAAAATCTTCTTTGGACAATTTTAAACTCATTATCACTTTTGTCGACTCGGGACTCATCATTTTTCTCAATAATGATTATTTTATTTTATTTTTTGCCGCATCTGGGCCCACACTTACCCTTGCCCTTCACCTTACCCTTACACTTACTTAAAATATAAATGAAAAGCCGATAATAATAATGTATAGCTATTCGAAACTATTACTTAGATCAAAGTGGTCTTCATACATAAAAACATTTGTATGTGACAAAATACTCGTTGGGTCTCTTTGAGATAATTGTAGCCACATTTTTCGCCTTTTTGGATCCGTTGGAATAGAAACAAACACTTTTTCTGGATTACTTATAGACGTACTTGTACCTTATTGCACTACACACCAGAAAGAAAAAATTAAAGAATTAGAAGTCTTTGAACTGCTACCACACCCCGCTAGGTACTATGGTGCTAGGTCGAGACTAAACGACCTAGCACCATACGATTATTATCTTTTTCGATTAACTTTATTTCATTTTTGAATTTTCATATTCCTAACCGACGTTATTTATGGGACAACCTGATACTTCTAAATCAGATCATAATTATTATATCACGACAAAAAGTGTTAATCAAGGATGTAGAATCCTTGATCTTCTTTTTGGTCCTTCGAGCATCTTCTTTTATCAACGGTGATCTAAAACCTCGCGAGTGTTGACAGAATGATTTGAACCAAAATTTACATTTGCATTGTCAGCACCATAGATGTTACTTGCGATAATTTTAAGTTATGTTTATCTAATGTTTCACAAATTATCTTTGCTATTTGGTCGGCAGTTTCGTTATTACTCTCCACAAAATCTAATAATTTGTTTTGTATTCCTTTGTCCAAACTGAAATATTGCTGGCATCCGTAGAAATTGAAAAAAAAAATCTTCTTTTAAATTACGTCTTTCAAAGCTTCTTCACTTCACAAACTATTGCTTCACTCTTTTTCCTACCACATTTAACGTTCTTAGCTATCTTAAAATCGGAGTACAATAACTTTTGGAAGCAATCCATACTGTTGTAGCTTAACGAATGTTTAACGGTGTGGTATCTAGAAGTAATTACTGCGGCTTACGTTTTGTACATAATTTCATCGATCAGATATGGAAGTACCTGGTGCCTGGAAGTAGCTAGTTATGTTTCTTGCAGCGCGAGAACTCGTGATCTTCGAGTGACTACTTGTTTTTGAATGCTTCACTACGTCGTTTGATCCGCCATGAGAAATAGTAAACTCTTTTGTACACAGTTTACAGTAACTAACCAACTTTCTCAGGACAATCAGATGGAGAAAATTTCTGCGGCCATTGAGGAAATCAAATTACAAAATGTAACAGTGCAAAATACAGCCGACTTTCTTGCAAACAAATTCGACTGTATACAATCACAAATTGATAAGCTTGAGTTAGACCGCGAAAAGAACTTGCAATATATACACGGACTAGAAGATAAGCTAGAAAATCTAGAACGTCACAAACGTGCCACGTGCATTGAGATTAAAAATATTCCGTATACCGCGGGCGAGACTAAACCGAGTCTTCTCAAACATATAGCAATTTTAGAGTATTTTTAGTGACAGCCTTCACTTTTTCATAGAACCCTGGTAATAAGTTGTTCGCAAAATACTTCCTTGATGGTATAGTATAACTTGGGAATGCAAATCTAATTAACTCGCGAAACCCTCGGTCTTCTACTATAGAAAACGGTTGCATATCGAATATAAATAGGTATATAAGATGATCATCAATTTTATTTTTTATTTTGTTACAGTCGCGGTGGAGAAATGCTGATATGCTGGACGGATTAAATCTTGTTGTTGTAGATATATTATGAGGGATAATACCGGTGGCGCTCATGCCAGCTTGAGGCACTGTGGCAGAGACTTGTGTTTCTTCAGTTGGATTTTCCACTCGATCCACGCCTTGTTTCCGCCTTATTAAATTGACAGCGAGATGTTTACGCTTAACGTGTTTTGTTAGATTTGTCGCTCCTGACTTAAACGAGAACGAAGACACATTTTACACTCAGCTTTATAGTCACCCTTATCAGTTAAATGATCCCAAGCAACACTTCTTTTAGGAGGCATTTTTTTATTTAAAAGTCTTATATTTACAATAATTCCTATGAACTAATATTTACACACAAAATGGACTATACATAGGTATCTATACCTAAACACGAAACGAAAACGAAAGGCACCTAAACAATTAAAACGCACCAAAAAGTCAAAGGTTAAATGCTTCATCCGCAGTCACAAACGAACTGACCAAAAAAAAAAAGAATTTAAAAAATTTAAACAATTGAAAATATTAAATATTTTCGATCTTAAAATATTTTCATCCATTCTAAAATCACCTCTATCTTTATTGACGTTGCAAGGGTGTAGATCCTTCACAAGTAATAGCAGTTAACTCACTCTCAGGGCAGGGTAGGGAAGTGCAATAATAAGGCGTATTTCAAATTTTTGGAGGGCACTGTAATTGGATACACAGCACTAATGAAACAGTAGCTAACTGTTTTAAACAATCAACGTATTATTATTATTATTAAGTAATATAAAAATGTTCTTTATCCAGATCCTCCCATATTGTTGGAAGCCCAGCTGACAGATGCATTTTCATAAACAAACCAAACTGTCAAGATTTTAAAATTTAAAAGAAAAATGCATCTGCCAGCCAAGGAATATTGAACGAGGCATAACACCTCGTTACAACGTAAGAAAAATTCGTATTATTATAGTCGTATTTTATTAAGGTAATTTAAACACTAAATTGATAACATCACGGTTCAATTTCGATTGCAACAAATAAACACCTTATGGACTTGGAGCTTCGATTACACTACACACCATTATGCAGCTCATAGTGGAATAAAACACGATAATAAAAGTAATACAGTAGTCTTTATTTAAAATAGTACATTATTTTTATTACACATGAATTGTATATTTTACATTTTTAAAGCGAAATTTTTTCGGAACATTATTTTATGAAACGAAAAAGAGTAATGAAGAAGTGACAACTATAAGAGAGAGAGAGAGAGAGAGAGAGAGAGAGAGAGAGAGATAAATAGAAGCATATATGGACCCTCGCCCGCTTCATATATGAAACATCACCAGGTAGATGTAGGGACATTATATACATTACTAGCTGCCCCGACAGACTTCGTTCTGTCCGAAGTTTTTATTTTTATTTTGAGACATAAGCTATCCTATCTTTCAAGTTGGATCAAACTGCACACGGTGTGCTTTGTTTAAAGTCGGTGAAACTACTTAACTTAGTAGTCCATCGCGGACAAACAACGTGACACGTCATTTATTTATTTATTTATTTATTTATTCCATAATTTAAAACTAACATAACAGGCTTAACCTATGTAACTATATATTAATATAATATTTCAATTTCCTTGTAATCAGCCTTCCTTCCTTTCCAGTTTCCTTGTAATCGACTACTGAGGGTCTTCTTTGGTGTGGTTCATCTTCAAGATTGAAGTTGCCCTTATTAAATCGTTAGAGCCCACGCCTTGCAGTCTCATAACAAAGCGCGTTCTCACCCACCGAAATACGTATATTATGTACTGCTTCTGTCGCTTTGTGACCTAGACGGAACTCATGCAACAGTAGAATTCGGATGTCTCTACGAGAGATATACATTTTTTTAAAGTAATGTTATAGGTTACGAAGTCACTAACAAATTGATCTGAAAAGACACGAGCTCGCCTTTATATACGCGCGACATGAACGTTTCTAGAAAATTCTATACGATTCTAGTAAGTATTAGAATGAATGGCGGATTCATATTTTGACAACCTAATAGTAAGGCTGCGATGACCATTTATTATGCCAACTATATTACTTTTATCTTCCATCTGCGTATGTCTCATCATTGCTTGATTTTGGACTACGGCAAGATTATTTTTCTTTGTCTGATAGTTTCCCATTTTAATTAACTAACACTGTATACCGTTAACAGATCCATATAATTAAAAGAGGGTTAAGTGTATGAATGATTACTATAAAGTACATCTTTCTAGGTATTGGTAAAAAATAAATATCGCCATACTTATTAAAATGCTTCAATAACATGATGACTTACTTGTTTTCATGGACTTTGTTCATGCTATGACAATCCATTTATATCTTAGGCTATATGGCTACTACAAACTATAAGCGATGTAAAAAGATGTAAAAAGTGCAAAAGTATGTTTAAAATTATCTTATATAACTTTAATAGTATACTCGTATGTTAAAATAATATTGAATAAAAATATATATATTATTCTAGAGAGTACACGACACAGCAACGAACCCCATCCAACTGCAGAGAGGTGTCAGACAAGGCGATGTCATATCTCCAAAACTGTTCACCGCTGCGTTGGAAGACGTGTTCAAGCTGATGGAGTGGAAAAGACGTGGCATTAACATTAATGGCGAATATCACACACCTGCGATATACCGATGATATAGTCATCCTGGCGGGTTCCCTGGAAGATCTTGGTAGTACAATGCTCGGGGACTTGAACAGCGCCTCACAACGGGTGGGTCTTAAGATGAACATGGACAAGACGAAAATCATGTCGAATGTCCATGTCACACTCGTACCGGTTGTTGTTGACGGCGCTGCTCTCGAAGTTGTAGGCTAATGCTATTACCTGGGACAGGTGATCCAGATGGTTAAGTCCCACTTCGAGAAAGAAGTCACTCGTAGAATCCGACTCGGATGGGCTGCGTTCGGGAAACTGCGTCATATCTTGTCGTCCAAAACACTACCTCAGTGCCTGAAGTCGAAGGTTTTCGAGCAGTGTGTATTGCCAGTGATGACATGCGGATCCGAGACATGGTGTTTTACTATTGGCCTAATCCACAAGCTCAGAGTAGCGCAGCGGACTATGGAGAGGGCTATGCTCGGTATTTCTCTACGTGATCGAATCAGAAATGAGGAGATCCGTAGACGAACAAGGGTAACCTACATAGCTCAAACAATTAGCCGGCTGAAGTGATAATGGGCTGGCCACATAGTGCGAAGGACCGATAACCGTTGGGGAAGAAAGATCCTCAAATGGCGCCCACGTCTCGGAAAAAGGAGCATAGGACGCCCACCGACCAGGTAGACTGACGACCTGAAGAAGACAGCGGGCATTCGCTGGATTCAGGTGGCTCAGGACCAGACAGAAGCGCAAGTTAAGGGAGGCCTATGTCCAGCAGTGGACCTCCAAGGGCTGATGGATGGATTATTCTACAGCGTGTTTTTATATGTAACGGAAATATTTCAGGAGGACGTTCAGTTCTCGATTCTCAGGCTTCTGTTCACCGAGCTCCATTTCTGATGACAGTTTCTGGAACTGTCTAGCTTCAGACTCTTCATGGCATGTGATAAGTCTAGTTTTTAATGCTTCATATTTCTTTGTTTCCGGCAGTGCGAGTAATATGTCACTTACTTGTGAACTATGTCCCTGCTGCAATTAAGCAATAACTAAATTGTATTTACCTCATCGCTGGCCTTTTCACTGGCGATTGCGGCCTCGAAGTGTATGTATCAGAGCCTCGGTGATTCTGTCCAAAAATATGGTATTCTCGCAGATACTGTCACGGTAGCTAAACTCAAATTGTCTTCTTTTATAATGTGAACTAACGGTTGCTGTGGTTGCGTCATCTTGTCGAATGTGCGTATGCACAGGATGTTCCGTACATGTACTGGAAAGTTCCACGCGAACGGTGTTTTCGCGAACTCACGTTTCACATTACATTGAAAAGTCAAAGTCATTATAATGATAAACTAATATATACACACACCGGCATATTTAGCGGAACATAAAATAAAGGTTTGATATCAGTATCATATAAGGTTGCTGGCTGGTTTATACGTCATTTAATTTAAAAAGAAATATTTTCGTATTAAGAAAACAACTGAACATCACATTTTATGCAATTGTTTTAATTTTATTCAAATACACCTTATCTGGAGCGAACTTTGAGTATTTCTTCCTTCTGAGTTTGATTTAAAATTTCATTGAAATACTGTTTTTTGTTAGTTTTTTTTAATCGCGTATCTTTCTGGAATTGAGGACTGAATTATGCCTGACTTAGCCCCAGCGGAGATTGCCAGGGCACTCGAAATGTGAAGAAATGGTCAAACCTACAGAGTGATATGTTTTGTATTGAATCTAAAACAAAGAACAACAAATAGAATAAGTTTAACAGAATTAAATATGTAAAAAACCAAATTTAGAAGATAAGATAAGATTATAAGATAATAAGATTAATTCCTTTTTATTGTAAAAAAAAATAAACACTTTAAAAAATAGGAGTTACTACCTTTGCTACATTGAAATGTTTCTTTATTTGCTGCATCCTTTAAAGCCTCTTCAACTAATGTCTTTCTTTGCCTTTTGACAATAACACTACGATCGGCACTTGGCGCTGTTCTCTTTCTATCAGGCTGAGAGGCAAACCTTGAAGGCAATCATCCATCTTTCATACGAATCTTCTTGATATAGCCCTGTATTTTGTATTGCATGAAATTCTCCATATCATTAGGTAGCTGAAAATAAAAAATTAAAATCTCATCAGGCTTATAAGTACTTTACTCTAAGACACATATATAAACGTTCTAAACATAACATCTAATCAAAATAAACAGTACCCTTGTTATCATACAGTAATGTCGTATTTGACATTATGTAATGTAGATATAGATAAATGAGTATTGTGGTTGTATACTGTAATGCATACTTACATGAAAATTATCTTCGCAAAAGTAAATCTTTGATTTTATTGATTGATTTTTCCAATCTCTCCTGGCAAGTTGCAACCACTTTTTTCGCGTATTTATGTCATGAGGCACATGTATAAATAATTTATCAGGTGTCCTGTTTGTATTGTTTTCACACAATGGCACTGAACAATATTGATAATATTTAACTGCACACATTTTTGATCTTTTTTATTTACTTTGAATGTACAAGCTACAAGCAAGCAGTCAAGGGTACGACAAGTGACGTCATGCACATCAACGACAGGACAGTAGCGTTTTAGCGCGAAATTCAAAAGTGTAAAATATTTTTGCTTTTATTTCCATAAAAATCGATTTATTTCTGCGGGAAAACATATTTTACAGATATTTTATTATCTATACAACACGCTGAAACATTTTTAACAAAACAGTCCAAGACCCTATTATTACACGAGTCGCGCGACCGTACACCGCGGAGTAACGGACTACTGGATGACGCCACTTGCACATAGCTAACGCATCAGTCTATATGTACTCGTTATACCCTAAACATCTCCAAGAGCATTGGAATTTTAGGTGTCGACATTACAAAAGAAGTCCAGTTTAGGAACCACTTGGAAGTTAAGGCAAAACTAGCCTCAAAGAAATTGGGTATGCTCAATAGAGCAAAGAAGTACTTCACATCCGAACATAGGTTGCTTCTCTTTGAAGCCCAAGTCCGACCTCATACGGAGTACTGCTCCCATTTTAGGGCTGGAGCACCGACTACTAAATTGGATATGTAGTGTGTCGGTAGGGTAGGTGGCAGACTAAGTAACAACCGGTCTGGAGGAACGCGAGTTTATTGAAGTGAAACTTCTTTAGAATCGTTAGTGATTTGAAACCGGATGCAACGACAGGTAAGATAATATAACCGCTAATTTCGTATTTCAATTTAAGTTGTCCGTAGCTCAGTGGTCAGGACGTAGACACACAATGCTGATGCCATGATGATGCGCAGGTTTGCGTCTCACAATATTCCTTTTTTTTTAGTTTTATTTTTATACTGTTTTTAAATACTTTCAAATGCTCTTTTAAATATTTTCAAAGAATTTATCAACAAAAAATAAGAATTTCATTCTTTCATTCTGTAAATCAACCAGCCGATTATACAGACAGTAAAAATGCTAAGTTGTATTCATAGATGGCGTGAGGAGTAAGATAGAACATTCGTTTTATTGCTAGATAGATTTTTAAAAAGTGCTAAGTTGTATTCATAGATGGCGCTTCGATTTATTGCTTTTAGGTTCGATTTATTGGTTATTCATATCATTATCTTGAAACCAAAATTTTGGAAAGTTTCACTTCTACCACGTGTGAATTGCACACATTTTCTTTTTTTTACTGACTGTTTGACATTGTGGCGACACGGTGTGTCCCACACAATTGTAAGGCCGCCCGCTGATTGTGATTTTTTGTCACGGTGACTCTTTGTCACCTAATTGAGTGCTATGAAGATATATGGGAGTGCGCTGATTATGGTGACGTGAGAATACGGTGACAAATAGTTCCTAGCGGCTGGCACCACCCAGTGACGTGACTGTCACACCTGTACATTACAATGGAAGTGCACTCACAAGGCGACTTTCTGTCACTCGGCCGGCAGACGCGCACGAAATAAACGTGTGTTGCGTGCGACTCTGATTTTTTTTAGTTACGATGGCGGCTTCATCACATGACGAAGACATTGACAACGAATTACTAATAGAGGAGGTAGAGAAGAGACCAGCGTTGTATGAAGACAAATTAAGGGAATACTCTGATGCCAATTTAAAACGAAGATTGTGGACCGAAATAATAGTACATTTATTTCCAACTAGAACTTTAACACAAGAACAAAAAGAAAAAGCAGGTAGCTAACTATATTAGTATTTATTGGATATAATTGCTTTATTACGTAATAATAATGAATTTTTGTGAGTTATTATTTTTAGGATAGGTAGGTATCGTGAGTTAAGTATAAGTAGGTAGTTAAAATTACATCTTTTAAGTCAATTATATTTTATCTTAATGCCCCGGTACAGATCCTTGTGGTGAAATGAAGTATGAAGCAAAATAATTTCTTATGTTTGCACAAGACATCTGTCTGTAAATCGAATTCCATCCCGAACACGTACATAATTGTGTAATATACAGCAAGCCATTATAATCTTGTCACAGAATTCTATGTTGACGTCGATGTTGTGAGACCTCTTTTAGAAAACGGTCGTAACACATTTTTCGATAGCCCAAAGGCTTTCATCGCCCACGATACAAAAAGGCATTATTTTTCCATTTTCATCATTAGGTAAATTTCGTCCAGTCGGGATATTTAATAAGTTTTCTTGATTCCTTCTGCCAATATTTGAATTTTTAAAAATTGACAAATCGCTTGCGCTTCTGTGATCCAACGTCGATATAGATGCATTTATAATCTGCGTCTACCCACGCCATCAAAACAACAGAGAAATACTTTTTGTAATTAAAAAAATCAGATCCACAATTATGAGGATTTGTTATACTAACATGTTTGCCATCGACAGCGCCAACAATATTAGGAAAGTTAGTTCGCTCATAATATTGATCAGCAATTGCATACCAGTCTTCTTCATTTTTTGTGCCATATACAGAGGTTGCAAAGCTTCCCATATAGACTGGCATGTTAAGTTTACTATATTTTGAAGAGTTGTGCTCCAATTAAGTATTCGAAAGATAATGCATTAAAACTTGCACCCGTAGCTAAGTACCTGTAAATAAAAGAACATTTGTTGTTTTCTTTTTGTAGTGGCAGTAGTGCAGCGTCGTTGGAAAAATTTAAGAGCATGTTTTTCCAGGGATCTTCGTTTTCAAAAAGACGTGAAATCTGGTCATGCGGCACCTAAACGAAGACGATACGTGTACTTTGATAAGTTACTCTTTTTGATTCCTTCAATGGACCAAGCGAGGGAAACCTCTGGCAATGCTGCTGCATTTCCTACGCCTAACGATGAGACACTTGGTTTGACGATTGACGATGAAACTAATTCTTCCACACCAACAAGAAGACCGCGAGGAAAAAAGAAAAAAAAATAAAAGTTATGAGGAATCGTTACTAGACATATTAAAAGAAAAAAGTTGCAACACAGAAACATATCCAGACAATCATTTGACATCTATGCGCATACAAATCAGGATCTCCTTAACCGGAGTCGGAGACGGGCTGTTCGTATTGTCGATAATCCCAAGCTCACGGACGGTTTGAAATCGCTGAGATTACAAAGAGACGTGAGTCCTCTGTGTATTTTCTACCGCCTTTATAATGGGGAATGTTCTGAAAAACTGTTTAATTTGATACCGGCGGCCAACTTCAACCATCGTTCATCGCGCCGCAATGCCAGGTTTCACTATATCGATACCTGGCATTCATCCACGGTTTTCAATAGGCTTGTTTCCACTAAGAATAAATCGAATGGCTTAGAGTTTCTAATGATTAACCATGATAATTAGTAAACAAAAATGCAGCTTTTCTATTAAAATAATAAAAGATTAATAATATTTTTGGAAAATATAATCGACAAATTGAGGCGTTTAATCACGTGACATTAAACATCAATCAGTGAAGCGCATGGAAGCGTGACGTCACACCTCGCGAAACACTACGTTGTAGCTGTCATTTTCGTATAAAATGAACAGGTTATTTGGAGTTTTCAGCAATTCTCGTTAAATTAATACAGTTCGTTTTTAGTTTAATCTTGAAAGACAGATATAATTTGCTATGGAATCAGGATTTAACAAAGCAAACAGCAGTAATTTGCCCAAAATTGACGCCGTTATGCTTGGCAAATTTTTTGCAATAAACACCGACTTTTGTTCATCGGAATTCCGCAATGTTAAAACTTCTGTGTAAGTATAATGTGAAGAACAAACAAAGTCTCATTTAATTAGCAGTTACTAAATTACAGTTAGCTAAATTTTTAAATCTTTTAATAGCGATTTCTCGTGAGTCTCCATTTTTACAGGGCGGATCATCATCGCGAAACGGCAACCTGACCACGTACCACGTCGTGGCTGCGTAGATATCTTCACAACGTTGTTCTTCAGCTGTCAATATCTTGGTACTTAATAAAGGCTCTGATTCTAATTCCCAAAATTGTTTTATATCAAATTCCACCTGTGAATGCAATACAGTGACCTTCTCTTCGCCAGTATCCGAACTCACCGGTCCAGACAATATCCAACCCAGTGCAGTACATTGTGCCACTGGGCACCCAATGGGTCCTCGCTGCAAACCTTCCTTCAATATCTGAGAGTAAACTTCTACTCCTAAAAGGATGTCTATTCTGTTAGGTACATCATATGCAGGATCGGCCAAGCATAAGTGTCTTAATTCAACCCAATTCCTCAAAGCTATCCTTTTTCCCGGTAGATACGTTGTGATATTATTAAGTACATAAGCCTTTACTTCTAATGTAAAACTGGGGTCTACTCTTGATTTAATTTTCAAAGAAGCCATGTACTTCGAAACCATTGTGGTTTTGTCACCACCTAAACCCGATATCACACTATTTGCAGGAATTCTCTTAAGTCCCAAACCTTGGACTGTAGCTTCGGTAACAAAGGAAGCTTGAGAACCCTGATCCAACAATGCTCTTATTACTTGGTACTGACCTACCCTAGATGCAGCTTCCACTAACGCAGTGGCCAACAAAACTTGACTGCTTTCTTTAGTCTTATTAGAGCAAGCCATATGACTTGCAGCAACTGCTGATGTCATATCCAACTCCTGTGAAGTATTCGAAACCCCATTATCCTTCCCCGAAACCTTTGCAACCGTTTGACCTGAACCACCTGAATTAACGGTCGTGCTGGGGACACCCCTTGGATGAAGTAATGAGTGATGTCTTTTCTTACAAATTTTACAGCTGATGGGCGTTTGGCAAAACTTAACGCCATGATTATTGCCTAAGCAATTAAAACAAATTCTATTTCTCGTAACAAAGTCGCGTCTACTTTCATAATCTAAACGCCCAAACTTCTTACAAAAACTGAGCTTATGCTCTTCGCCACACAACTCACATGTTAATTTTAAAACTCCTATTGTATGCAAAACCTTAGGATTATTAATATTAGGTTTTGACTGACTAAATTGTTTATTCACCTGTTTATTAGGTTGTATACATTCTAACGCACGATATCTACTTGTTAAAAAATCCTTAAACTGACTAAAAGTAGGCAAAGAATCTAAAGGTACATTCATCGTTACATTTAACTCCCACTGCTTTCGCGATTCTGAATCCAGTTTATTGGAAAGCAGGTGAATGACGATGATATCCTACGTAGATACGTCTATATCCAGATTGCTTAATGCATTTAAACAATCGGAGGATGTATCTATTAGTTCCTTAAGAAAAGTTGCCGACTCACAAGTTGCATTTTTTTGACTGAGGAATCGTTTTAGAATACAATGCGAAAGATACTTTTTATTACTGTATCGTTCCTGTAACATTTTCCAACATTGTTCATAATTCGCGTCAGACACCGGTATGTATCTAATTAACTGTTCGGCCTCTCCGGTTAAAAATCCCTTTAAATATTGTAACCTTTGTACATTATCTAATGATGTATTGTTGTGGATCATTGACATAAATGGCTTCAACCCATTAATGGCCCACTACTGGGCCTTTTATTGCATTGACATAAATAAATCCCTAAATGTGACCCACTCTGTGTATTTACCAGAGAAAATGGGGATATTAACCTTAGGTAATTTTACGAGGTGAGATTTACTATTAGGATTACTACATTGATCATCACTAATTGTACTATCAGGAAGGTGACGTTTCAATTCACATTTGTATGCCATGAACTCCTCAGTTTCACTGTACTTATCCGCACTAATGTATGTTTCCATTTTTAACAACTGTGGATCACATTGTTGCAATAAATTTTTGTGACCCTTTCTAAATTCCGACCACAATTGCTTAAAGATTCCAGTCGGACTAATTCGTCAACTCGGACGCTAGAAACTCGCCCGCGCGGCCGAGTTGGGAAAATAAAATATTAATTATTCTTTTATTATGCGACTCGGCCGCGCCACGCGGTCGAGTTGCCGAAGTAATTTTTTCGTATATTGTATTCGTCAACTCGGCCGTCAATGAAAATAAAAAGCATTATTGTACAGTCAAGTACAAAAGTGGTTCGATTTTAAATATATTTTTCTATAGGTAAAATAAAACAAGCTTAAAAATATAAAAACATGTATATATTTAAAAAATCAACATAGATGTATAAAAAAATAAGCTTAGTCTAATAGGATTCAACAATCGGTATGGACAATTATTAAAGTACATGTTTGACAGACACACTAATGTTTTTATTATCACATAAATCATTTAACTTACACACTAATATTTATACTATCATATAAATCACTTAAAAAATCACAGATCATTTTAAACATCACAGATTAATTAAAAACTTACTTTTTTGAAAAATCACTACAATCAACTGACTAGTATTATTTGTCATAATTATGCAATAGATAAATAACAAAATTATAAAACAAGTCGTTCGATACAGAGATCTATATTTATTTTCCCTTGTTTATATTCATTAATGGTAGTATATATATTTTCATCAATTTCTTGTGTTTCTTTAAGTTTTTTTGTTATGTTAGACCCTTTTTGGTATAATACATTAAAATAATCATCTTCTTTTTGTAATATTGTTAAAAATTGTGCTATACTTTTGGGTTTGGCTGGTATTTTTTTGTTAATAGTAGAATGCCAACTTTCAATCATATTGGTTGTACGATGTTGTGTATTGTAGCAGTTCCATTTATTAAAAAAAAATGATTCTTCACTTAACCACGTTTCTACAAAATAATCATTGAATGAGACTATATTTGGAGTTCTTGGACATTGTGACATTATATACAACCAACCACTTTCTACATCTTCTTTAGGTAGATGCGCCAAAACAGAGCAACGTTTTATATGTTTTCTGGCTAATTTAAATTTGGTTAGGCCTAAATTGTCAGCTCTTTGCCACAAACTTTTCGAAAAATGAAAATGACAACCACTTATTTGTGTTTCAGGGAATGTTTCTGTAATTGCGGACATTGCTGCTTGCTCAAAGTCTAGTACAAATAATTTTGGATTAAATTGAGGGATTTGGCTTTTGATAAGGTTAAACAAAGTGTTATAGATATTTTTTGTTTTACTTGGCAGCAAGGCATATACCACTGGCATAATATTGTTATACATCTCATTGCTTCCTAAATCAACATGCACGGTGTACAATTGTTGAAAAGGCCTTAAACAACATTTGAAGGTTCCATCACATAAAATAGTCAAATTTGAGCGAGATAATATTGTTCTACAATTTTCATTAGCAAAAACTAGAATTCTGTTTGATTTATAATTATAATCAGCTAATACAAAATTTTTAAATTTTTCAGAAACAATAATTTCACTTGGGGATTTAAAACAGACTTTTGGGACGTCCAATGATTTATTTCTCTTTTTATAAAGCTTATTTTTAACATTCACAAAGTCAGGTATTTTTTTAATCAAATTAATTCCACTGTCTTTAAGTTTTGATACAGTTTCTCTATAAGCACTCGGCACTGGAATAGTATAGTCCGATGTAATTTTATCAATACACTTTCCAAGTTGTATTTCTAATTCGTTGGATGCGAAATCAGGCTCACAATTGTGTATATCCTCTCTTTTAATTGAGTTGTCAGTAGAAGTAACTAGTGCCGCCTTGCACGTGGTCCTTTTTATACAGTACCAAGTGGTAGTACCATCTTTATTATTTCTTTTTTCGTTGTATTTATGCCCCGCGCGAAGAAGCAATCGCTTACCCCTTTGTGATGTCAATATTTGTAATTGGGGTTGATTTTGTAAGCCAGATGGCCCTGGTTGTGATTCATCGCCTGTAATACAAAAGTAATTAATTATAGAAATTTCTTAAGCAAAATAGCATTATTTTCAATTACAATGAAAAGTAATTACATTACATGAGATTTTAGCATGATATTTAATTTTTGCCACAGATTATTATACGCAAACTATTACTGCATGAACAAAATAAAGCACATTCTTTTATATTTTAATCATAAGCAAGCATTTAAGGGACCGTCATGGTTTGAACCGCTCAAATTTCGAGTTAATATGAAAATATATATATATATCTAGGTACTAAAGTCATACGTGATTGCTTAAAATACATTTTTCTTTTCCTCACACAAAAAAGCACAAACTTGTTGCTAATATGAGATTTTTTAGGACGGAGCCTTAAATAGCAAACAAAAAGTGTTAGAGACAAATGCAACGTGGATGGTTAATAAACCCTAGCGTAAATTCGCTAAACTTAATTTTTTATTGTTCTCACCTGCATTCATTGTGTTTATAATATTTGCTACTTAATAAAAATCAGAAGACTGGTTGCATTAGCTGTAAAAAAAATTGGATACACTATACATTTTGTTTTAGATAAGTTGTATAGAAATCAAGAGAGTATTTTAGTTTAAATTAAAACAGACGCCGTTACAACAAAGCAGTCAAAATGGCGGCCATCTGCTATTCAAAATTACTGTTTATTAGTTAGGATTACCAAAAAATACGATCGTGGTTAACAGGAGTATGAAAAAAAATAGATACTTAGCTATAATGGAATATTGCTATAAAATTAATATTATAAAATAGTATGATTTGGCTTACTTACCTTTATAAAACTTCACAATTTTCACTTAACACAACACAAGCTCTGTGGCAGCCTTTAAGATGGCGGCCTGATGAGTAAAAGTGACATGGATCATTGACGCGGGCGCAATATATAAAATATACCACATGCGAATATGTACTGAATCTTAAGGCACGAAGGTTTAATTTCCGTTATTCACTTTGATGTTGGGTGTGGTGATTAAGTTGCCAGCTAGGAAAATTAAATACTTGCCTATTTAAAATAATTATATATGAGGGAATAAATTAATATCTTTCAAGACAAATGGGGATAAAAGTAATAAATTTCGACAAATATTAGGCGTAGATCGGTTTTATGGTAGTAGATTATTGGTTTTAAAAAAGAAAAGCTAACCAAGTGTACAAGTATATTGAAAGAATGAAAATTTGATGTCTCGTTCAAGAAAAATTAAAGGCGAATGACGAAGACCTCAGTTTTGTCAATTTTAGAAATTACAATGTAGTAATTTCATATGATATGAAAACAGTTTCTGCAGGTAGGAGTTTCTCTCAATATTTTTTGTAAATAATTAATTAAACTGAATTTTTAATTTAAGCCTTACAACATTGCACACCAAACCTCTCGTCTTCCTTATCACAATAATAATACTGATTATTAACGCCCTTATAGAAACCGGTTACTTTGGCGCAGCGTCGGCATACATACATTTTGTGACGCGTGATCTTGATAGGTTAATTACAGTAACCCTGTCTGTTTGACATTGGTTTGACGTTTTTCATCGATACGCTGTATTACACACTCAGAGCATGAGCATTTTATTGCGGTACATTTGAAGAAAAACGTACTAAACACTTTACTCAATCAGCGTTCAACTTATTCTGGCTAAAAAAATAATTGTTTGTTTTAAATATTTTATAACGTGAATGTACTTCTTGTATTCGGCCGAGATGACGAATAAACAAATTCACAAAAATGAATTGTATTGACTCGCCCGCATAGTAATTAAGCCTACGGCCGAGATGTATAATAAAATAATAGGTATAATTAAATCTTTCCCAACTCGGCCGCGCGGGCGAGTTTCTCAAGTCCGAGTTGACGAATTAGCCTCCAGTCGAAGATTGACGTAATCCTTCGTAATACGTTCCTTAGGCGATTTTTTAAAATTTATTCTAGCCTTAAATATACGACTTGAAAAGTCGTCTTGTAAGCTAAGTAAAGCATCTTATTTTAGTCATAATTATTAACCAAAGAACTTGAACTTATTAATTAAAAACAAAGTTGAAGTTTCAATTTTACAAAAATATTCTAAGTGTTTGAAACCATTTATTTCTGGGCGAAAACCGGCATGGATTCCCCGTACTTGCGTTTTTACGTTAACTATTCTAAGTCCTAAAACTAATGTTAGTAAATTTGCACTGTAAAGTTAAAGTCCAGAACTGCCTTGCAATAAGGTTGAAAATAATGAAGATTCTTGCTGTAAAATTTGCCAAGTCCAAGTTATGATCTTCCTTGCAATAAGGTTGAAATTCGCCTACTAAACACAATTCAAAAGTACTCACAGTTGCACCTTCACTCACTCACAAATGCACCAATATCCGCTTAGATTTGTAGTGTGTGACGTACGAGCACCCCTTGCTCCGCACTGTCTTCTTGCAGTCGCAGTCGCTGACGTCACGCCCAGCTCCTCAGCTCCAGGACGTCACTTGCGGCGCGGCTCCTCCCTCTTCCTACCACGTACTCTTGCTGCAGCGATCCACTGCGAGTACGGGTTCAGTGGTGTGACTACACCACTGTGCACTCCAAAAATATGTCCAAAAATCCAGCTCGAATGACCAATGATTGAACTAACAGCCAAACTTTAACCATAGGTCATTGGAATCAAATAAAACCATGGACTGTATGGACTCACAACCTCTATTTCAATGTTTTTTTTTTTTTTTTTTTGTTTCCCCTCACGGGAGGGAGGCAGTGAATGCATTTACGCATACGCAGCACAGCCGGTCTGTGCTGGTTATGTGTGGCTCAATCCCGAGTGGATAATACACACTAAACACTGCCTGAAATGGCTTTAGTCATACGACCTTTAAGCCTTCATCGGAAGCGACCCCGCTTGGAGAGGCGGGGCGCTAGCGGCGCTCCCTAGGGAGCGTCCGCTACCCAGCGGACCCGTAGTCACCCGACTACACTGAGTGTTGTCGAAGGAAGATTACTTGTGCCATCATTAGGATGTGCACTATCTGGGATCGAATCGTCTGTGTCCTTGGAGGCGGCCAGGAGGCGTTCCAAGTCAGACGAGAGCTTATTGGGCAGGTCCGTGAGGACATTGCGCGGCCTTCGAATTTGATGGCCGGTGAGGGAGGGGGCGGTGTAATCCGCTGATTCCCTAATCATGGGGTTGGAGTGTGTTTCTGAGGATTTGAATCTCTCAGAGAAGTTTTTCATGACTTGTTGCAATGTGGGGAGCTCTAAGTCTCGGTGCAGATCGGCGTTCCGGACGCACCAGTGTGCGTCGGTCGCCTTTCGACAAAATAAGTTTTGGACTACTTGGAGCTTGTCAATAATGTTGGGAGCCGCATGGGCGAAAACAGGGGCGGCATAGAGTAATACCGGTCGAATGCAAACCTTGAAGAGCGTTCGCTTGTTTCTGAGGGACATTTTACTTTTCCTTCCCAACATAACGTTGAGTCGGCTCATGTAATAACGGGCTGTACTAGACACCTTGGTAATATGGGGCCTAAAGGTGAGTCTAGAGTCTAGGGTTACACCTAGATATTTTGTTTGGGTTTTCCAAGGGACTGGGATTCCCGAGAGGCGGATGTGAGGATCGCTCAAGCGTCGTCGCTTGTGCGAGAAGCGGATTGCGGCACTTTTGTCCGCATTGACTTCGATGCGCCATTTCTTAAACCAGTCTCCTAACTCGTTAACCGAGTTTTGGATTCTGTTAAGAACTGACGACATCACCTGTCCTTTAAGGTAAAGGGCAGTGTCATCGGCAAAGAGGGAGAGTTGTACCCCTTTCTTGGGTATTGGAATATCGTTAGTGAACGATATGAATAGTAAGGGGGCTAGCACTGAGCCCTGTGGGACCCCGGCCGTTATAAGGCGAGGGGAAGAGAGGACACCTTCGTGTCTGAAACGGAAGGTACGTTGATCTAGGTAGGAAGCCACGAGTCGGACAATACGGTCTGGAAGGCCAAGGTAATGTAGTTTATAGATAAGTCCGGCATGCCAGACCTTATCAAATGCTTTGGCAACGTCGAAGAAGACAGCGACTGTCTTTTCGCGTCGCGGGTAGAATCCACTTAGTATGTATTCTACTATACGGTGGACTTGTTGGGGGCAAGAGTGCTTAGCACGAAAACCGAATTGGTGTGGAATGATCAGGGGTGGACCGTCCGATGGAAAGAGATGCTTTCTCATGCGGGACTGAATTATTCTTTCAAATACTTTACCCATAGCCTTGAGGAGGCTGATGGGTCGATGGTTTGACGGGACATTAAGGGGTTTCCCGGGTTTGGGTATCCCTATTACTATTGCCTCTTTCCACGCAGTGGGAAAGTGGCAGTGTTCAAAGCAGGCGTTGAACAGAATGACTAGGAGGGTGATAACCTGCTTGGGGAGGTGTTTGAGCGCCAGGTTGGAAATACCGTCGGCTCCAGAAGCTTTACGGGGTTTAAGTCCATGTATGATGGACTTGACCTCGTCAGTAGTTGTTAGAATGGGATCAGGGGTGATAGGGAGTGAATTCCTCTGACGGACTTCATCCTCCACCGTTTGAAAATGGGAGGGGGAATAGGGCTGAGTGCTGGGAGCACATTGCGAAGCAATACTGTCAGCAAAACATTCTGCTTTTTCCTCGTCCTCGAAGGCTATAGTGCCGTCGGGACGGTTCAGAGGGGGGGTATCTAACTTGGCGTCTATTCGAAGGTTTTTAGCCATCTTATAGAACGCCTGGTGAGAAGGGGTTATATCGCTCATGAGGGAGTCCCAATTGGAGTTCCTCAGTTCGGAGAGTTGGGATCGAACTTGACGCTGTAAGGCGTTAGCTCTTCTGCGGTAAGTGGGAGTGGGGTATAATGCAGCTCGTCTGAGAGCTGCATTTTTCTTTTTAATGAGGAGCCTGACATCGAGCTGTAGTTTCCGGTTTGGAACCTTGACCACGCGCTCGTTGTCGTGAAGGGCTGTCTGTACTGATTTGGTGAGGTTGCTGACAGTATTGTCTATCGCAGCCGAGCTATCGAAGTAGTCGGCTGAGATAGCATAAGGAGAGTTAGGGGAGTCGAACTCGGCTGTAAGTGAGTTCTTGAAGCCTTCCCAGTTAGTGAAGGTTCTGGTGACAGTGAGTGGGGCATGGTCGATAGGCCCTAGCTCAAGGGAGACCGGGCGGTGATCGGAACCTAGGTCATCGAGAGTGTTTAGTGCTCTCAGGTTGAGGGAGATTCCCTTGGTTAGGGCTATATCCAGTATATCAGGTGAATAGTTCACCTGCTTCGGATAGTGAGTGGGAGAGGAGGGAGACAGAATGTCTATACCTAAGTCGGTAGTAAGCTTGAGGAGCTTCTTACCGTTTTGGTTGGTTTTATGGCACTTCCAGTCGGTGTGCTTGGAGTTGAAATCTCCGAATAGAATAATGGAGTCTCCGAGCGAGAGCAGTGCTTCTAGGTCGCTACGGAGAGGAGTTTTCTGAGGCGGGATATAAACTGAGGCTATGATCAGGGACATGCCTAGTTTAACTACCGTGGCTTCCATGTTAATGAGTGGAGGGGTTTCTATTACAGAGCAATGTAGGGTTCTTTTGTAGTAGATGGCAGTGCCTCCGCCCTTGCGGCCGTCGGCTCTGTCATCCCGTACAAGAGAGTATTTGGGGATAGAGAAACCCCTTTTAAGAGAGGGTTTGAGGTGGGTTTCTTGAATTAGCAATAGGTCGATATCTCTATTGCGAATAAACTCTTTAATTTCTAATATGTTGGAGCGTAAACCGCGCGAATTGAAGGAGACAAGCGAGACGCCTTTAGGCCTCACTCGACCGGTAGAGAGGGAAGTTGCGTTAGTCGCGCTAGACATCTTTAAGCGAGTTAACTAACTCGCTATGTTCAACGAGCACCATGGCTCGCTCAATGGGACCAGTAGCTGCCAGGAGCTTACTGGTGAAGGCATGGATTTCATCCATGTTGATACTATTGATGAGGTCCCTCACCTTGGCTAAGTCCTCATAAGAGGGCATGCGGCCAGTTTGGGACTGGGAGGGGCGCGGGAAGGCAGTAGGTGCCTTATAGGGCGCGGGCGCAGCCTTAGGTGCGGATGCAACCTTGGGTGCGGGTGCGGGGGCAGCCGTAGGGGCTGTGCGTCTCCACGGGTTAGTGGATGGGGGCGGAGGCCCTGGACGGGCACTGGGGGTCCTCAATTCAGGGAAGTTAGCGTCCGTCATAGGAGGCGGAGCTTGTCTAGTTCTGTAAGGCTGTTTGTTGCCAGCCTTAGGCAGAGGGGGGCGGGGGGCGCGTGGGCAACCGCGGTAGTTGGCTGGGTGGCCGGTCTGTCCACATAGGACAGAAGCCGGAGGAGACTGTTCATCTTTAGTGCGCGAGCACTCTTTTGTAAAATGTGGGACTAGGCACTTAACGCACCTAGGGTTTGCGGAGCAGTTGGCCGCTGCGTGGCCGTAGAGCTGGCAGCGGTGGCACTGACCGGGGTACCCACGTTTATGCGGGGGTTCAGCCCGGATTTCAGAGAGCCCACAAATAGTGAGACTCTCTTTGAAGATGTTGCGGGATGTAGGCGCGTTAGTCATAATGACTAAGGCCAATGGGAGATGTTTTCCGGTACGGGTGTGCATCTTGTGCACAGCCTCGACTGGGTGGCCCTGGGACTTCAGGTCGTCAAGAATAGCCTCGTTGGCTAGCTCGTATGGTACTCCTCGGAGTACGGCTTTTACTTTACGCTCTTCAGGGAGGGCGTAAGTATGGTACGGGATTTTATTGAGCGTCAGGAGTCTAGTAAGGCTCCTGAAGTCATTGACATCCGGGACTTTCACCCGGATATTGTCGCCCATGTTGGTGGCGTGGGTGTAGTGAATTTTGTGCTGAGAGCACAGATCCACTACTGCGGTCCACTTAGATTTGTCCCGCAGGAAGACTGGGGGAGGGGCCTTGAAGGCAGGGATAGTGGGGGCGCAGCGCGAGGCTGGCTTGGAGGACTGCCTAGGGAGGTCAGCCTCGGGAGTAATGTCTACAGACATTTTTGGTGTGGGCGCGGGGGCGGAGGGCTCATTGCCCGAAGAGGTTTTTGCGCGTGGCTTGCGCTTTTTGCGCGTGACGCGCTCAAAACCGTCATCTCCGGTGACGGTTGAGTCAGAACTGTCAGAGGAAGGGATCTTAGTCCGCTTCCTAGTACTAGCAATTGAGCTGGAGTGAGAAAACTCCGGGTCGCCTGTGCGGGGCCGTGAGGCGGCAGAGGGGGCGTGGCTAATGGACTCATTATCGTCCATAGGGGTCGTCGCGGGGGACGGGGTCGGGGGGGCTTGCTTGGCCCGAAATTGTTGTAGGAACCCGTCCTTGTTAAAGGCCGGGGTGAGGTAAGGCGCTAACGCGTCTATTATATACAGGGTGTCCCAGCGCGAAGTGACCGCCCGATGTCTATTGATTATGTGGACAGAACTATCGACAAAAACCATTAAAGTAAAGGTCTTATCGGTTTGGTTTATTTTTTATTAGCTTTTTAATTTTTTTGTTAAAAAACCTGACTTGTTGCACTATTTTCAAAATATTTTTTTTGTTTTTACATTTATTTTCATTCTGTTTTTTTTATTTACTAGCTGTTTTCATAGTTTATCTATTCGAGGTCTAAAATCTACCTAAAATTGAATAGGACATTTTTTACAAAGAAATGAAGTGAAATTTTTTTGAAAAAAATTACCTTTTTTTATTGAATTTCGCAAAAAAGTTGGAAAAATGCCCTATGAATATTATTATTTTATAATTTATTATTAAATAACATAATATCACCTACAAAATCTCTTAAAAATGTTTGTAGTTATCTCAGTCATTTACCGAACTACAAACTCTTGAAGTATGCACCCCATCTTCGATAATAAGAAGAGTAGACTTTTAAAACCAGGCTAGTGAATCATTTAAGTGTCTTACAATCAAAAATACCTTTTGCCCTTTGATAGAATAATTTTATAGGTCAGGAAACAATAAAAACAAATGGAAATTTAAATCATTTATTTAAAAAAAAGAACAGGAATTCATTCATAACGTTTTCGAAATGACCGCCATTGGCATTAATATAGGCTAAGGCTCAAAATTACATCCTTTGAGTGGTTCTTTGCACTTCCAAAAGGTTCGCTCCTATTTTTATAGCAGCAGCATCAATCCTCCGTTTCAATTGTTCTCTCGTAGCTATTGGCACAGCATACAGTTTTCGTTTAATGTGGCCCCAAAAATAATAATTAAGAGGCGTTAAATCAGGAGACCAAGAGAGAGAGGTGGTCCAGTAGCATGGTCCTCCAAGGTCTCAATTGAAACAAAGCATTGATGCTGATCCCACAAAAATAGGAGCGAACCTCTTGGAAGTGCAAATAATCACTCAAAGGATGTCATTTTGAGCCTTAGCCTGTATTAATGCCAATGGCGGTCGTTTCGAAAACGTTATAAATGAATTACTGTTTTTTTTTTAATTAATGATTTAAATTTCCATTTGTTTTTATTGTTTTCTGACCTATAAAATTACTCTATCAAAGGGCAAAAGTATTTTTGATTGTAAGATACTTAAATGATTCACTAGCCTGGTTTTAAAAGTCTCCTCTTCTTATTATCGAAGATGGGGTGCATACTTCAAGAGTTTGTAGTTCGGTAAATGACTGAGATAACTACAAACATTTTATGAGATTTTGTAGGTAATATTATGTTAGTTAATAATAAATTATAAAATATTAATATTCATAGGGCATTTTTCCAACTTTTTTGTGAAATTCAATAAAAAAGGGTAATTTTTTTCAAAAAATTTTCACTTAATTTCTTTGTAAAAAATGTCCTATTCAATTTTAGGTAGATTTTAGACCTTGAATAGATAAACTATGAAAACAGCTAGTAAATAAAAAAAACAGAATGAAAATAAATGTAAAAACAAAAAAAATATTTTGAACATAGTGCAACAAGTCAGGTTTTTTAACAAAAAAATTAAAAAGCTAATAAAAAATAAACCAAACCGATAAGACCTTTACTTTAATGGTTTTTGTCGATAGTTTTGTCCACATAATCAATAGACGTCGGGCGGTCACTTCGCGCTGGGACACCCTGTATTCTAACGACGGACCCATCGTGGATGGGTCCATCGCGGGAGCGGGGGGAAGGGACGTCAGTCGGTCGGGCGGTGGATATCCCTATTGGATTATTATCCACCAACCTTTCCCCTTGGGAGTTCCCAAGTGCAATGGGGTCCGGTCTGCCGGTTTCTCCCAGGCCAGGAGGCCGGGGAAGCGCACCGGGTCAACGCTGACTGGCTTAGTTGGCACGGTTACGTATCCACCAGTCCAAAGGCTTTATTCTCTGAAGGAGAATAAACAAAAACAGAAACAAGAATCGCCTTTGCGTATGCAATGAAAATTGCGGACGCGCTAGCGGGGAGCGCTCCGGTATACGGGCAGAGACAGAGTGGGGGCAATAAATGCGACCGCTCTGCTCGGCGCGCAGAACGGAACTGGGGTATTTCAATGCATTTGACATTTTACTTATTAAAACTACGTGATACATTCGTAAGCGTGATTCAGAATTCCGTTCAACGCCATCTATTGACAAGTGTCGACATAACAATTTATACAGTGGTCTTCTTTTGAATATATGGACGTAACATAATTATCCACAAGCATTCGAAATTTTTCATAATCCATTTTAAAACAAAACTCCTTTCGATGGTAAAGTCGTACACAGTGTATTAAATTCACCTAAACTACACCTTTCTTGCAAACATTCCGCGACCCATATTCTTCGTCTGACTTTCTGACGCCTTATTTTATTAACATGTTCTTCCATTTCTTCTTCTTCCGCCAAAAGCACAATTATAATAATATCCCAGTCCACCATCGTTCACGAACTTACGCGACAAACTGGCATGTCTACTTTAGAGTGGTAACCCAGAAAGGTTTACTCGCGCAGGCTCGTGAGGTCGCACGCAAGCTCAAGCATACGCGATCCGTAAAGAAAATGCCCGAGACCGCACAGGGATTATTCCTCTTTGTCTGCGCTGAGCCTTAGTCTCCGATTATACCAAATCCGCTTTCCTAGAAGCCCTGCGCAGGATGGCTGCAAGGCGAGGCGTGCCGAAACATATTTACAACGATCAATGTACAACGTTTATCGGAGCAAACAAGGTACTGCAGCAAGAATTCGAAGTAAATATAGATATTACGTTTATACGAAAAGTCCGTGCATTATAAGTTATGCAAAGTATTCTAGCTGCCACGACTGTGCATTAAAACTAATACATGCATGAAATTCAGTACTTTAGTTGTTTTTAAAAAGTTTTTTGAAAAGCACTTGCATGCACTTCATAAGTACATAAAATGAAATAGTTTAGCCGAAAAAAATGAACGTCACGGTTACTTAACCAAAATACTTTGGACAGACAACGTGTTAATAATGACTTGAAAATACTAAACGTGTTGCTGGACTGCTGTAAATTCTATGGAAACCACCCTTCCGAGAATATTGCAGTTGAGATAAAGCATATCTGTGATAAATGGAGCATTTTTAGCAAAAAAAAAATACCTTTCCGTCACGGATAACGCGTCTTCCATGCTAAAAGCAATGAAAGAAATCCTGCAGTTAAGGCACTATAGATGTTACGCGCATTCATTAAACCTTGTAGTGCAAGATGGTCTGAAATCGCTGAACTCATCTATTACTAAGGTCATGGTAATAGTGCGTTATTTTAAGCATAACACCACCGTTGCGGATAAATTTACAAAATATATAGTGGACCAAGGACTTCCGCCGAAACGATTAAAGCAACAATGCCAAACCAGGTGGAACTCCAAATTTTTTATGTGGATATGCACTTTGTGAAACATTAATCATATATTATATTATATATATAAATTATTATGTATATTATATAAACATTCCCTATATTATATTATTACCCCTTGAAGACAAAAGTTGGCGGATTACAATGTGTAACTGGTGATTTTATAAAAAAAAGCACAAGAAAAAGTCTTCAAGGGGTGTACACAGTGCAAAAGTGACTTTATAAGCAATGAAATGGCTTTGCAGTTCCACTAACTCTCTCCTTAATTGTGTGTCTAATCTGCAGGATATTAATTATACAGTAATAAAAGAAAATTTAGAAAAATCATACCTAATGGAGTTAATAAAAACAGTTGTTCTTGTGACAATGGAATTTAATTTTATAAAATATCAAAAATACAAAGATAATTTAGTAGAATTCCTACTGAAAATATCCTGCAGATTTTTTATAAATAATTACTGCAAAGAAATAAATAATATTTTAATGAATAGGAGAGTGTGATGATGATGCAGATTTATACAAATTTAAGGCAAAAAAGCTGCGAGAGAAGCACGTGAGAAGATGAATATGTCTGAAATTGACTGTTGGGAATTATTGCTACCTGATAATCTGATTGAAATTGTGTGCACTCATACGAATTAAAAAACCATTGAATTTGCGGAGAAGAACAAAAGTAAGGGAGCGCATATTGAACATGTAAGTTTACTAGAAATGAAAGCATTCTTTGGTCTTATGTTACTTGCCGGCGTTTTCAAGTCTAATCATGAGGACGTTGAAAGTTTGTGGGCTACAGATTGTACAGGAAGAGACTTTTTAGAGTCACAATGTCTCTAAAGAGGTTTTTGTTCCTTTTGTCAGCTTTACGTTTTGATGACATTGAAACAAGAGAAGAAAGTTAGGAAACTGATAGAGCTGGACTTATTTCTGAAGTTTTCGACAAATCAAAGAGTCTACTTTAGGAGCCATTATTATAATAAAAACTTAAACATAACACAAATAATCTTCTTTTTGTAATTAACAAAACAAATGTGCACAAATTTCTTTTTATTACCAAGCTGTCGTACTTACCATAATGGCTTGGTAATAAGGTAATAATCAAAGAAAAACTAAAACGTTTATCAATCGAGAAAAAAGTTTTTTTGCCTTCCTGATAAGTTCTTGAAAATGAGATACGCCAATAAGTAACGTCAGCGGCTAATTGTGATCAAGCAACAAATAAATTATGGACTTTGTTGCCTTATAGGCTTATTTCTTAATACTTTGAAAAGGCAGATGCCGATTAAATTTTGAGTGACAAAGCTCTTAAGTAATGTCTAGTTACTTTCAACTTTATAAAATTAAATACAATGTAATAATGGAAAACATACGAATTTATCAAAAAACGGTAATACAAAACACTTACAAATTACGTCTTGTACGTCGACAATGGATAATTCACTAGACATTTTAGTAGCCAAATATACAGTTGCTCTCATGGACATTCGTTCATGAAAGAAACTATTAAAGAAAACAATATTTAAAACAAAAAAAAACTTATATCAATTAATTATCATACATCTTTATAAAGTACTTTCCTTAAGGATTTACAATAATGAAAAAGTAACCTAAAAAATTACTTAACGTAGACAATTTAAATAAAAGTAATAATTTTGTCAAATTTTTACGTCACACGGTTATTCGTCCAATTTAGTTAAACCGTAATATAAAATCAATATTTTGTGGGGTATCCATTATTTCTTATTGTTGAAATATACTTGTTTGGTTGATTATTAATTTCTGTACTGGTATTTCATTATACATATATTGCTCTAGATGGACATCTATTTATTAAATATGAAGCTGTCAATATTGCATGACCCCATAAGTGTCTTGGTAAGTTTGATGATTGTAACATGGTTCTCGCTTTGTCATACAGTGTTCTATTCATTCGTTCACTTTTACCATTCATTTTAGGGCTATAAGGTAAAGTATACTCTATTCTTATTCCTTTATTATAACAAAACTTAAATCTGTTTCCAGTATACTCTCCTCCATTGTCACATCTTATTCTCTTTATTTTGATATTTTTCTCCCTCTCAATTTCATTAATGTATTTAATTAAATTTTCTGACGCTTCTGATTTGTTTCTCAATAGATATGTGTAAGTAAAATGGGAAAAATCATCTATTATGGTTTGATAATATCTATATTCTTCTTTAGTTACCGTTCTCATAGGTCCTGACACGTCTGAATGAATGAGTTCTCCAATACTTTTTGACTGCGGTTTGTTCACAGGCTTAAAAGGTAATCGTGTACTTTTATTTTTCATACATACATCACATATCTCATTAGTGTATGGTAGGTTCATTATTTTTAATCCTTTTCTATTTAAATGACCTAGTCTTACGTGCCACAAATCTTTACTATTCATGTTATTTCCCTGTGTGTACTTACACTGTTCTTCCTTGCTTGGTAATCTTAATCTTAATATATGTAATTTTCCTTTCTTTTCTCCATAAAATGTAATATTATTTGCATGTATTTTTAACTGACCTTGCTTGAAAACTACAATCTTGCCTTTATTCATTAAATCGTTAACTGACAATAAATTATGTTCGATGTCTGCTACAATTAATCCTTCTAGAGTTAATTTTATTTTATTATAGTATAACTGTAATGTTCCACTTCTTTGTGCTACTATAGTTTCTCCATTTGCTATTTTTATTTTAACTGGCTTCTCTAAAATCTTTATATCCGTCATATACTGTGCATACTTATCTTGAATGAAATGATGAGTGGCCCCCGAGTCCACTACAAATAATATTTCATTATCATTGTTGTCCATTTTATATTCCGCTGACAATGATATGCAAGTTTGTGTGCTTTCATGTTTATCATAATCTGTGCTTGGTACATGAGCCGTATATTTTCCTCTTCTTCTGCCTCTAGGCCTTGATGGAGCTCTTCCTCTTGATTTTCCTCGGTTATCTTTAGAATTTATCACTTTTTTGCACTGATATGCCATATGACCCTTCATGCCACATTTATAATAACTAAAGAAGCAATCTTCACTTGTCTCCTTATTGTTATCATTATTCTTAATTTTCAAATCTGCATCTAATAAACGTGACTTCACAAATTCTATTGTTAAATCTTTATTATCACTCATAGTTTCTAATGAGGTTATTACGGTGTCATAACTACTTGGCATTGTTAATAATAAATAACAAATCTTATCACTCATAACACTTATAACCTCTCGTAGACTCTTTGGCATCGAAGAAACAAGTCTCTTACAATAGCTTGGTTTTATATTTTCCCATTCTTGTTTTATTCTCGATTTTAATTCTATTATTTTTGAAATGTTGCGAGGGTGTAGATCCTCCACAAGTATCAGGTAAGACTCTCAGGACAGGGTAGGTAGGTATAGTTATTGAGACACAACTTCGATTCTCCATTATATTGCAACTATTTGATACATAACACCACAGACATAGATAGTAAACATAACACAATTACTATGCAAATTAAAAAACTGTATGTAAAAGTGATATAAAAATAATAAAACGTTCTTTATACATTTCCAAAACTCCCATTTTCAATGATGGAAGCCCAGCTGACAGAATATGCATTTTTGTAAAATAAAAATTGTTGTCAAAATTTAAAAATTTAGAAGAAAATGCATCTGACAGCCAAGGAATATTGAACGAGGTATTATTACACCTCGTTAAAATGTCATGTTTACGTACGTTGACTTTTAATTTATGCCACACATTTTCTATTACGTTTAAGTCAGGTGATTGTGGTGGAGTTTCTATAACTGTTGGACATTTTTTTTTGTAACCATAAACGATCATCACGAGTTTTATGTTTAGGATCGTTGTCCTGATAAAATTTAAAAGTTTTAAATATTTTCATTTTACATGCACTTTGATGTAAATTCTTCTTTAATATATTAATATACACATACTGATCCATAGTAGAATCTACGAACGTTAAATTGCCTACACCTTTAGCAGACATACATGCCCATATCATCACAGATCCTCCACCATACTTTACCTTTGAAATAGTATTTTTGTAAAAAACTGTCTGATTTTTTTTCTCCACACAATTCTTTTATCTTCTGATCCGAATAAGTTTATTTTACATTCATCAGAAAATATAACGTCATTCCAGAACGAAAATATAATATTTTTGGTGCATTTTAGTGAGACAAGCAACCGTGGTGGTCGACGTAGGGGGGCACGTGTGCGAGGTGGACGAGGTGGTCCAGGTGGACCATCCTTGGTGGCGGATGTGGTTCCGCAACGCGGTGTTATCGGTGGCAGAAGGCGTGGAGGTCGCCCCAGAATGCGCGGAGGTCTTCAGATCAATGTGCGACCGGGACCCGCTTCTGTTTATGAGTAAGGTTTTTTGTTTAATTAGTGTTAGATAACTCACCGCCTGAGGAAGAAAAATACCATGCTGGATTACTTAATTCCTGTACTTACAAGCTACCTTGCACATGCACGTCAAAAACTATGCCGTTTTTGTTTTTCTATCTGGAAGTTACTGGCAGTAAACAGCATGGTTTTTGACGTGAATGGGCGTGGTAGCTTATAAATACAGGAATTGCGTAATCCAGCACGGTATTTTTTTTTCAGTCAAATATATATAAGGCGGTGAGTTATCTATGATCTGTGATTAACACTTTTGATTAAAGTTAAAGTTTACTAACACTTACTTTTTAAAGTAAAAGTTGAAGTTAAAAGTTACTACATGTAAGTTAATACAAGTACCTCCGCATTTTCGACGAGGCTTGGTACGCGATTGTACTTGCTACCTCTATCAAAATATGGATCAATGTTCAATGTAGAAAAAAAGTATCTGGAGCCCTAAACAAAAGGTACTTATTTTTTAAACTTCGTTTTGAATTTTAGACTTGTAATACGCGACATCCACGACCTGCCCGATGGAAGGGGTCTGGAGACGGCCTTGCACCCAAAAAGGATGCGCGTGTGGCAACCGTAAGTAAATGTTTGAAAATGTTTTTTTTTTGATAATCTGGTTAGTAAGTTTTTACTTTTATTTTAAAATTTCTCTCTAGATCTAATCGTGCGCCACGGCCAACATCATCGTTGGTTGCACCGCCGTCTCCTACACCCCTGTCCTTCACCACAGCACCGCCGCCATCACCTGGACCGCCACCACCTCAATATTCCGTGCCTTCACCAGCATTGTAAGTTACTTAAAGAGTCTTTTTAACGGTTTTACTTAGCTTGCCCTGCTTGTTTGGGTCAAATTTCGCAAGTTGAATTAAAACTACTTCCTTTTTTAGGGTTAGCTCCAGACGAGGGAACTCTTGAACAGTTAATAGCACGGTCACAATTTTTTTTACTTCCTGTTATGACACTGTAAAACCGTTCTTTTCGTTTTTAAAATAATTAACTAGTTGTTAGGTATGGTATGGTAGACATAGGTACTACAACACTGCACACAAATGTTCCAGGTTGGTGGAATGCGGGTCTCCAGCATCGCCTCTTGCTCCTCCTCCACCTCGTCGTCCTGCGCGTCGTTGCCTGAGAGATGAGGACATTTCATTCCTCATCAATCACGGTATGAATCTGCTGATTTTTTTTAATGCTTAGAGCAGGCAAACGAGCAGACGGGTCACCTAATGGTAAGTGATCACCGCCGCCCATGGACATTAGCAACACCAGGGGCGTCACCAACGCGTTGCCGGCCAAGAAGATGACGATAGCCCCGATTCTTGAAGGACCCCATGTCATAGCTTAGAGGGAACACCGATGCAGGTAGTTTGTTCCACAGTTTACACGTGCGAGGTAGAAAATGACGTGAGAACCGAACTGTGGACGAATGCCATGTATCCAGGTAGTGTTGCTGGTAGTTTTAACCAACTTCAAAAAAGTACTTGAATTATTTTTCATATTATTATTTTTGTAAGGTTTCGAAGGTATTTTAATTTAAGTCATTTTGTTTTAATTTTGAAAGCAGTTGGACTTTTTATTTAAAAGTTTTTTTTATTTGGGGCAATGGGCCGTGGGCAAATCTGGTCCACTAGATTTCAAAACCAATCATTTGTTACAGGCAGCGACGATGACTCTGACGACGGCGGGGATGCAAAGGCTCCAGTGGCTCAAGTCACAACAAGGGTGTATCAGAGCACCCAGGATACACCCTTTGACGACTTAGCCACGGAGACTGGTGCTGGAGATCCAGTGCCCGCCGTGCCGACGTCGACCACTACGGAGCAGCCATGGGGTGCAATTGGAGAGAATTTCCGAACCCTCCGATTCAACCTGAATCGAGGCGGGAAGTTTTCTCCCAAATTAATGTTGGTCCAACAACTCCATGTGTCGACCCATATGACATTTTCATTGAAATATGGGATAGGCAAATTATGGAGCACATTGCCTCGGAGACGAATAAATATGCTCAGCAGGTTGGCATCCCAGTTGCTCTCAAGCCACAATCTCCACCCCAACAGGCGCATCAGCCGTTGGTATGATATCACGGCTGATGAACTTTACATCTTTTTCGGAATCATACTGGCGATGGGGATTGTGGTTAAGTCGAGAGTTGAAGAGTACTGGAATTCCACCACTGAAATATTTTCCACTCCAGGATTTGGCGCACACATGGTCATCGATCGATTTGTATTATTGTGCAAGTGTCTTCATTTTAATGATAACGATGACATGTGTGCGCTAGAACTGGACGTCTCTGAGGTACGACTATATAAAATACAGCCAATATTGTCACACCTGAACAATAAATTTCAATCTCTATATGTGCCAACACAAAACGTCTCTCTAGATGAGAGTCTATTAATGTGTACACTTTTATGGATGGATAATTTTTACCAGTCGCCCATTCTTGCGCGACGTCTTAAGTCTTTAGGGTTCGACTGTGTAGGGACCCTGCGGATAGACCGTAAGTTTGTTCCGCAGGCCCTGCATAGTCTAACGAAACAGAGCATGCGCCAGGGGCAGATCACCGGTCTCACCTCCGAAGACGTCGACGTCATGGTATGGAGAGATGTTAACAGGGTCGCTACCATCTCTACATACCATGGCGACGGCCAACAAACCATCCGAGGATCCACCAAACCCATCGTGATATTGGATTACAACGTCATGATGGGTGGGGTGGATAAAAAAGATCAGCTCCTGGCCATGTATCCTGTTGAAAGGAAGCGGACGAAGGTGTAGTATAAGAAACTTTTCCGTAGGTTACTAAACATAACTGTGTTAAATTCCTATATCATTCAGTGTCATAACTCTTCTTCATCCCATACTCTTTTAAATCATCGCAATTTCCGCATTTATCTTATTAAATCTCTTCTAAACAGGCATTCCTCTTCCTCTATCTCTTCCATTCCTTCTCCTTCTATTCCTTCCGTCGCATCAGCACAGTTGCGCACGACAGCAACCGGTGCACACCGCCTGACCCAGTATCCCATAAGTGGCCGTCAACGGTTAAGGCGGACGTGCACGGTTTGCAAGTTAAAAGTGCAAACGTTCTGTGCTGGTTGTGACAAAACTCTATGTATAGGTTCTTGTTTTGACGGTCATATTCTTCTTCCCTAATAATTTATAGTCATCATATTTATTTCATATTCATATTTATTCATAATTTATATTCATCTATCAGCTATCTATTTATGTATATATATAATTTTTTAGTAACTTACGGAAGGTTATTATACCACACCTAGTCCAGCTTCCTGAGATCTATATGAATAAATGATTTTGAATTTTGATATTTTTTCAAATTTTTGAAAAAATATATTTTTTAATGTATGTATTTTTTAATGTTGTAAATTTTTGAAAAAATGTTTTTTATAAGTGTATCAATGACACCTATATGAATAAATGATTTTGATTTTTTTTCAAATTTTTGAAAAAATACTTTTTTAAAATGTGTTGTATTTTTTTTAAATAACGTTTATTTCATTTTTTGTGTGTATTTTACATTTTTAATTGACTCTCATCTAGTTCATAACATTCATATTTCAAGTTCGGGTATGACAATATTTGCTGTATTTGCTTTAGTCTTATCTATATTTTGTTAGCATGTACTTTTTATTTTTTTGTCGATCGATCCCTAGAATACCGGTTTTGTAGTGAAATTGATAACTTTGGTTGTTGATTTTTGAAATATATTTGTAACGCAGCATGCCTTTTGATTATTATAATCAGTTTGTAAATTTAATGAAATTATAGAATGTTAATTTGTATCCAAAATAACTCCATCAGAATTTACCCTGTGTTCCAAAGTTTGAGAGGTCCTTTTCAGCACTTATTTTGAAGTGCTTGGTTAATTGTTCGATTTCTAATAAACTAAACACTTGTAACCACTTAAACTCTGTATGTAATAAGTATGTCGAAAATACTAAAGTATAAATTAATAACCTAAGCCACTTGACCCATAGTATACTTGGAATAGATGTAATAACTTACCCTTTTTTTTTGTCTCGGCGTATGGGTCGCCTGAATGAGGCGTTTTTGTAAAGCTTGTGTGGCGAAAAAAGATGTATGACAATGTGGGTTTTTTCTATTTACCTATGTAAAATGATGTATATTTCTGTAAATAAAACAAAAACTTTTTAAAATAATGGGTGTTTCTTTTAATTATGATGACTTTTGTACAGTAAACTGGAAAAAACCGCTCATCCGGATTTCAACTTCAAATTACTAATACAATAAAAGGCAACACTGGACTAATATTTATTTAAATGTTTAGCTTGTTTCATAACGATTCCAACGACATAAGCATTGTGTATAACTCTCGTACAATAATATTGAGACTTAGTAATTGTAAACAAGAGCGCGCGCGTACCGGCTCCCACCCAGCGCGAGCCTCACAGATGCGACGAAATTTCCGCGCGATTGCGTCACAGATGAGGGGATATATTTCACTACATTCATTTACAAATGATTTTAGCAATTCTTTTGCATATCTAGAATAAGTAGCGTGTTTTGATGAAATAAAAATTGATATGGCGCAGTGTAAAACTAAAAAATGCTCATTTAATATTTCAAATAGTACAACTGGGCCAAGATACAACAAAAAAGTGCGGAACTCTGTTGCCTTCCAGCGATCAATTTCATTCACTCCTCTTGGTTTTCTATTAAATTCGATTGGTACAAACTGATACACATAATTGAGTCTTTCGGTAAGTAATTCAATTCTTTTCGCATCTAATTTTACATGTTTTACATCACCTTTAGTAGGTTTGATCCATGTATGAAGTAGTTTTTTCATGACTCCTAAGCATACACTGTGCTTGTAGTCTATTGGGAAGGAAGATACTAAATCAATTGGTAAATCTAATAAAGGAGAGTTTTTAACATAATGAACTTCATCAATTTGCAAACGAAAGTTCTGATCCGTTCTCAATGGTGAATTTAATTCATCCAAAACAACACGGTTCTTAATGTAATTTCCAGTACAGGTACATTTGTCACAACTTCAGTAGCCATTGTGTGACTTTACACCTTTTAAAAATGAACGAGCAGGCATATCACACACAAAGCTAAGCAAAGATACTGAAGTTAACCGACCATCGACTAGTATACCGTTTTGTAAAAGTGACTTTAATTCAGTAATAAATAAATCTAAAAAGGATTCCAGTGGATCAGGTTTTGTAGAACCACAAAAAATCCCAATGACAAAGATGCTATTTTTGAATTCTACAATATCTACCAAAATTGGCCAAAACTGAATATTCGAACTGTGAAAAAGTGGTATTAAATACAAATAAATGTTCGTTAACATTGTGTTACGTAAAATACTCAAAAATCTACATATGGAGGGTTCAATACCAAAATGAATATATTCACCATTATTTAGGATTTTCAAACTATATTTGTTAACTCCTGTTTTCATTAAACTTCTGGCATCCGAAACAAGATCATTATGTTGTGTTTGTAGGAATTTTAATAATGAAGATAGTGCAACATGAGAAATATTAAATTAGTGAGCCCAATCTCGTAAAAATAGTGACAAGTCATTATCAGAAGATTTAGTTTCTGGTTCAAGATTGAAATCAGGACTATAAGTATTTTGTATATTCTGTGGCCCTACTGTATTCAGCCCCGGATCTAAGGGGGGGCAAACCGGGGCACTTGCCCCGGGCGGCAGTTTCATGGGGGCGCCAAATCCTTGAGACAAGAATTCGAAATATCGAACAAATGAAGCCTTTTTTCCTACAATCTCATAGGTTTTTATCAAGTAATCGAATCTTAACCCTTATGTTCATTTTGTATAGTATACCATACATACAACTTTATAAAAATATACGATCACTATAAAATAATTTTTAACTTAGTTTTATTAAACACTTGACATTTCTAGACGTTTATTTATACTTCAAAAATGAAATCTGAAGTTTATCTGTCATAATTTTAAATCAGTTGTGAAAAATAACCGTCAAGATGCGCCGCTCAGGTTTATTTAAGGTAAGTTTTATTTTATTTTTATGTTTGTACCCCTAAATTTGTATGTTTATTATTAAAAACACATGCCTAAATGTTTGTTCTTAGACATTTTTATATATATGCTGTTGTCACTATAAGAATTAGCATGTTTTTGTCGTGTTTTTTACTAACGTATATTATACTATACAATGCCGCAGTAGCAGTAATTTACCTTTCGTTGGTGGTGTATAGAATAATATACATTGCTAACTTCACGAGATCAATATTTTTTTGGACTTTACTATAAAATTTAAATTGCAAGTATGTCAGTCTTATATACTGAACCAATTTTATTACAATTTAAAAGACAGTTGTACTGATGTTTGACTGCGTCGTTGATATAGTGATTGTAGAAAGCGACACACAAAGTTGTGGGTTCGATTCCCTCAAAAAATACTTTTATTATTATGACTGCATGACTACCTATGTAAAGGGACAAATAACATTACATACATTATTTACCTGTGCATAATACAATATGGTTCGGCTTTACTATGGTTGATGGCTTTTTTGCATGTTTCTTTTGCTTTGGTTTTAGACTGCTGTGAGTGAAAGAACTAGGCGCATTTTATCCTTGGTGCCTGAAAAGAATGCAGACTCTGACACAGGTGACGAAGCTAGTAGCGGTGATGAAGCTGGAATGATTGGATCAGCAGAAAGTTCTCCAGCGCCATCGATAAATTCCAGTCTCGAAAGGTTAAACCTCCTACAATTTTCTGATGATGAGATAGGAACGCATGCAGATGATATTTATGCCGATACAACCGAATTGCCTCTTACACCAATTCTTACTCAGGTATTTCCTAATCCATCAGAAAGTAATTATGACGCTCTACCCTCAATTTCATCTTTGCCATCTTTGCCTTCAAATGAACCACTTGCATCCACGCCTGTCGGCACACCTTTGACGCGCGCTCAAAAAATGAAACGCAAAGCTCCTGCCATAGTTGCACGAAAAATAAAAAGACAGTGTAGCAGAAGAATTAATTTATCTTTTCGTTGGCAAAAAACACAATTTAAACACAAGGCTGAAATAGCAGGACCTACATTTTTGGAAAATGTACCGTCTGATTGGTCACCTTTAGATTATTTTTATAGATTTTTTACTGAAGACTTAGTAGACATTATTACCACTCACACAAATTTATATAGCGTACAAAGAACAGGAAGATCCATAACAGTTTCAAGGGAAGAAATACTAGACTTTTTGGCAATAAATGTCATCATGGGTATTGTAGTTATGCCATCATACAAAGATTACTGGAAAAAGTCCTTTCGTTATGCAAAGGTAGCAGATGTAATGTCCCTAAAAAGATTTGAACAAATCAGGCGATTTTTACATTTTACCAATAATTCTGAAGCTGATACATCAGATAGATATTATAAACTACGTCCTGTAATTGATAGCATTCGAATACAGTGTTTATCCGTAGAAGAAGAGAATGCTTTTAGTATCGACGAAATGGTTATACCGTACAAAGGGAAGAAAGCAGGAAGTCGTCGTCAATATAACCCAAATAAGCCTTGTAAATGGGGTTTCAAGAACTTAGTCAGGGCCGGTATATCTGGCATCATTTATGACTTCTTGCTTTACGCGGGAGATGACACTTTTAGAGACATTACATTTACTGAAGAGGAAGAGACTATGGGTGTTGGAAGTAAAATAGTTTTAGCTTTATCTAAGACTATTAAAAATAAAGCCAGTGTGGTATATTTTGATAATTATTTTACTTCTTTGGAGCTGGTACATATGTTGAGGGAAAATTATGGTATATTTAGTTTAGGAACAATCAGACAAAATAGACTCAAAGATGCTGCTACTAAACTGCTAACTGAAAAGGCTTTGAAAAAGAAAGGAAGAGGTGCCTTTTGTCAGGTTGTTTGTAATAAAAATAAAATTAGTATTGTCAAGTGGTTTGATAATAAACAGGTCACATTGGTGAGTTCTTATGATGATGCATACCCTGTCGAAAATATAAAACGATTCAGCAAAGAAGCAAAATCTCGTGTTGATGTAAAATGTCCTAAAATTGTTAAAGACTATAATCGTCACATGGGAGGTGTCGATTTGGCAGACATGCTGATTGCATTATATCGCACTGGAATAAGATCGCACAGGTGGTACATGAACATTTTCTCGCAGCTTTTAGATATATGCATCAACAACGCTTGGCTTTTACGTCGGAGACATAACAAAATGACGAACACCACGAGAAAACAGGATCGCCTAAAAGATTTTAGGTATGAAATCTACAGCGGCCTACTGAAACGAGGTCGAAAAGTTTCAGTAAAAAATTTAGACGTAATTCCCGACAAAATAAAAATAAAAAAACCGGTATCGGAACGACCATGTGACGATGTCCGGTACGACAATTATGACCATTGGCCGCAAATCACGGGGTATCAAAGGTGCAAGTACTGCAAAGCTGGCCAGGCAAGTACGATGTGCACTAAATGTAGGGTTCACCTTTGCTACGTCAAAAATCGAAACTGTTTCTTGGATTACCACCGCAAGCAATAGGATCTCTATTATAATTATTACGATTATTTTGTAAAAAACAATTGTTCAAGAAAAAATATTTCATTAAACATTTTTACTTCCACCAAGACAGTTATTTTTATTTTAAATCATGTTATTTACAATAATCTTTTGGTTTATGTTAAAAACTACCAGTAATATTCCAACTCTTCCTAAACATAGCAATGTATAGCATAATATACATTCCTAAAAATGGGTAAATCACTGTACGTGTAGCAATGTATAGAATAGTATACATCTTGTTTTTCCAAAATTTTCATATAACGATTTTTTTTTCTATTTTTTTGATGTTTTTTATAGGCCCAAGAAGCAACCTATATAATTTTTTTTTACTTTTTTTCAAAAAAGTAATCTTGCCACGATAAGGGTTAATATAATTATGTTTGAAAAAAAAAACATTTCTATTTCCATACGCCCAGTTTTTTGAACGCGTGCGTAGTGTCCGTGATCTTTCTGCCAGGGGAATCCCCGTCACATCTATACCTACGAGCCGAGCTGAACAAATTCAATCAGTCGAATCGAACGTCAGTCAAGTGACAACACAAACAGTTGATTTTTGCCAGGAACTTGCCGTATTTAAGAATTTATTGCACATTACCAACTGAAAATAATTAAAACTTATCTACTTTCAACAATGATTCAGGATCGTCTATCTGGCCTCGCGATCCTAGCCAACAAAACTGCCTATGCGATGGACTTTGAGGAGCTAATAGATTATTTCGCAGAAAAGAAAGCACGCCATGTAAAGTTGTAGTCTTTCCTGGTTATATTATTTTTTCTGTGTTTCTGTTTTATGTCACAAATAAAAGTTATTAGATACCTAATAAAAAAATGTGAGCCGTCATGGGACGGCTGCAATGTAGTTTTAATATCATTGGACGGCTGGCAGATGTGAAACATCGAAATTATTTTTTACAACTAATAGGCATAAAAGTACAGATTATGACAGGAACTAAATATGGCGTGATGAAAAAATACACTATTACGAATTGTCTCCAGAAAATGATGACAGTTTTTTTAATAAACATTTATTTTCTTTATTTTGCTTTCTTTGTAGGAGGCTGCACACTTTCACTTCCTAAATTATAATTATCGATGTCAGACATATTTTATTGTTAAAAAAACTAAATTAGAAGAATAAAATTATCACTTCGCCAGGATTTGAACTCAGATATTGCAGTTTAAAGCTCCGACCATCTCCCAGTACGCCACCGTCTCTTATTTTGAAATTTCAAATTTGTCCTACCGTATGCTACAGCCTATCAAACCAAGTTTATTTATGATTACCCACATTGTGTTATTATATATTTTTTCATATTGCCCTACCATAATAATATAGTGCGGCGATCATGAAAGTATAAAGAAGCGGCCCTACCTACGAAAAAAACATGCATACCTACGCAACAAAACATGGCGGTTTTGTTCCTACTAATGTCCAATTTGACGTGTCATACCTTTGTCAAAGTGGGTTTTAGTAGTTAGTACCTTAGTACCTTGGTAATAATTTACACTGTAGTAAAGAGAAAATGGCGAACACGGCACACGTCTGACATCATGAAAAATTTGACAGTAAAGCGAAACTGTCGCGTATAGAGTTGGATTGTTTTTATTTCATACGTTAGACAATATAAACATATAGTTTATATATCTATGGCGGCGAGTCGCCACGGCCTGTATCACCAGGCCAAAAATCAGTTTACCCCTCGCCTAAAGATGTTTCACATCAAAAGTTTAAATTTATTAAAGGATTATTATTTTAACAAATGGTCACAAAAATGCTATTCATTGGCAGTTTTAACAGTTTTTCTCAAACACTGGAAGGGGCGCCACTAGCAAGGATTTGCCCCGGTTCGAAAAAATCGTAGATCCGGGGCTGACTGTATTACTTTGAAAACTATTTTGAGATACCATTAAATCATCATCTGTATACGTAGTATGTGGTGCGGGACCGTTAAACAAATCTGTGACGTTACCAGTAATTCTTTCGATTCTAGGATCTAAAACTGTATTAAGCTTTGAACCGTTATTTGAAGCCTAAATAAACATATTTGAGAGTAGCGTATTTGATTTCCGGTAAACAGGTCGGTATTATCCTCGAATTCTCATTGGTCGTCCCCCACCATTTTAGTTCTCTGGCTGTACACCAGGTGGCGCCGTGTGCACGAGGAGATTAGACTTGGCGCACTGCTTCATTGGCGATTTGTTTTTCGTAACAGTCGGTTGTGTCTTAAGAGACATCCAAGCAGTTCCTAACCTTACTAGAAGAATTATATTACTGAAGAATTTTAATTTAACGATTTTATCGTTCGTATTTTATTTAAAAGTTATTCTTAGTAGGAATGAAATTATTCCTTTTATGACTCGAGTTCTCGTAACGTCCGGAATGTTGAGATAAATCAGTATTTTTAAATAATAAGTTCGTCAGTTGCCTGCCGCGGCACCCCACCACGTGCGCCGCAAAAAGGGGAAATTTCCATTTAGGAAAGAACAGTAAGAAACGACAAGAATAGATTTTGACATCGTACATTTTTGGATTATCAGGTAAGTGGTTATTACAATACTAAATTATAGTGCGAATAATAGCGTTGCATGTCAACCTACCAGGGACATGGGCAGATGGCCCTAGACAAACGGGCGAATTTTGCCGTTAGTCTAAATTTTACCCTACTGAAAGATCAAGGATGAAATGAAACCGTATACTATGACACTTCACTTACATTTATTTACTGAGCAACATTTCACCGCTATTATCCAAGAGATATAGACTAGCCGCGCAAAGCGCCTTCACATCCTTGAAAGACGGGCACACAAAAGTTTACAAAAAGTAAATTCAAAAAATCATTTATTGCCAGAAGATAGTACAACATATAGGTGGTTCACAGAAATACGTTATTACCTTACGTTCCGCCTCTTTGGGCATGCAAATTGTCACACATTGCTCTAATAAATAATAAAACACAACCTCAAACTCAAACATATTTACTGTGAATATCAAGATACATAAGGTGACTATAAATGGATAGTTTTTCGCTATGTCTTGCCATATGGCGTACAACATAATCAATTAATCATTATCTACATACTAAAATAAATAAAGACAAGGTAATACTAATAAGAATTTTATTACAACACGAATAGTAGCATTTTTCGACCGCGTACTTTACTTTTAATATATTAAGTTTTGATATGATCCAACTGAGTGATCCAAGTTCAATATTATCACAAACTAGAATTCTAATCTGTCATTATTACTACTGAAATGTCAACATATAATTGGCACTGACAGTCTCAGTAAATGTTAAAAGAGGTTAATGATGTTTTACAGCTTTCTTGTGGGTAGAAGTGCAGAGTTATTAATTCATTGCATTTACATCAGACTCGATAACATTTTGCAGTCAAGGATAATTTTCTGAAGGCCCGTTTATGTAAAATTCTTCCCACTAGCGAGAATCTATATCTAAAAACTTCTGGCCGCTCCGAGTGCAGACACAATACAAAGCTGCTGCGCAAGCACAGTGCTATTAGCAGACTCAGGTCACGCCTAGTCATGCTTTAAAGTACAGTATAAATGTATTGTATGTATTGAATTACCATTAACCTCATTTAGATTACGTAAGCAGACCGCTTTTTTCTTTCAAAGCATTGGAAATGCATTTAATATTAAGCACCACGGGCGCGACTACCCTCGCCCCATGAAATATCTTTAGTCTTGGCCGCTCTGAGCGCCGACCAAAATAAGGCTGCTGCGCAAGCACAGTGCTATTAACAGACTCGGTTCACGCCTAGTCATGCTTTAAATTACAAAATAAATATATTGTATGTATTGAATTATTATTATCCTCATTTAGATTACGTAAGCAAACCGCTTTTTCAAGGCGTCGGAAATGCATTCAATATTAAGCACCACTGGCGCGACTACTCTCGCTCCATGAATATCTTAAGTTTTGGCCGCTCTGAGTGCCGATACAAAATAAAGCTGCTGCGCAAGCACAGTGCTATTAGCAGATTCGGGTCATGCTTAGTCATGCTTTAAAGTACAGTGCAAATATATATTTGTTGAATCATAATTACCCTCATTTAGATTACGTATGTAAACTGCCTTACAAAGTGTCGGAAATGCATAAAATTTTAAGAACCACGAGCGCGACTACCTTCGCCCCGTCAAGCACACATCAAGAAATAACTTTTCAACAAAGATCTGGCCCTAAGAATTTTCATGGCCCCGAAATGCACCCAGTTAATTTATCAGAATTTCTAGAAAAATATCAACTTCTAAAAACATACCTCGAAAGCTATGGTTTCAGGCTAATTAATGAAAAGAACCCGTGCTTTTTAGTCCCAGCTTAGTGTTGCAAATATTTTAAATAACCTAAATTATTGTTTTTGTTGAAGTAAGTTCAAGCTCATAATGATACAGAGTAGTAAACTGGTTACAACCATTGAATTGGTTAAGCAAAATATATTTATCCAAGTTATATTTCCACATACCCATTAATACCAAAACACATCAACGCCTCATTGAAAATGGCCGGCTATTGCGATTGGCGTAGATATATATAGAGGAAGGTGTATTCTACGGTATTAGTTATTCAATAATATTCCTTTTACTTTACATCATGATGTATGCCCAGTTCTTCTTAACGTTCACATCAATATTCCAAAATACCTCAAAACTACGTAATCAATAATCACCTATTACTATTTACTTTTTCTTCATGACATTTCTTACATGGCAGCCTCTACATCGGACGAGCATTGTAAAATAAAGAAGTACGTCCCTGGACCTTCACTAAAGATTCATGGCCTCGCCGACATGTACACCAAATATTTTTGGCGTATCTGATGAATTGTGTTGCACAGATAACGGCAGATAATCTAATAGACTGAAAGGAACTTGTCCCCTAAAACATCAGATTTAGCAAGCCACAATAATTTTTAAACATATGGGTTGGCAAATGAACTTTGATAAGTCGATTTAGATCCCACAGATCAACATGTAGTATCTTTTATTTGCTTAATGGATAACATAATACTTAAGTTAATAATATAAAATAATATGTATTTAAGTTAATACTATAACATACGTAAAAAGATCCATAGCAGGATCTTCAAGAATATTTTACCTTTGTGAAGGATAGAAACGGCCGGTCGCAAAGGTATCCAACCTTTGCTATTTCCCTGATAGTCAGGGATCACTTAAGTTATTAAGCCCTCTTAAGGCATAACGGTTTTTACCCAAAGAATATGTACCACTACGTAAAGTCCTCGTCATCGGTATCCACAATACCAGAGAGTGCCTTTAATGATTCCAATTGATGGAATGCTAACCTAACTCGGTTGAAACTTCAACATCCTTCAATACTGGATGACCTAGTGATAGACATGTCAGTTGAAATAAAGTGCTAAACTTAACAACCGGAGCTTGTACTGACATTGAGCTCCGATAGAAGCGGCTCTACAGTCCATTTTAAGAGACATGCGCGCTGCGTGTTATGCTCTAAGGTGCGATCCGCACCTAGTATAGTAAGCCAGCCACTGTTAACTCAGAACGTTAACCTAACGGTAATTACCTACGAAAAGGAAGTACCAAAAAACATATAAGTCTTTGATAGAAATAACATACTCAGTACATAATAAACAATTGTATTTATTTATTAAGCCTGTTCAGTCAGTTTCAGTATTCAATTCAAGCGCATTACATTCATGGTCGATACAATGGAAAAGTTGATCAGCTATGGTGCTTAACTCCGCTGCCAGAAGGCACCTTTTTCCCAGATTACAATAGTGATTTTTACCAGATGGGTTTACCACTAGAGGCCATCTTGCTTTATGAACAACTCGTGTAGTCTCAGTTTACAGCACGCTGGATCTGACAGATCAGCAAAACCATCGTGAAACTTCACATTAATAATCCAACCTCCACGGTATAAATGAGTCACATTGGCGAAAGAAACTCCAATTCCTGTAATTAAGGCAAACGAGGCCGATTTCAATAGAGATTTTTTTTTTTTTTTAAATAATAAATTTACTAAGTGGCACTTTACTAGATATTGGAGCTAATAATTGCTTATTAACCAAGAAATATAATTTTCTAAATTTTAAATTTGTGTCTTAAACGACGTGACGGTGCAAAACCGCCGATTGTGTACGTTATCCATAAAAATAGTCTGTGAGGCCCTAGACCCTATTTTTAAATACTAACAGTTGTAGCAGGTCTGAACCTACGCCAGGCGCAATATGTGCAAAAATTCTAGCTTATTACGTAGAATTTGTGGTCAACAAAGGCAGCTACACATACTAATATAGAAGGTTTTATGTACTTCGACCAGGTATTAAGTTAAGGCTAACACAGGTAGTTATCGACCTGCAATCGCGCCCAAGAATCGGATACAAAACTGCCTCTCAAACTCTCTACCGTGTGGGGTATGATTTTTAAGTATGTTTACTAACTAGGGGTAACTGAAGATTAGAAAATAGTTTTCTGAGATTTTATTGCACATCGATTCAAAGTTCAGCAATACCATCTAGCTTACAGTTGTATCACAACTTTTTAATCAATAAGTGATGCTAAAAGGTTAACTGATGCTACGAATTATAAGTAAGTTTATAATATTATCAATTACAATAATTTTATATATGGCAATTAATTTAGTTAATTAAGTATTTGAATACTAGCGTTCTACCGGCAGCATGGCTGCGTTTTCCGGGACAATATGTGCCTACTGTCGTGTTCCAGATAATGGCCTGCCTGTGTGCTGGACTTCATGAAAGTTCTTTCAACGGCTTGTGCCTGAAAGAGTAACAAACATGCTCACAAATTTTCAGATTTATAATATTATTATAGGATTTACGATAAATTAATGTAGTTTTCAATTGAAACTATATACTTATGTTACTTAAGTTTGCATGTATCCCGATTCTAGGTACAAAAATTTCTGGCCTACAGTAATTTATACTGTACTCAAAGGCTAAAAATGACTAAAAATGCTTTAAAGTAATTTTCAGGATATCGTCACATTGGCGATGGCTGTACACCAGGCGATAACAGACACATCTCAAATATGTTTATTTAGGCTTCAAATAACGGTTCAAAGCTTAATATCAGCGTTTTACCTTGCCAATAAAACGCTTATTAAGCGATAACCTTATTTGAAGCCTAACATTCTAACACTGCCTGGTGAAAACATTTATTTTGTCTAATATTTGAGATCCAATGAAGCAGTGCGCCAAGTCTAATCTCCTCGTGCACACGGCGCCACCTGGTGTACAGCCAGAGAACTAAAATGGTGGGGGACGACCAATGAGAATTCGAGGATAATACCGACCTGTTTACCGGAAATCAAATACGCTACTCTCAAATATGTTTATTTAGGCTTCAAATAAGGTTATCGCTTAATAAGCGTTTTATTGGCAAGGTAAAACGCTGATATTATCAAACTCTGCATACTCAGAGTCTTTTAACACTTGAAGAGAGACGATTAATGTTAGATATGGGCTTATTATATGATGTGTTGCGCGGGCGCCTTGACTGCCCCGAGCTTGTCGAGCGGATGACGTTACTTGCACCAACACGCCGCACCCGCCACACTCCACAGTTTGCTGTTCCATCCCACTCCACCATGTATGGTAAGAATGCGGTTATGTCCAGATTACTTAAAACATTTAATAAACTTTTTAATACTATTGATCCCTTCGTTGGTACTATCCACAGGATTTCCTCTCGAAGATTAAGGCTGCGGGCACGAGATCTGCGACGAGCGGCGCGATGGCGCTCGTTTTGGTACATAACGATGATGCCAAATTAAAGCCAGATAATCAGTGTATTACCTACTCAAAGTACCAATTAATATTATTTCTATTACTCTATCAGTATATCCTTATGATAATAACAATGGGCCAGTCTAAAAGTAAAGAACTTGTTATCGCCCAGACCGCAACCACTGGATCGCAAGGATTCTTGGAAACCAACATTCAGCAGTTGCATATAGAGACTTTCGTCATCGTGGCAGTGATGGGGCCTTAGCCAAAGTAACATAACGAAAACGATAACGAAGTTAGAAAAGAATAAAATGTATGGAATTGATATAAGCCGCGCTAAGTCACGTGGTCAATCGTCATCATTATCGCAAGTTGGTAGATAATGTTATAATTTGTAACGAAACCATAAACTAATGAATTGTTATCGATCGTCATCTCATAAATGCGTAGACAAGAGGCACTTTTGACGTTCGCTTTCGTTACATCGCGATCGTCAAAAAAGATAACAAAAAGGAAGGTTAGTGCTGTAGATATCGAAACGATATCGATTTCATTCATCTTTGACTAGACGCAATAATACAAATCGATGCATTCATTACGTTTTTTGTGGGCTGCACATAATGAGTACACGTGGGAGAGGCGTCAAAAACGATTAAAACTAAGAAGGCAATTGGAAACAATTGAGGATATGCCAGAATTGTTGTTTATCCAACATTTCAGGCTGAACAAAAATACATTTAAAAAATTATGTGAAGATCTAAAACGCCATGCGAGGTTAAAAGGTTCCTCTGAAATTCCTCTTGAAATAAAGGTAAGAATTTTACATTCATTAACAATTATTATAATAATGCAGGCAACTAGGTGCCTACTTGTACTGTGTTGTTAGTTGTTTTACTTAATTGCTTACTGAAGTGTAGCATCTTCGTCCGTCGTATAAACATTTGTAGGTAATAAATACCACACAATACTACGATATGGTGTAACCAAACCAAGTAAATAGGTACTTACGTATTATTGTAATTTTCAGGTGCTATGTGCTCTTAGCTTTTTAGCTACAGGGTCATACCAAAAAATTGTGGGTGTGGGCCAGTATTTGACTCAGAGGACAACAAGTCGTTGCATCAGGGAGGTTGTAAACGCACTTAACCATAATTGGATGGTCAGCAGATGGATAGTGTTTCCACAAACACCACAAGACAGATCCCTTATCAAAGAAAAGTATAGAATAATATTTTTATATAGGTTAAAATAATATGTAATTGGAAACTTTCCTAAAGGTCCTACTTACATACTAACTAGTTACTCGTTGGTATTTGTTCTTTTATTGTTAAATATTATAATTTACAGATTTCAAAGGAAATTTAATTTGCCTGGAGTGATAGGGTGCATTGACTGTACCCATGTTGCAATCATTAAATCAGATGAGGAAGAACATATATTTTTTAATAGAAAAGGATATCATTCCTTAAATGTTCTAATGGTAAGCAGCTAGACAAATTCTAATCATATGAAGAATAAAAGAAGTATAAAAATACAATTCAAAATTCAATTTTGTTCTTGGTGAAAACCATATAATATTGTTATACTTATTTTTATTTCAAATATGTGATTATGACATGAGGATAATAAATACGGAGCAACACATGACTCCCACATATGGTTTGCGAGTCACGTGGAGACATATATGCAAGGGCTTCATGAAAATGGTGAACAATGAACATGTTTGGTTATTTAAGGTAAGACATTGGTCCTTACATTGTAAATAGTGTCAGAAATAGCCCTACAGCACTATTTTATTAGCTATTTAAAATAGTGCAGCCTATTGCACTATTTTTAAGTGACCGACCATGGCTACAAGTAAACAACAATTATTTATTGGAACTGGAGTACTTTAAAACAAAAATATAATTGTTATTCAATAATAATAATAGTGCTATTTAATAATAATAAAATATAATTTAATATATTTAATATAATTGTTATAATAATAGTAGTATGATAATGACATTAATGTTAAGTTATATAATATCATGTAAATATATTTTACTAAATATAAAGGAGGAGGGTTGATAAGAGGCTTTTTCGCCCATCACAAACTCGAAAAAAAACTTTCGATTTTCAACTATTTATTAATGCACTTGTACAGTTGAAGATATATATTTTTTAATTCAATAAGATTTAAGTGATAAATGATATAGTAAGTCAATTATTGCCCAAAAAGAGAGTTTTTGGTCTTTCTTGTATATTTTTGACGTTTTTTCAATCTTAAAATCAATATTTTTCAAAGAAGCGTTCTTTGAAACAAATTCTTTTTGACTCACAATGAAACTACTGTTTATAAGCTTTTATGTGAGTACTATTTTATTTTGTTCCACTGTGCGCTTCTATCCTAGAAGAAAAAATATATTACGCGTGAGAATAGGATAGACTGGATACGATTACAAACGATGAACTAGAACAGAATACTATTCTGAAGGTTATTCGGAATTGTTGACTTCTTCGTTCGTCCCTGTATCCCTCTCCGTATCACACACTATTAAGATATAATTACATACTTTGTTTCAACCGTCGTTTGTTTCAACCATATACAGTTTACTCTATCAATTATGTCACGATCCGAACGTGTTTTACCACGCTCAAAAAGTATTTGCATAGTGTAGATGTTGAATTTGTATTCGAAAGCTATAGTTATGAATATTTGTTGATAAACTTAATTATTAATAATGCCTGGTAACCAATGTGACTGTTGTAAAATATGGCGAAAAACGAATACTGATTTTCGTATCTGTTCTAATAGAAAAATTATATCAATACTTCGAAGATCTAAAAACTGTGATCTACAGAGTGGTTCTAAGTTGTATTTTAAATGCAGTTCATATGCATATCGTGTGTCTCGGGCTAAAAATTAAAATACTTCTACTTCATCTTCCTTAATGACAAGAGTTCTTGCTTCTAGAAGTACGGCCGACGATACCACGAAGAGTCCTAATATATGTTTGTCAATACCTCGTTGTCACAACTCAAACACGTGTTGTGTAATATGTGAGCGTAAAAATTGCCTCGTAACTGTACCGAAAGCAGCTCGAACTCAAGCATTTATAGAAATCAATATAGTATCGCAATCTCTCTGATTATTTTTGATTATTGGTTATTTCCCATTTTTATAATACTGAAATAATAATAGTTAATAACCTTCTTTTATCTTAATTTTGCATTTAGTGTTCTAATAACAGTTGTTTTTTGGTGCTAAAATGAATGACAATAACGTTTATATTAAAAAATGTTCATAATAGATACATAAATATTTATTTTACTTATCCCATCAATTACTGGATTTTTTAAAAAAAATATTGTTTTTTATATTTGCCATGATGTATACTTTTAAATAAAATTCATATCACATCAAGTGGCTGCTGGGTGAAAAATGCCTCTTATCAACCCTCCTCCTTTGCACACCATCAACATGGTACATTGTTAACTGCACAAAATTTAAAATTGACACCTCTAATGTAACGACAATCTTTGCAAATAAATATCCATTTATTCATTCATATTTTTCAGGAGATTTTGGTTATCCACAGCGGCCCTGGTTGATGACGCCTATATTAAATGCTGAACCAGGATCCCAGGAAGGGGTGTACACTCGACGGCATGTTCAAGCCAGATCTCACATTGATCGCTGTTTCGGATTACTTAAGGCACGTTGGAGGTGTTTGCTTCGACACAGAGTTCTTCACTATCACCCTGATGTGGCCAGCAAAATCACCAATGCATGTTGTGTGCTGCACAACATCGCATTAGATGCTAGAATACCACCTCCAAGTGATATGCCAGCCAGAGGTCTTGAAGATAGTGAAGACCATTCTGTACAACATAGCACCTCCACCAATGATAATCAAAATGAATTAATAAATTGAGGCAGGGCTATGCGGAATGTCTTGGTTAGTAGAATGTAGGCTTTGAAAGCCTGATGTACTTACCTAAGTTTTAACATTTTAAAATTTTATTATGAATTGTTATGGAAAGTGATGTCAATTATACTACCTTGATGTAATTTTTCAATTTGACGACTCTGTATGAATTACGACAGAGAGAAAAAAACAGCCCTTGTGGAGTTTTTTTGCCCGCTTCAGCTGCTGTTGCCAAATGAACAAAATAATGCAAAAAAGTTTTCACAGTATTTACCTCATTACATACGATTTTATAATCGATTGAATCGATTGATAATGATCGATTGATGGAACATAATACTATATTTTATGTATTATTTATTGATTATAATTATAATATTATATATATATATATTATAATATTATGTACCAAAAATATGTAATATGTTATAATTACCATTCAATCGTTACGCTAATTTTATTAAATTACATTTCGAATATTTTGACATCGATTAATCGATTGACAACAAAGATGATGTAATCCCTAATAATATCATTTTGGTAACCATAATACTTATAAATAACACTACTGTATTGTCATATTTGTCATCGATCTTTCATCTTTCTACGCGTGTTCTTGTATATTTTTACTATCAAATATTTTCAGCGTATTTGGAGTCCTATTTACTATTGAAACTCATCGACACGCACACAGTGATTTAAATTTTCTATTGTATTCGCTTTCGTAATTGTGTTTTGGTGAACGTGTTTCGCAGTTTCGCTACAATTTCTTGCAAACCATTACTATATGAATATGGACTACTTAATCGTATTGAGTATTGAGTATTGACACTATTCGCATGCATATGCCTTTGGAAAAGATTTAATGCTCGAGCAAAGAAGTGGATCGATAAACAAATATCGGTACGTTATGCAATGCAAAACTTAAGTGTAACGGCAATGGTGCCAGTGCAGACAGCACAAACATCTTTACGTCTTAATGTTTTATACTTGCATACGTGTAATGTAACTTTTAAATGCAATTGTAATGTTTTTGCCATATCTGATACCAGTAAATAAATATTTTCATGAACATATTAATACTACGGTAATTAATAGATTTTACAATTCTTTGTAATGTAACTTATACTAATTAAGACTATTTCCGTTTTGAATCATATACCTACGTTCTTTAATACTTAAAACTTATAACTTGTAACTTAAAATGTTAAAATTGTACCTAACTACCTTAATATTGTCGTAATGAAAGGAGAATGCCCATTTAGTATGGAGAAATGTACTGGCTTTAACATTTTTGTGTCCTGATAAAAATACCTTTATTTGATTATATTATCTTAATAAATTACACATACTAACTTTAGTCAATGTTAATGTTAACATTATTTCCATGAAGGATTGTTTTAGGAAATAGGGTATATGCTTGAAATATTTTAATTTAATTTTTTGTCCAAAAGTCATTGTGACACAATGATTTTTTTGAGAGTACGGGCTATGGGCATTCTCCTTTGATCTACTTGTTTTTTTAAACGTTCCAGTCATACCTATCGCCTACATTCCAACGTGAACTTTGTCATTATAATGCGGCATCATAATGCATTATCGTGTAAGTTAAGGTTACTTAACTACTATAAGCGATAAAATTCAAGCGATGTATTGTGTAACTGAACTCATTTTTTTAGTTTTAATTAATTTTTTTTTTTTCAAAAAGAAGGGAACCTATGTAGAGACTACAATACAGTATATCGTGTACTCAAGTTTATCTCAATATAAATATATATTCACTACTGACTTTCATTGCCAAGCAACCTTCTACAAGAAATCTACTACAATAAAGACCACACTAAACCTTGGCTGGTATCGCTAAAATCAGTAACGTAGTAGGTGTCGAGGGTGAAAAGTGACCCCATTTGTAATAAATGAAGAAAACATAGAGATATTTATTTTTTGTCATCATTTTGTTATTTAATCAATTAAACAACTTACAATCTTTGTTTTAAACATAATTTATTAAACATTTAAAGAATAAATGACACTTTTTTGGAACATACTAATATTTTTAACAAAGGACCCCGCACTAATTGTATGAAAATTGTGTTTCAGCGGATTGGTCTGAATTTTTGGTATGTTGTAGCCCTAACCGTACTGATCAAAAATTCCAATGGCCAAGACCCCCCACCACATGCGTATTGTTTCCTCCAGGGGGCACTTTCCACCCAAAGTCTATTAATTATTCGATTTCTGCGGAATCATTCTGAATTATTTGTATGTTGTAGTCCTAATCATGCCAAACAAGAGTCCCAATAGGCACGACCCCCCATATTCTCCTTCGGGGGCGCTAAACCCTCCCCCCATAGTCTATTTATTTGATTTCAGCGGAATCATTCTGAATTTTTGATACATTGTAAAGAAAGAAAGAAAGAAAGAAACATTTAATCCGACATAGGCACTGCAACAATGTTAAAAAACGGCGGTATATCTATTACTCATAACAACAATTGTATTCGGAGTTGCAGCTACCAACATGCCGGAAAAGCGTCGCACTCAGTGTACGGCGTAGCAAGTACTTTCTACGTCCTCTGATTTTCAGTGCGCCCGTTAGTCGAGTGTAGATCGGCGAGCGGCGCAACACATGCATTTCTAGTGACTAATCTGACTGCAATTTCGAATTCAATTAAGAATAATAATAATAGTCCCTAGCTTGCTATTATAGAAATGAGAATTAAAACAACATATAACATAAAATAGTGATAAAATGCAATTATACCCTATAATTAGTGGATATCAAACTAATAATATAAACTAGTAATATTGATTCTGAATTTTTGGTACGTTGTAGTTCTAACCATGCCAATCAAGAGTCCCTATAGGATCGAACCGTATTCCGTAGACGTATTTCCGCCACCAGGAGAAAGAAAAACCCCAATTATCTCAAAGTCTAGTGCAACATACATATAATAAATACAAAATTTTGCATTTGGTGCATCATAATTAAAAATAATGAAGCGCTAATAGCCCAGCGGCTTGCGTCGATCCTAAGTGATCGACAAAGTTAAGCAACAGCGGGTGCGGTCGGTAGTTGGATGGGTGGCCGCTAGTGGCAAAAAATATTGAGCATTTCCGTGCTTCGGACGGCACGTAAAGCCGTCGGTCCCGGTTATTATCATAACAGTCGTTAAGCCATGTCGGAGGCCCTCGGGTGGTTTGAAAACTTCCGACACTCGGGTTGGCCACTAACCCCTCCACCAATTCGCACTGGAGCACCGTGGTGGAGTATGCTCTAGGCCTCCTTAAGAGGAGAGACCTGTGCCCAGTAGTGGGCCATTAATGGGTTGAAGCCAATTAAAAATAATAACGAATATGATTATGTAATTGATATAATATTTTTATCAACTTATTATATCTAAGATATAGCACATTATACATACATATATTGCGAGTATTGTTCATAAAATAATTTATTTATATAAAATCATTCTGATTTCAACTGAATTTTTTAATCATTAACACTAATTTCATCGATGATAGGAGTTACATTTGTAATATCAAATATATGTGATAATACTTCAGCTATTTTAATATTTTTCGAAATTATCTTCAACTAGTCTAATGGATTTTCCAGAACTGATTGAAACTGACCTTAAAATATATTTTACTGGCACTTATCACACTTATCACAAGCAGTATGTTATCTTACTGAAATAATAACTGACCGCGAATTAAACTTTGATTTTTTAAAAGATCGTGTAAATATAAAAGTAAGGGTACGATCAAGGCATATTAACAGCAAGACGTACATATAATTGCTTTATCGAGTATTAGCCAAATTCGAACACCTACAGAGGAATTCGAAAATATGTTTGTGATTGTGCAAATGGGAACAGAACAGTGGGCTGTTGGGCTCATGTAGCCACTGTTATTTACTACTTAGGACATGCTCAAAAATTAAAAATTAAGCTCAAATCAAAAATTACAAAACCAGCTGAAATATTGACCTTCATGTTTGATGCGACTCGTATAACGACTACTATTGAAGAAAACAGACCAAGGGAATGATGAGACACCCCCATCATGCCCTCCTTCTACAAGCTGCCCACCCGCATACTCAGATGACATATACTTAAACAACGGAAGCATCACTTTCCCTTTTCAGTATTCAAGTTATTGCCTCGAATAGCCCCGACATCGCTTGAAGTCCAGCAGACCATAAACGACGAGTGACGACATTTCCCACATTATACTCGTATCCTATAAAATATTTAGGGAGACCGAAGGAATTGAAACAAAGGTGATTTGAAACAGTACCGATTTCTCGGAACTTAAAACCGTTAGAGAGTTATTCAAATATTACTTTAAAATATAAACTTATCATCGTGCTCTGTAGATGCACTTTACGGTAACAACACAAATTGGCGGCCAGCGCGCGGTAAACGAACTTACCGCAACCTTGCCACTCAATAATTGATTTCACTCGATAGCTCGATTTGTTGCACATTGCTCCCGATTACATGGTAATTAATCGACATTATGAATAAAGAAAAGTTAATTGAAGAACTGCGAAGATACAATTTCCTCTACGATGCCAGTGACGCAAAATACGCTGACTCTAATAAAAGAGATCAAGCATGGAAACCGATTGGAATTTGATTTTGTTTCTGATTCGAACTCGAATTCGATTCGTACTCGATGATGTTTGGTCGGGAGGAACCAAATCGAATCGAAAAACACAAGATCGAGTTGTGATCGAACGTTATCAGCGTCGTTAGGTGTATCCGGTTGCTGACGTCACAGTCAAGTGCGAGAAGAACGTAGATGTAGATTTATAACTAACGAAAAATGTACTTAATTTAACACATTTCTTTCAAAAATCGCTGTATTTATTGTTTACATACATTCATCTTAATTACATACATGCATCTTATTGGTATAAATTGTATTTTCGATTGAGAAAATCACTTTTAATTGCTTTAATTTATCTGTATCATGACATTTGCTACTAAATATTCTGTGCTCATAATTAAATCAGTGTCATGTCAGTGTAAGCTCGGAGTCAAATAAAAAAAAACGCCAAGTTAAAAGGGAAGATTTATGAACCACTTGGTTAATATTCCGTGGAAGACCCATTTTTTTGGAACT